>OZ007586.1:6586200-6986200 GCA_963931845.1 Maratus michaelseni | reverse complement strand
TGTTAAACGAAACGTAGCAAGGATAGATTTTTTCATTGCTATAAAAAACATTTAAGTACTGATTATAAGAGTATTTATTCATTATCACTACTAGTTATGATTCTATGAATTGTGTCGTTTTACGAACAGTTAATAGTTTTAGTTTGTGTTAAAAATATGACACGTAACAAACTGACACTGAATCTGAAAGCTTAGTTTTTGATCCTGTTTTAATTTTTTCCAACTGATTAATAGGCAATAAATTAATAGTTAAATCCATATTTATTTTCTGTTACTATCACAATAGGTCTTATAAAAACATATAATGAGTTAAGTTAAATGCAATAACGAATATCGTTAAATTTTAACCTAAATGCACGGCAATGGCATATTTTCCTATCGTATATGTATAAGCAAAAGCTCTAAAACTCTTTTCGAAAGTAAAAATATGGTTATCTCCTATAATAATATGTGTATAACGTTTAATACGCGATCCCACTTGTCCGGAACATTGAAACGCATCTTAACGGGATTTGTCTGTATTATGTGCATTATAATATATGACAAGAGAATATATTTAGTTATAATATTATATTGCACCCAGTCATGGTACAAGTGCAAGAAAAAAATTGATGAAAAAATAACGAGATTGTTCCCAAGGGTTATAATGAACTATTGTGAAATAAAAATCTCATTTAAAATGCGGTTAGATTAGTATAAAATTTTCTTTCGTAATCTTAAATAATCTTTCTTTATGGAAAATATTTGTGATTCTCTTTCTTTTTCTAAAAATTTCTTTTGAAAGTAGAAGGTATGTAAAATTAACCGGTTAAACATTATCTAGAAAATTTCTGTTATGATTTTCTTCGAATGAATTAATCTGAAACTGGATTGGAGAGAAAAGTATTTCTCTTTAGTTTCATCATTTTCAGATCTAAACGGTAATTGTATTCATCCTATAAACGGCATCGCCCCAAAGCACAAAACTAAAAAATACTTGTGTCACGAAAATTCGTATTTGAAGTTTCAGTGCATTTTGTTAAATTCTGCTGAGAAGCAAAGTGAGATTGGAACCTTTTCCTTTCTGTGGAAATCGGTTTGGTCAACCAGAAATGACTGTTCTGTATCGGAAAGAGTGCTTGCAATTATTTACTCTAAAAATAGGCTTAGAAATGATTTTGGATCAAACTTTTGTCAAATTTTGCGTTAAAATGAGAATTATTTAATGATCTCCATCTACTTGCTGAAATGTAAAGGTAGAAATCTGTGAATTTGAACTTTGTAAATAGATTACAAGACGATCTTATAATTTGTAAAGATATTTTAACGCAAGGCTTCAGATTCATAAATATACTATTACATCAGATTCAAATTTATAACGCGAGGATTTAACTTCATAAATATATCACAAAGGCAGGAAATGTATGTCTAAACTACAGTGTTGCTATTGCATATGTAATATATGACATGTAAAGTAGACTCCTTAAAAATCTAAATAAATACATTTTATCTTTCAGATCATTTAACAGGCCCTATTTAATGAATGAAAGAGAAAATGGAAACAATTTAAAAAATTGTTAATGTTAGTTAGATTTGAAAAATATATTCAAATCTAATTGAACACCCAAACATTTTCTCATCATTTCAAATCTGAAATTAATAAGTTTATGAATACGTGATGCTTGTGCTCACAATCGCAGTAAGAAAATTGAACCCTTTTGTGTCATGTTACCTTTTTCGTTCACAATAAGAGGTATAGTGCTGATATTTAAATGAAAAAAAACTACAATTTAATGAAAATTAAAAAATTAAACTATCCTAAAAAATAAAACGAGTTATTTGGAAATAGAACACTTTTATTCTAATTGAAATTTTATGACTTATTGAGCAAAGTATAAATAAAATGATTTAAAAAAATATTTTGACATTTCTACTTGTGAGAAGAGAAACTGAAGTGCTATCGTTGGAGGTTTGGTTTTATCTCTAGAGTATTTCATTTAAATATGACGCTCATGTTGGATATGTCAAAATATAAGAAACAACAGAATTTTTTTAAAAAGTGTAAAATAGTTCGATAGCTGTTCTGTTTTATTTTACTCACAGAATTAACTTTTCATTATTAGTATAGGTAATAAATAACTTTTGACTGAGGAAAAAGAAATAATCTTTATCGTTTAAGTGCGTATTGTGATAACTTTAAAAATACAAATTTTAAGCTAAATATAAAATAAGTGACTGTTATTTCCTTCTGTTTTAAAGATTATTTCAATAACTTGTTTAATTTTCATTCAATAGATGCATGGAAAATAAGAGATTTTTAAAAGTGATATAAAATTGGACAGCCGGTTCCAGAAATTTGCTTCAAAAAACTCAAGTGAAAATTAAAAAAAAAAATCCAAGAAGAATAAATGTTTCAATCTATTGTCCAGAAGTGAAGAGATATGCATAAATACTCATTAGATATCTACATTTTTCGTATAATAATTTATTTCTGTGCTTACCTAGTTTGACAAAAATAATAATATAGTATTAAAAAAACAACACGAATAGGATTTTTAAGAGAAAGAATTTAGGCTGAAAAAATAAATATAGATGGTATTTACACATTTTGAGACCAATTTTTTGATGTAAAGTGTCTTAATCTTGTTTCTGGATTGTGCTTTCCATGATAGAAAATTCCCGAGGAGGACTCTCTTATTACTTTCCACAGTCGTTCAACGTTTTCGCTTTGAAACAAATGCACAATAATACATAAGTGAAAAATCTGTTCAAAAGGTGTATATGCCAATACATATGCGAGTTTTCATTTTTTCTAGGCTTGCTTTTTGAAATATGACCGATGACTTTGTCTAGGTGTCGTTTCACTCTTTGAAAAAGAAATGGAACTTCTTCTGTATATAATAGATGTAACCCATTCGCCTGATAGTATGATGGGTTCATTTTAATATCCCCCCCCCCTCTTCTTATATTTAAATTCCCGTTGGAAGAGAAACCGGTGACAATCATAAAGAATTTACTCATTTTTTCTTTGCATTCTCGGATACAGGTTTGGACATCTTTTTGTCTGTTTTCGATACTAAATACGTAGACCTTTTCTTATTTTTCAACAATTTATTTCCATTTATCTCCTGCTAAATGATTTTCATACTGGGCTCTACAAAATGTCTTGCATTGAGCCACATGCCTTGGCAAAGGACGGTGAACACAATTTTGATGCTTTTTTATGCTGTAAATCTTGGTTTATTATTTTCATTATTGTTGCTAATGATGTATTTATAACTGATTTCTGCGTCGGCGGATTTTCTCTCGTTACCAGTGGTTTCATTTTAGGGTATTGATTTGGAGTATTGTTTACCATGTAGAAGTACTGATTGAAGGCATTTCACTCTCCGATTAATAATATTGTTTATTTTGAACTTAGAAATTCTTATACTATGTGTTTCACAATCTTTTTTTAATTACGGATAAAAAATATTTCCCATAGAAAAGCGGAAAAACATATCACCCAATCCACAGCTTGTTTACATGCGCCATTTTGAAAACCAGTCGGATCTGCCAATCCCAAAACTTTCTTCTACCTCACACAGGTTTCGCATACACTAAAAAGAATCAGCACCAATTTATATCAATGCCTAACTGAATCTGAAGTTTTATTAAATTCCGTGCATTAGTTCTTGAGATAGGACTATTGCTAATATCGTGTAAATCCTGCAAAATCTAGTATAGCAGCGCCACCTGTTGACAGATTTAGACCAACACCTTATTAAACAACTTATGTCAAGGTCTAACTGAATCTGAAGTTTTATTAAATTCCGTGCATTAGTTCTTGAGATAGGACTATCGCTAAAATCGTGTAAATCCTGCAAAATCTAGTATAGTAGCGCCACCTGTTGAGAGACTTAGACCAAAACCTAATCAACAACTTATGTCAAGGTCTAACTGAATCTGAAGTTTTATTAAATTCCGTGCATTAGTTCTTGAGATAGGACTATCGCTAAAATCGTGTAAATCCTGCAAAATCTAGTATAGCAGCGCCACCTGTTGAGAGACTTAGACCAAAACCTAATCAACAACTTATGTCAAGGTCTAACTGAATCTGAAGTTTTATTAAATTCCGTGCATTAGTTCTTGAGCTAGGACTTTTGCTAAAATCGAGTAAATCCTGCAAAATCTAGTATAGCAGCGCCACCTGTTGACAGACTTAGACCAAAACCTAATCAACAACTTATGTCAAGGTCTAACTGAATCTGAAGTTTTATTAAATTCCGTGCATTAGTTCTTGAGATAAGACTATCGCTAAAATCGTGTAAATCCTGCAAAATCTAGTATAGCAGCGCCACCTGTTGAGAGACTTAGACCAAAACCTAATCAACAACTTATGTCAATGTCTAACTGAATCTGAAGTTTGAGAAAAATCCGTGCATAATTTCTTGATATATAGTTATCGTGATAATATTGAAAACAGTACCATAGCAGCGCCACCTGTTGGACTATTTACACCAAAACGTAAGCAGCATCTATTTATGTCAAGGTCTATCAGAATCTGAATTTTGATGAAATTCCGTGCATTAGTTCTTGAGATAGGACTATCGCTAAAATCGTGTAAATCCTGCAAAATCTAGTATAGCAGCGCCACCTGTTGAGAGACTTAGACCAAAACCTAATCAACAACTTATGTCAACGTCTAACTGAATCTGAAGTTTGAGGAAAATCCGTGCATTAGTTCTTGAGATATAGTTATCGTGATAATATTGAAAACAGTACCATGGCAGCGCCACCTATTGGACTATTTACACCATAACGTAAGCAGTATCTATTTATGTCAAGGTCTATCATAATCTGAATTTTGATGAAATTCCGTGCATTAGTTCTTGAAATATAGCTATCGTAAAAATCATGAAAAAAGTGTTATAGCAGCGCAACCAGTTGGGATATCTACACCAAAAAGTATTCAGCGTCTATTTATGTCAATGTCTGTTTGAATCTGAAGTTTGATGAAAATAAGTGCATTAGTTCTTGAGACTATTGCGGAAATTGCAAAAAAATGCAGCCTAGCACCTATTGGGTGATTTTCACCAAAACCTAATGAGCACCAATTTATATCGAGAAATAACTGAATGTACAGTTTTATTAAATTTCGTGTATTAGTTCTTGAGATAGAGGGCCCACAATTTTTTGTGACATACAGACAGTCACAGACTCACAGACAGACATTTTCTAAAAACAGACAAATCGTGTTCAAGACCTTCTAGAACGTATAAATCCGTTGAAAACCGGATGTCGAAATTTTTCATGAATCCAATACTTTCTTCATGTAAAGATAGAAGAAAGTAAAAAAATGAATGTATCAGGCAGTAATTTTAATTTCAAATACTAAGTTGTTGCCAGAATTTTTTTCAACAAAATATTTGCGTTTTTAAAATCCTTTTATTGAATTCATTGTTAAAATGTGTAAAGATTCTCTGAAAAAACTTGCGAAACAGATATGGAAAGAAGGTTTTTGAGTAATGAAACATAGATCATTCATAGATGTTAACATAGATCATTCGAGTAAGATAAGGAAATTAGAATATTTAAATTTGCTATAGTTTTGTCAATTCTAGAAGGGTTGTAATCACATGAAGAAATAAATATAAGATTTGGTGTTGAGTGTTAAATGTTGTACGCGAGAAGTAGAAACAGAAATGAGAAACTTTATGTTGGAGATAATGACTAACTTGAAAATGCATTCCTTGAAACACACGCAGAGCAAGATCAATCATTAGCAAAACGTAAAGCATTTTACTCTAAATTCAATAAAATGATAAAGTAATTGACAATACTGTGTAAATTTGGTACATTCACATGATAATAAATGAAAAAACAATCAACGTTCTTGGGAGAGTAATTATTATATACACTTTAAAAGAGTGAAAATCACTAAAATATAAAAGAAAACAAACAGTGTGAGAATGAGGAAGCACGTTGTATGATAAACATGGTAACTACTACTAATTTATAAAAAATAATTAAAAAAATCACTTAAACTGTTTATTGAACAATCAATGGTATCCTGAACATTATTATAAATAGACATTGTAGAGTTTGTTTTTAGTTAGAAAAAAACTATATATTAGATCTTGTTCATAAAGCCAGAAATTGTCTTATTAGTATCAGTTTTATTGGAGAATAGGAGAGATAGGGATAGAGGATAATACCCGGTAAGTTTATAAGAAAATATTAAAAATAAATTGAAGAGTCGTTTTGCATATTTTTATGAAGCGCAAAATTAGCAATAGAATATTTGATGTTTACTTTAAGCATTTTGCGTTTGATAACATGTTCCATTTCAAAGATTATTTTAGAAAGATAATTTTTTAATATATGGTAGAAATCGCAAATTAGCTTAGTCCCAACATTTCGATTTTGTGCAGATGACCGGTTGCAAATTTTTAGTCAGATTGAGGAATGATTAAATTAAGAATAAATTTGAATTCACTGAGAATATATTTCTGTTGACAATTATTAGATGAATGGAAATTACAAACACTAGAAACACGATTCTAACTGGAATGTTTGCAATTTTTAAAATAATGTTTGATGGGAACAAGTAAGTTAGGAACAAAAGATGGAGCATACAATTTAACCCCAGAGAAAGAGCATCGCATTATGAATCAATAAGAGAATGCTTTGAAAGACTTGCATTAGATTTTTGTACTGAAAGCAACTTGAGAAGCGGGAATTAAGAGGGATGAAAACTTCTTGCCTAGACTGGATAGGTGAAACATGAATTTATTTAATGTAAGGAACCATTTTTTTTCTAAAATAATGACTGAATTTCAAATAAATGCATATTTTTGAGAAATTTTGGATAACTGAAAAGAAGTGTATGATTATTCGAATTTTCTTGTATTATTAATGGAGTGTGAGTAATTTTATTATTTTTCATAATAAAAATATAACGATTTTCATTGATTGCATTAAATTACTGGTAATACTTTTAAAATTATAGTTTTTGTCGTTATACTCTTGAATATTAACTAAAATATTCGAAAATTTAAAAAACAATTAATGTTTACCAATCAATATAGAATTACGAAATTTGCTATAGTTTAATTCATGGAGAAGTATGCTGTTGGTTATACTCGTTTTGACGTAATATTATACATCCTCCGTCATTATTGCTAATGGTAATATAAACTGTTGTGGAAATTTGATATCAACATAACAAGAATTTTAAAAAAAATACAGAACTAAATTTCAGAAAATATCAAAATTTTAGTATAATTCTTCTTCCAGATTTAGTTTAACATCGCGCTGTATTCTGAAGGCTTAAATCTCAAAACTTATTAGAGAACCTACAAAGATTCTAAAAATATCATTGGAAACTCTAATGTACAGTGTTTTAAGAACTTTGTCTCAACACCAACATAAATAAGTTGCTCTACAATCTGTTGAAATCTCAATCCACATTTGATCATTAAGCATTCTCAATCAGTATAATCTAAATTCGTAAATATAACTTTAAAAAATTCTATTTATTAACACTGATATACTAAAAAATTTTTAATAGTTGTAAATTATTTTCAGTATAATTTTAAGTATAACTCTTTTAACATTATAGTTCAGAATAACAAAGTTGACGTATTGACAAAAGGGACAGCAAATTTTGTGTGAAAATAAAAATAAAGGGAATTACAAATTTTTTAAAAAAGATTCTTTTGATTTGTCAGAAAACATTTACTAAAACTATGAAGTCTCGCAAAATTTTCCATTTTTTTTATTTATCCGTTCAATTTATTCACAATGTCAACTGGTATGAGATTTTTTGAATAAGTAAATCCCAATTGTATATCGTATAATACTTTGAATTTCTAATTTAGAATTGTTGAAAACCTATTTCTATAAAATCTTCTACGTTACTTCCATTAGGAGCTGATGCTTCGTTCCATCGTCTGACCTTCGTTACTACCGTATTTTCCGGTGTATAAGTCGACCCTTTTTCTTAAATACTTTCGGTGTATAAGTCAACCTTTTAATTCATTCAAGAAAAATAACAATTTTTTTTTAGAAAATAAAAGTGTTGGAGAAAAATTCACGTGTAAAAAAATTGTTAAAAGAAAAACAAATACATCAATGACTTTTCTGGAAACGAGTCATTTCCCTTCAATCTTTCTCACGTGGCAGTTTGGGAACCGTACGATAATTCTGTAATTTTCCAGAACTTTGTGAATCTAACACTGATGAAGATCATTTAGATTTTTTAGTTAAATAATTTATAAGATGCTAGAAGTAAATCCCTCTTTGTATTAATATTTTTTCTTAAAATATTTCGAAATACATTAATTTACACTTTCCTTTGTCCTTTCATAGATATACATTTTCCTATAAGTAAACTATTATTTTTTCTTCTCCAAAAAAGAATTTTTTATTATAATAATTATAGAAAATAACGATTTTTAATTATTGTGAAAAATGCGTCGAAAGTGTTACATTTTGTGGGCCAGATTATTGAAGAAAAGTCCGATGCTTATCTCGTAACTATCACAAAAGCCAGGACAGTTAGATGCCTTATTTTATATCCAGTATATAAGTCGACACCTGAATTTTCTCTGCATTTTAGAGGTTTAAACTTATACACTGGAAAATACGGTAATTGAATTTTTTTTATCTTTTTTGCATGGGCGCCCGCAGAACAAAATACAGGAAGAGCGTGATTTTGGAACACATGTTCCCATAGTTCACCGCCAATTTTTAATGGAGAATATAAACAGGAAAGAAACTAAACTATGAATTTATTTTCCAAACCAAACGTTCAAGATAGTTTTTAAACCTATCAACATAAAAAACAATACAGAATATTAATAAAAACATGTTAAAATTGAAAAAAAAAATCAAAATGAAAAATGGCTTATTATTTTTTCATAAAAATGCGGAGAGCGCCCATACACCCTTGAACTCCTCATATAAAATAATTTTTAAATATATGAGCGTGTAAAAAATTAACAAAAAAAATTCCTCTTGGAGAGGAAATTCTTTATTCATTTTTCTCTCAGTGTTTATGTTAAATTACTTGAGAAGAATAAATTTCCCTATTTTTTTCTATTTCATGAAAGAGAAAGAAAATATAGTTCTTAAAGTTGAAAACCAGGGAGATTCCTTGCAGTTATTTGTGGGCGCTGTGGGTCATGAAGCCCACATGTTAAGATGTGGGTGAAGACGATGGACTGTATCAAATTTGATTTTAGTGTGGAATGTCACCAGTTTTTGTTCACAGTTTTCTTAGAGATTTTTCAAAGGCATATTATGTACTCTGCTTGTCCTTGTCTTGTTTCTTATAAAGACAGTTTTCCTCACAAAATTCAAATAATATAATATCTCTGATAAAAATGTACAAAATTTTTATGAATCATATAGAAAATCGAACATTATCATTTTCTTTATTCGAACAACGTGTCAATACTTTTTCTTCTAGAATGTTGACGTTTGTTGCATGAAATGAAAATTGTGTTGAATAAATTTCGAAAAAGATACACGACATCTTTTGAAAAACACACAACTCTCCAACGAAAATAATAAAAGTTATGTCTCGAGACCTCAACTAACAATTCATTGAAATATCCTCATAGCATTTAACTCCTCTTATACTATCGTCATTAACGTCATGAAATTGTTCGCAAAAATTTTGCTGACAATACGCATAAATATCATGAAAATCAGGAATCATTTCCTTCATAAATTCGAATACATCCCTTTCTTGTGATGGATAGCACTTTTAACTCGTAACAATAATTTAATAGATAAGAGAATAGATTTTTCAGAATAATGTTCGTTGTCAATATATCATTGGATCCTCAATATCTTTGCTTGATGGTTCAAAGTTTTCCTCATTTTCTAATGAATCCATTCAAAATTTAAGTTTAATTGTATGATGAACTGATAATTATCGGTTCAAATGATTAGAAGATCAACTATTTTATCCTTTTAAGTTGAACGAGCCTTTGTTATGTGTAGGGGAGCTAGCTGGGGTAGTGTGGGTCGTCGGGTAAAGGCGGCGACAGAAAATTTCTAACGCGTGATGTTATCTCATGGTTCTGTAAGAGTTCCCGGGACTTCCTGGTGAAAGAGACGCAGACTTGGCACTGAGAACGTGGGCTGTTGTTCCATGTTGACTGCGTATTTTTAGAAAAACTAACCATCTTAACATCATTTTGGGAATTCGAATTTCATTTAGGTACGAAATATTGTGTATGGGCGCTTGATCCGGGAGAGGACATAAACCACCACAAATATTTTTTCCCGATGTCGTGTTTCTTGGACGATGATTAATTCATAACGTCCATTACAGAATCATAAACCCACCTAGATGTGACGTTTAATTTAAATGGACTGAAACATATTTCGACGTGCTAAAATTAAAAAATTTCGTTGTTTGTTGTTTGTTCGTTGTTTATTTAAATTACGAAATATCTGTATAGTGCATCTTTTAATAGGTTTAGAGGTCTTTGTTTTTCCATGTCTTATCAAAAGTGTTATCTATTATATTTAACTTTTATTTTATAAATAAAAAGATCTCGAAGTTATGCCGGGTGGGACATTTGAACCGCGTTCTGAAAGGAGATTTCGATAGTGGTCGAGATCTGTCTACACGTGTTATTTTTAATACATGTTTTTTATGTGTAAGGCATTTATCATTCATTTACAAGGCCATACAAAAGTATTCGGTTATATAATGGTTTACGGGGAAAAACATGCATTTTTTTAAATATATAATTTTTATTTTCATTCATTGGAAAATGCTATATAAAAAAAGACTTCTAAAAAGTAACAAACTTTCAATGCATTTGATAATGTTGGAAAAGGGATGGCATTGAGAATGACTGGTAGGAAGTAGAATATCGATAGAACTACGCCACGCCATTTTTAACACTTTCCAACATACGTCAAAAGTGTTTATGAATTCGGCTTGTCTGTCTGTCTGCTAACTCGCGTAAATAGACTCGGATTGCGATGCAATTGATATGTTATTGAGGTTTACTATAGCATGCTCTATATTGAAAATGAAGTATATAGTACTTATATTTCGTATGTAATCTTTTATATTCTATGGGGGAAATTTTTTGCAGTGAATGTTAATAATGTTACATTATTCTAAACATATTGAAATTGATATACATATCTGAAGTGCACTACAAGATGCTAACTATCGAAAAAAGTACTTGTAGCACTTATAATTAGTTTACAGGACAACTCGAAATAATTCCGTTATATTATGGCCTATGGGGGAAAACCGTTTGCGGTGCATTTTAATCATGTTACACTGTTACAAACACAATTGAAATTTATATCACTTTCTAAGGTGCATTAAAACATGCTTTCCGTAGAATATGGAGTGTAAGGCATTTATCATCTACTTACAGGGCCACACAAAAGTATTCGGTTACATAATGGTTTATGGGGAAAACTGTTTGCAGCGTATTTTAATTATGTTACACGGTTTGAAATGTTATAAAATTGATATACATTACTGAGGTTTACTACAAGACACTTGTTGTATAATATGATGTGCGTAGCATTTATCGTTCATATACAGGAAAACACAAAAATTTTGGATACAGTATTGTATCTGAAGTATTATCTATAAACGATAGTTACTGGAAGTGCGGTGTCCGTTAAGTATGCGTTTAACTAAATTTTTGCATACTATGTGGTATGTAAAAATGCTGTACATCATATACAGGGCTACACAAGAATTCGTAAGCATTGCTGCGTATCAGCATAAAGTTTTTTTAAAAATCCAGTTAGGCATGTTAAACATGAAAAATATTTAGTGCACTAAGAGTTGTTTGTTGAATATAAACAAAATCGTATACTGGGCCTCGCAAAGAACTGGATACATGGCCATCCCTGTATGATAATTTCTGGTAAGTGTGATTTTAATAATTTTCAGTCTGCTTTTGCCTGAATTAAACTTTGGCTTAAAAAGTGGCGTCTATAAAAATGTTACGGTAGTATACAGCGCTGTACAGAATATTTCAAATGTTTCCGTCTATTGGTAGAAACTGCTGAAGGGGAATTTTCAACTTATACTAAACTGTATGTAGTGTACTGCAAGTATACTACATAGATTGTATACAAATCTATAGATTATATACAAGCCTGTAGAAAAGATTGGAAGTACATTTCTGGATATGGCCTGTAATTTCTGAAATATGGTTTCCAAATGGGCTTTGTTGTTTTCTAAAATGTTTGCTTAAGTATTTTATTTACCTTGTTAAACAGCGAAGTATTGAAAAGTGTTTCATAATCTATGCTTGATGCATGATTTTCCTTTCTTGTTAAAATAACAAGTTTGTAGTTTTTTAAATAACATTTGATATTTAAATTTTATTACAGTTTTTGTTTAATTTCTTTGGTATTGTTATATCTCCAGGCTACCTAGTTCAAATATACCGCGAGGGAGATTTGAGTCATTTGGTAACTTTACTATAAACAAGAGCAGAACTTTTGTTTATTAAAAGATTATTTTGTAGCGAATCAGCCTCTCTTTTTTACTTATTAGTTTCCCTTCTCTATATTCAATATAAATGAAAATATATTTATTTGAGTAAAAAAGTGGTTTAGTTGTCCAGGTCTCCCCCTACACTGTAAAAAATGACGAATGTTTCTGAATGTAAGAAAATATAATATAATGACGAATGAATTTATAATATAATCTCATCCTTGTTAACCATGATTCTGAACAGTGTTTCTCTATCTTTAGAAACGTCAGACATCAATGGCATTTCGAGATTTATAAAAAATCATTTATAAAAACAAAATTTTTCAAGCTGCCCGAAATTTTCGGAAACGTTTACGAGTAGCTTTTAAAGTGTATTAATCAGTTTTCTAAGCCCGGGATATAGTTTTTTCCGATGCTATCCATTCTCAAGTAAACATTTTCATGTTCAACAAATATGTTTAATAGACAAACATGCAAAATTAACAGCGTTAACGTTAATATTAAAATTAAGATTATTTCTTTACTCTTTCATGTATAAATTAACTTACGCAGCGCGAAAACGTTTACTTGAGAATGGATGACATTCGATAAATAGGTATTCCAGGCTGAAGAAACTGATTAATACACTATGAAAACTATTCGGAAACGTTTCTGAAAAATACGGGCAGCTACAGAAATTTTGATTTTATAAATAATTCTTTAAATTTTGGAAATGTTTTGCTTTCTGGGGATTCAAAAAAACAATTGAACACGCTTTTCGGAATTATATTATATTTTCATTCGTGGTTATAGTATATTTTCATAAAATAAGAAACATTGATCATTTTTTACAGTGTATGTGTATTACTTAACAGTATAATTGTAGGTAGATTTCGTAAAAAAACTACCTAGTACATTCTCCCCTAAGTTGGAATTTTTGAAAAATTTTTGCAGATCTACGGCAATCATGACTCCCAGAACCCAAAACAGTTCAAAACTTTATATATATATATATATGTCACTTTTTTATGATCACGATAACTCCAATAATTCTGCACAAATCTCTTCCAAATTGATGCATAAAATCAAGGGGCATAAAATCTCGGTCAAGTTCGTTAACGAGCAAATCGAACCAAGGGGGGGGGGGGGGGGAAATGGGTGGGCTTTTTGTGAAAACAGAAAAAAACCCATTATTTCTTAAATATGATACGTATCGAATCCGTTTAAAGTTATTATTACTTCTAGGAAAATGGCCAAAAATTTATGTATGACATATTTTTGATATCATTAAAAATGGCCCAAAGGGGGGGGGGAGGGGGGGGGTTTAGAAGAAAAAAATTCATAACTTCGTCAAATCCGCTTAAATTTACTGTAAATCTCTACGGAAAATTATCTACAAGTGTTATATTGACAAGTTTTTTATAGGACCAACTCTTATGGCAAAAAAAAAAATTAAAAACAAAAAATCCCTGCTGGCTCCGGCTACAAGCAGACATGAAAACAGAAAAAAACCCATAACTTCTTAATTTTTATACATATCAAATCCGTTTAAAGTTATTATTGCTTCTAGGAAAATGGCCAAAAATTTATGTATGACAGATTTTTGATTTCATTAAAAATGCCCCAAGGAGGGGGGGGGGATAGAGGTTTCGGAAGAAAAAAATTCATAACTTCGTCAATTCCCAAGATATCAAATCTGCTTAAATTTATTATAAATCTTCTTAACATTATATACAACTTTTATATTGACAAGTTTTTTATAGGACCAACTTTTACGGCAAGAAAAATTAAAAACAAAACAAATCCCTGCTGGCTCCACCTACAGGCAGAGGTATATTTCGAAGTGGGTGGTCCCAACTGCCACATCATGGGAAATAGGTCTTTCTTCTGCAATTTCCAATAAACAGGTGCCCAACGGTGTGCGTCTTCGAAATCTACCTGCACCTGTAGGCCGAGCCGTCAGGGATTTTTTTAAATGTAATTTCTTATTTTGTTTTAACGTTCGCAAGTATGGTGTGGTCATGTGGAAACAACATTCAGTCGGACTGAAGAAGAAAGGAAAAGAACATATAATATCTTCATAAAAATGCAAGCTTACGATAAGCGCAATACTTGTGAATCATTAAACGTTGAAAGTGAAATTTCTTCAAAGACGATGTAGTTTTTACATTTCTAATATGTATCTATTTAATCTGATTTGGTTGTTACAGTATAGCATAATAAGTATAATTAGAAAAATAAAACTGATCTCAGTCATTTTCCTACCCGATATTTTTTTTCGACAAATTGCGGTAATGACGGCCAAAGGTATAACATTGTAAATAATAAGTATCTCGCAAATCATGTGACTGCACTAAACAGATAGGGAGAAGCCACTTCGCGTTTCCTATGCTAGGCGACCATTTTTATTAAAAAATATAACTGCTTAAAAGTTACTCATCAAACATTTGCTTCCAACGTAAAATTCGTTTGATAAATGTTAATTACTTTAAAACTACATATATAAATAAACCTCGACGTTTCGGTTAATCTTTATAACAATTTTCAGGAGAACTTTCATAAATATGAACAGCAAAAAAAATTAAAAATGTGTTACATGATTGGTTCCAATGTTCTAACTGCAAGACGCTAAAATAACGGAATTTACAACAATATATTCAAAATAAGCCATGTGGCGATCTCTATGAATCAGCAATGTAACTGGAACTCATATTCAACGAAATTAAAGTTCTTTCAAAATGCATTTCCATATAGCTGGAACAGAAAATGATGAGATATTGTTACAAATTTCATGTTTTCTTAATGAAATTTCTATAGATTCACGGATGTAGGCTTTAAAGGGATTGTTTTGTCTGGAAATAACTTTAACGTTGTTAAAATCAATAATGGAAATGCATTTTGAAAGAACTTTAATTTCGTTGAATATGAGTTCCAGTTACATTGCTGATTCATAGAGGGCGCCACCTGGCTTATTTTGAATATATTGTTGTAAATTCCGTTATTTTAGCGTCTTGTGAGTTAGAACATTGGAATCAATCATGTAACACATTTTTAATTTTTTTTTGCTGTTCATATTTATGAAAGTTCTCCTGAAGATTGTTATAAAGATTAACCGAAACGTCGAGGTTTATTTATATATGTAGTTTTAAAGTAACTCATATTTATTAAACGAATTTTACGTTGGACGCAAATGTTTGATGAGTATTTATATGTGCAACGTAAAGTCCTTATTAATTATGCTTAAAAGTTATCATTAAAAATATAATAATTTATGAGACATTGGTTACATTCAAATATATATATATTCTAAGATAATTTCAATTGAAATTTGGTTGACCGTCGAAGTAAATACAAAATATTCATTCTCCTGTGTACGAAAAAATATTAAACCATGGAGTAATTATTCGTAAATAAAGTTTTCCAGCGATAATTTTTGGAGTTCTGTATGCCAGTAAGCCAATCAAAGTTTAGCACAATTCTGTTAGTTGAAGTGCTATGCAACTCAACTTGCTTAACAATCTTTTCTTGACGTAAGTTAAAAGTGAACAAACTCAACTCGCTATAAAAAGTGCGTGTATGTAAAGGTATAATACCATTTTTCTCTTCCGATTGTTTGTTATTGTATTTTCTTTTCTTTTTTTCTTCATTTCTGTAAAGCTTTGTGATGCCAACATAAAACTAAAAAAAAAATTGTTTTTTAAACATTCTTTAATGAGGATGCAATTTTTTTCTTAAAAATAACGCCAACTTTCATGATAGAAATTTGTGTTCCAAATTTTTTCCGTTACAATACGTCAATTTGGTGTAAGCCCCGATAATTGAGAATTCACTGCTTTGATTTACGCTTTATAGAGAGTGCAAACTATTGAATGTATTAAAAAATTATATAATTTTTGCTCTGTTTCTTTTTTAAGATGTGGCAACAGAAAAGAATAAAAAAGTATTATTTGAACTATCTTTTTTAAATTTCTAAATCGTTTTCTGAACTTTTAATCATAATTTAAATAATATTAAACTATTAAGTGATAAAAGCGCATGTTTAAAGACAATTAATAAACTCTTTGTTTTTTATTTATATTTTGTACTTTTTAGTGTTTAAAATATTTCGTTGTTGTAGTTTCACAGCTTTTTAGCATATTTTGGCGAGAGTGGTCTGTCGCATGAGTAACTCCATTATGTTTGTATCTCGTAAGCATTTCTAACCATAAATATTATTTGTCGATTCAACAGCTGCGGACGGCTAACGGAAAAGTACCTTCAAAATAATTTCCAATTTCAAATTAACTTTTAACTGTTGTTAGTGGTCTCACAGAACGCTGCATTTTTCAATTTTCACGGTTTAACTTGTAATTTTCAGATTAACTCTAGATACTGGGGAAATGTCATTTCGTTTGGAGCCCTTTTCAATTCGAACGGTCCTGTACATAAAGTTTGCTATAGAAACACTATGCTATGAGAGCGGTAATTATCTAGCCACTGTTTTCACGGTCAACTTTAAGTAATTAACATTTAAATATAGAAAGTCATTTTCTAGCGTAACCATTTTTCTTTTCGAAACTTATCACTTCCAATCAGCGGAATAGCATTTAACAATATCTACGGGTATTCACAGATTAGGAAAATGAGAAGCAGGTTACATTGTATCAATACTCATTCTAAATAATTCCAAACTTATCAAAATGAAATGTTTAGAGTAACTTGAATGAAGAAAATGATTAAAAACACTGTTAATGTAACTTTAACAAAGTTTGCTGTGTCAAAATTATTTACTTTCAGCCAGGATGCTTTGCCTTAAGTAAGTCTTTTATACGTATATATATATATTTTTTGTAAATCTACAGTTGTTTAACCTTTACCTCCATTAACATTTAATTTTAAAATTAGTTTTTCTGCGATTTCTATACAATAAGTACAACATGCAATTTAAAAATATGTAAAATTAAATCGCTTTTACCTGTACATTGAAATTTAAATCCTTTTGAATTTCCAATAATTCACCCTTGTTGTCGGCACTCTAAGTAATCATTTATATAACTTTTTAAGTGCTATGAAATTTTTTTCAATCATTTTCGTCGGCCAACATGTTTAAATAATTAATTTCAGTTGTGCTTAAAAGGATTGTTTTTGAGTACCATTTACACACATGCTTGGATCACAAAAGTATAATTGTACAAGCCGGTTTCAGAAATCTGTAACTATTTCTTTCTTTAAAAAATTTAGAAGTAGCTTATACTGTCTCAGTCATTTCCAACATTGAATAAGTTGCTATCAAATTTTGAATGAATTAAAATTCTAAGGACTAATTCCCCCAGTGAGCTCATGCAGAAAGAGACAACATAAATGGCACATTTCAGTTACCATCTTAAAAAGACGACAAAATGTAAAGAACTGTTCATGGGATTTTATCCAATATTATCATTGTTTAGCAATTACTTTTTGCATTCCGTTTACGTTAAAGGTTCTGTCATATACCAAAAATTTAAATTAATAATTTTTTCAATCATTTTCACCAAAAATATATAAGACATGCAACTGTCGGCCAACATGTTTAAATAATTAATTTCAGTTGTGCTTAAAAGGATTGTTTTTGAGTACCATTTACACACGTGCCTGGATCACAAAAGTATAATTGTACAAGCCGGTTTCAGAAATCTGTAACTATTTCTTTCTTTAAAAAATTTAGAAGTAGCTTATACTGTCTCAGTCATTTCCAACATTGAATAAGTTGCTATCAAATTTTGAATGAATTAAAATTCTAAGGACTAACTCCCCCAGTGAGCTCATGCAGAAAGAGACAACATAAATGGCACATTTCAGTTACCATCTTAAAAAGACGACAAAATGTAAAGAACTGTTCATGGGATTTTATCCAATATTATCATTGTTTAGCAATTACTTTTTGTATTCCGTTTACGTTAAAGGTTCTGTCATATACCAAAAATTTAAATTAATAATTTTTTCAATCATTTTCACCAAAAATATATAAGACATGCAACTGTCGGCCAACATGTTTAAATAATTAATTTCAGTTGTGCTTAAAAGGATTGTTTTTGAGTACCATTTACACACATGCCTGGATCACAAAAGTATAATTGTACAAGCCGGTTTCAGAAATCTGTAACTATTTCTTTCTTTAAAAAATTTAGAAGTAGCTTATACTGTCTCAGTCATTTCCAACATTGAATAAGTTGCTATCAAATTTTGAATGAATTAAAATTCTAAGGACTAACTCCCCCAGTGAGCTCATGCAGAAAGAGACAACATAAATGGCACATTTCAGTTACCATCTTAAAAAGACGACAAAATGTAAAGAACTGTTCATGGGATTTTATCCAATATTATCATTGTTTAGCAATTACTTTTTGCATTCCGTTTACGTTAAAGGTTCTGTCATATACCAAAAATTTAAATTAATAATTTTTTCAATCATTTTCACCAAAAATATATAAGACATGCAACTGTCGGCCAACATGTTTAAATAATTAATTTCAGTTGTGCTTAAAAGGATTGTTTTTGAGTACCATTTACACACGTGCCTGGATCACAAAAGTATAATTGTACAAGCCGGTTTCAGAAATCTGTAACTATTTCTTTCTTTAAAAAATTTAGAAGTAGCTTATACTGTCTCAGTCATTTCCAACATTGAATAAGTTGCTATCAAATTTTGAATGAATTAAAATTCTAAGGACTAACTCCCCCAGTGAGCTCATGCAGAAAGAGACAACATAAATGGCACATTTCAGTTACCATCTTAAAAAGACGACAAAATGTAAAGAACTGTTCATGGGATTTTATCCAATATTATCATTGTTTAGCAATTACTTTTTGTATTCCGTTTACGTTAAAGGTTCTGTCATATACCAAAAATTTAAATTAATAATTTTTTCAATCATTTTCACCAAAAATATATAAGACATGCAACTGTCGGCCAACATGTTTAAATAATTAATTTCAGTTGTGCTTAAAAGGATTGTTTTTGAGTACCATTTACACACATGCCTGGATCACAAAAGTATAATTGTACAAGCCGGTTTCAGAAATCTGTAACTATTTCTTTCTTTAAAAAATTTAGAAGTAGCTTATACTGTCTCAGTCATTTCCAACATTGAATAAGTTGCTATCAAATTTTGAATGAATTAAAATTCTAAGGACTAACTCCCCCAGTGAGCTCATGCAGAAAGAGACAACATAAATGGCACATTTCAGTTACCATCTTAAAAAGACGACAAAATGTAAAGAACTGTTCATGGGATTTTATCCAATATTATCATTGTTTAGCAATTACTTTTTGTATTCCGTTTACGTTAAAGGTTCTGTCATATACCAAAAATTTAAATTAATAATTTTTTCAATCATTTTCACCAAAAATATATAAGACATGCAACTGTCGGCCAACATGTTTAAATAATTAATTTCAGTTGTGCTTAAAAGGATTGTTTTTGAGTACCATTTACACACATGCCTGGATCACAAAAGTATAATTGTACAAGCCGGTTTCAGAAATCTGTAACTATTTCTTTCTTTAAAAAATTTAGAAGTAGCTTATACTGTCTCAGTCATTTCCAACATTGAATAAGTTGCTATCAAATTTTGAATGAATTAAAATTCTAAGGACTAACTCCCCCAGTGAGCTCATGCAGAAAGAGACAACATAAATGGCACATTTCAGTTACCATCTTAAAAAGACGACAAAATGTAAAGAACTGTTCATGGGATTTTATCCAATATTATCATTGTTTAGCAATTACTTTTTGTATTCCGTTTACGTTAAAGGTTCTTTCATATACCAAAAATTTAAATTAATAATTTTTTCATCGATATTTTGTCCATTATAAATTTTTCTCAGCGTTTATATATTTTTATATCTCCAAACGCTGATGATCATGCCTGAAATACTTCTCATAGATTCACTGTAATCTAAAAACTGTAGTCCTTTGAGTACTTTTTGTCTTTTCCATGTTGTCATTTAAATATCTTCAAATATGATAGGAGTGTAAGGACTTTATTCCTTATAGCTTGTTGATCTTGACTCTTTTGAAAATTTAGTGATGTTTTTAAAAGTTTTTTATTACAGAATTTCTTATGTGATAATTCTGTAAATTTAATGGTAAAAAAAGCAATATTCACGCCGAAGCACATTACTAAAAACTAGTTGAAGAACTTGTTATCATTTAAGATTTTGTAAAGTTATCAAATAACAACCCTACAGTTAATATTCTTTAACCCTTTTTAAAATATATATAATTATAAGATTAAGAGTATGAACAAACATCAGTATATAGAAAATATATTATCTTTGCTATATTCTTCTGAAAAGATAATAAAATAATACATTATTTCATTCTTCGTTTCAATGTAATTTATTTGGAATCGTATAATTTAATTAAAATTAATTTATTTCGCGTTCATTGAATTTTCATCCTTAAATAAATTTTATTAATTAAACAGACTATTTTATATATTTCTTGCATGTTTTTCTTTTTTTTAATGAGGCATTGAAGGATTTTCGATCTGAATGAAATGACATCATTATATCTAAACCAATTTCGGAAAGGAATTAGGAATTAGGAAAAAATATTTTTATTATTTTCTAATTAGTGGTACGCTTCAATATAAAATTACGTTTAAAACTACAATGCACGATTTCAAATTTTCAAGAAAAAAATATGTTTTCACATAGGATCGATATCGTGGAAGAAAAAAATCAAAAATAAATAATTCGGTAGAAAAAATATTTTTTATCGTGTTTCATGTATATTTTTATTGCGCTTCACTGCACATTATCACTACTATTTCACTTTAAAACTACAAAAAAGATACTTACATTTCTTTAGTACACAATTTTTATAATATATAACTATTTTATACATTTGAAACTCTCCCAAAAATGTTTTTATAGAAATTTGAATTCTCGAAAGCAAGCACAAAACAGCGAAGAGAAAAAATATTTTTTGAAAAAATTAACCGGTTTCATGCAACAAGGCTGATGTCTAGAAATTTCCGTTTGTACTATTTTTTTTTCTAAATTGTTTCACTTCCAACGTACAAGTTAGCTTACTTACTTAGTATTATGGACAGTAGTATTTGCTGTTTCCCTTGCTTCCCTGGGTGCAATGTAGGATTAAACCTTTGCGGAAAATATTAAAATTCAGCTCTGAAAATAAAGAATATATAAATGAAGAAAGTCTGAATAGCTTTATATATAGAAATATGTAGATCTTATAAATAAAGAAAGTCATGTATTTTCCTATGCGCACGATGCGTAATATGTCAATCTTGAGGACATTATTTGAAAGCTAGTATTTTGTTTATAACTAGTTATTATTATTATTATTATTATTTTAGCCCTCTTTTAAATATCCCATTAAGCTTTTTGTCTTATTTTACTTGACTTTACAGGCAATGCTGCTTATAATATTTTAAACATTAATTTAATATATCTGTGTGACAATCTATACATTCATTTGAGAGTGTGTAACGCAAGAATGAGATAAGGCCACTTGGAAATCAATTAAAAGCTTCTGCGCTAAATCATAAGGGATGATAACTCAAAAACGAGAAATCTATAAATAGAACCTTTTGGTATGAATCTCTCAAATTTCTAGGTGAATTTGACGTTGATTTTAATCGTCAAATTACACATTTTCAAAAGTTGGAGTTCACGAAGTTTATCTCCTTTATGCTAGAAATATGAAATTTAAATATCATTATTCAGTAAAAATATGCTTTCTTTTGGCATATGTTTTTCTAATTTTTTTCCCATAATAATTTTAAAATAAATTTGGCATTTCTACTCAAAAATTGCAAATATCGGTTACCTAAAGTTCTTTGCACTCAGTTTTTAAAAGTGTGATTTTTAAGGGGTCAAGTACCATTTGAAATGTCAAAATTTTGCAAAAGATTTAAAAATTTTAACCCTAAACATTTTCAGACCCTTCTGAACAAAATTTAAAATTAATATATAAAAATAATCCTGCTTGTTTGAATTTTACTTTGTAAGAAATTATGTTTTTAATCGTGAATTTAGGGGTTGGTAATATATTTAATGACACCGAAATTACAGTGTTTATTTCAAACGTTATCTCCAAAGCTACAGAGGCACTTGATTCACGATTTCGCCAAATGGTGAATACCCTGATCCTAGAAGTCTTCTGTCTGAAATTGGAATTAGTTTCGAACATTATCCATGACTTCGATGTCCGAGTAAAAACGCACATTTTCTTTCAGAACTCTAAAAAAAAGTGCATAAAGTATACATTTCTTGCGATCTGTTTGGGTTCATGTAACTGAAATAAAGTGTCAAAAGTGAGTGGGTGCCCAGCTAAAAATGAACTGCAGTGAAACTTTAAAAAATGCTGTTTGCAGACTGTGGTGATTTGGCACAAATCACTGCACTTTTTTGTAGTTGATACAACTGCAAAATTACTTTAGTTTATAAACTGTAGTAATTTTCCAAAAAAAAAAAAAAAAAAAAAAAAAAAATTCTTTCTTATTTTAGTTGCGCCATCTATGAACCATCTTGGCATATTTATTTGTGAATATTTTAAAAGAATATTTTTCTCCACTTGCGGAGATTAGATTCGAACTGAGGGTCTCATCTTTAGAAGTCGTGCGTCTTACCTATTCAGTCATTAGGTCTTAATAAAGTGTTGATTGAATGGTTTTCATAGGGGTAGGGTGATCAGATAAGCAGTACTTTTTTTTCGCTGGTAGGTAATCTGACGGTGTGAAAGATGGGATTTTGAGATGAATTTTTATAAATGCTCTGTACGTGTGTACTTCGAAGTTAATTTATTATTTAAATGTGTGGAATAAAAATCTTAGCGGATATTATTTATATACAGAATTGATTTAGGATATATATATTTTTTTTAAATGTGTTATATATTTTAACTGAAAAAAAAAATTAAAAAATAGTAATTTCATTAATGAAAATTATTAATAAAGAGTATGTTATTATAAAAATAGATTTTGTGAAGGGTTTTTTTTTAAAGGGATTTTTGTGAAGAACACTGTTTGATTAATAATAATTTTGTGAAGTGACTTTTGATAAGATTATTAATAATTTCTTGTGAAGGTACCTGTTTATATTTTTATAGCTTCTGAAATAATTTTAATTTAATCTTAATAATTAATAACTTTTAAATGAAATAAGAAAAATAGTTGTTGCTTTTTAAATTAATGCGAAATTTAAAAAATAAGTTGAATTAATTTGCGAACTAGTTTTATTTTATTTACTTATTTATTTATTGTAGAATTAAGTTTTAATACGATTAAGTATATATATTTAATTATTTTATATAATTAGAAGTTTTAATTGAATCTTATAATATGCTTTATAATACGTCTATGGTTCATATAACACCTTGATTTTTTTAATTAATGTGTAAGATAATGATATTGTATGAATAGCAAATTAGTATAGTAGACGATATGGTTTTAATGCATTAATTTTGCACATAAAATGTTATAGGGTTATGTTTGTGCCCCGGGCCCTCGAAATCTGTAAGTCTGGTTAGGTCTAACATTTTAACGATAAACAACATTGATTGATTTGTATATGTATATTTCCTTTGAATTTTAAAGTGTAATAACTTTGAATATTTGTTTTGTTTCACTTAAAAAAGGGGGAGGGGAGGACCTTCACAGGTGCTCAAACGAGGTTCTTAAATTAAGTCTTGAAAACAGTATTAATTATTATTAACAAAGTAAATAGTGAGTTATGCAACAACAATAAAAAATGAAAAGGTTTAACATCACTTTTAAAACTGCAGATAAACTACAGAAAATATCATACAAGCTTTCTATAAATTAAGTTCCGTAACATTACGTCACAGTAACTACAGTTATACTGCAGATGCGACAGAAAATATACTTCTGAATTAATTACTGTAAAAATACTTCCAATTTACTACAGTATTACTACAAATGTAAAGTCTCATTATTTTTTTAATTTATGGTTGTAAAATGATTTCACATAAACTACAGTATTTTTGCAGATAATAGTTCAGAGTATTTTGGAAATAAATTACTGCAAAATTACTTCACATTAGCTGCAAAGTAACTGAAGTAATTTTACAGTCGAGATTGCACTACAGAGAATCTACAGTTGACTGTGGAAAACTTCTGTAGAAAAACTGCAGTTCATTTTTAGATGGGTACTCACAGAGTTAGATCTCAAGGACTTAACTATACTTTTTGGAAAAATAAAGTAACAGGAACACGCAATTTGTTAAAATTCTACACTAGTCACGCAAAGACACACGCAAGCTATTGTTAAACCACCATCTGCGTTCTTTTTAAATTTCTCGTTTGCATTTCAATAGTTTCAAATGATGTTTTTGCATAGGATATCTAAGGACGATATGAAACTGGGTACTTTTTTTTCTCTCAATTTTGGTTTCAGATTTTTGTTATTAGGTCATTCGCTTTCGGAACCGGTTCCGAAAGTGCAAGTATCCTCATAACAAGCAGCTGCAGTCAAAATCGAGAAAATAAAGTTCCCGGTTTAAGATCAACCTCGTATGTACTAAAAATCGCTCAAAATATTGAAATGGAAACGAGAATTTGGAAAAGAACGCTCCCATTGGTTTAACATCAGCTTGCGAGTATCTTATCATGGCTCTTAACAGAAAAAAATATATCCGAAATTTCTAAATATTAAATAAACTTATATCAAAGATAATTATATCAACATTCTCCGATTCATTCCTAAAATTGTCGTTTCTATGGATGCTTTGATAAAAGGAGACGGTCCTTCAGATCGTCAAAAAGTAAAATATATCTATATCTCAAAAACTGGTTAGAATGACCCTATTTTTAACAATTATGGTCTATATATGGCGACATGAATGTAGGTAATGTATTTATATTTGTTTTAACTTGAATTTATTAATCATTTGTAATTAAGAATATGTTTTGTAATCGAAAAAAATGCCTGGATTATGTTTAGGTCTCTTCTCTGTATCTCATGAAAACAAAACAATTGTTTCGAAAATTTTAAATTAGTTTCTCACGTGAATTTGACATTAGCATTCTCAACCTTTGACCTCTTCTAACTGTATGAGGAATTAAAAAAGTTGCTCTGATACAAGCAACTCAAATATTCTGTGTAAGTGGATGTTCCTATTTGAAAATTGAAAATGGGTACAATGTTTAACATGTAGATGATTCAGTATTAAAAAATTACATTCATTTTTGGAAAGTTTCCAGTTGACTGCATTTCCCTGCGGCAATTTGATGATAAAATAGTGAGTTTCTTTACCAGGACTGTACATTCACTTTCTGAACAAAATGTTAAAATCTTCCAATATGTTTGTATGAAATCGTGCTTGCAAACTACAAATTAACCATTCCCAATAAAACAACTTAAAAGAGCAACATTCCTTATGCTGAAGCTCTTAATTTGTTTAAACGCGAATTTCAGTAAAATATTCCAATTTAATTCAGTTTTAATATAATAAAAAGACAAAATTCACCTTTTTTCCGGTTTAAAAGTTTTTGTCATATTATGTGTGAAATCATGTCTCTTTCCTAACACAAACGGTTTTATATTAACTCTTCAATACATAGTGAAGCTGATCAGCTACATGTTAGTTTTTAGCGCATATATATCACATCTTTTGTATCCTTTTCTATTTCACCTCTTAGTACAGGAGGATGGTCTCAAATTGCAACATAACAATTTTAGAAATGATTTTTATAGTAGGTAACTGCATCAAGGCATATTTTCCCAGAAAACTGATGCATAGGAAAATGTTTTTACGGGCTTGTTTTAGATTAAAATTAATTCTATGTACGAGAAAGGTGTGTAGAACAGTTATAAATCGTAAACTTTTTACATCCTTTTATATGAATAAATTGTAGGAATGATTGTAGGAAAATATCTTTGATCACTACAATCCAATATTAATTAGGTTTCAGCACTAATTTTTCTGGCTTTCAGACATCAAAATGTATCCCTGATATTTTTCAATTAAATTAAATAATTGTGAATAATTTAAGGGTTTAAAAAAATTCTGAATTAGAAACACATATTGCAAGTAAAGACTGGTTAGATACATCTTGTACGTGGAATGGGAATAAAAGTATAATCACGTTATCCAAAATTTTATTTTGCAACGAAAAACTAAATCTCGTGAATCGAGAACTTATCTTGCTTTTAAAGTTTTTGAAATTCTTACTTTTACTTTTTAATTGCGTGGAACGTTTATTTTATTTTTCATATTTATAGAATTTATTTTAATTAATATACTTAATGAATGCAACTGTTTGAGATTTCTAGATGAAATGCACTCATGCTCATAAATTAAGGACAACAACCGGACGCTTTTGATTTTAGACGTTTGAAGAATATTTTGCATTGCTAATTTAGTCACGGGAAAAACTAGGAGACCAGGAATGAAGAACAAAATTATATTTGCGATCACCCTGCAACAGGAAATACTGGAAATGGTCTGTGACTGTAGCAAATACTGTGTGAGCTCTACCACGTTTGTATGCATTTGTGTAAGAATAGCACGCAGGTGACAGGGAGAAACAAACGTTTCTGTATAAAATTTAAATGTTTTTTTTTTGTTTGTTTGACACAAAATTTAAACAATAATAAATTTAAACATTTCATAGTTTTCAACAAAATGTAACTCCCCTTTCCGAAAACTTCACAAAGTTCAGTAGAAGAATTATAAAGGAATTGAAATATATATATTAAATATTTGATGAAATAGGAGCAATGTATGAAACATTTTTTAACTGCGCATGTGGAAACGACAAAACTTTCTTTTGCTAATATATATTTTTTAATAATAATTTAGTAGTCAACTTTATAGGGTAACTCATATAAAACTGACAGTCGCAAAAATATATGAGGGATGTACCGATCTGAATTGTAGTTGATTCTACAAGAAGATAGATAAGGGCATTTCACAAATTGTCCAAGTTTTCATTTTTATTGTAAGAATAAATAAAAAAAGAAGAATATCAAAATCGAAATATCCGTTCCACAGCTACGCATGGGCATGCTTTAAATAACTAATTTCTTAGAAGTCAGTTAATAAAAAAATGTCAGTTTGTGAAAAATTGCTTCTTTTAGAAAGCAACCTTTATTCAAGTTTGGTAATAATCTATACACTGTAAAAAATGTATTTTACCATGAATTGTTGAAGTAATTTTACGAAAAATGTCACTTTTTTAAGCTAAATGGTCAGATCCCGTAAATGTCATATTTTTATGGGCAGAGCCCGTTTATCTAGGGTTGAAGACTTATTTTTTATTGGAATCTCTGCCCCTGTAATTTTACTGCAGCAATTTTTTGGTGCAGCTCCTATAAAAAAAGGAGTGAAATATCGCAAAAATTCAGAAAGATATTGTTGATTGACAATTTGTGGAAAATCCTATGTCATCCTGGTACTTTCAGAAAGCAACTGAAATTCAGATGACTATGTTGCCAATATCTCTCTGATTTTTTGCGATACTTGGCTGGTCTTTTTATGTAACTTGCCCAATATAGTTGAATAGTTAAATTATGAAGAAAAATGGTATCGTTCGCGCATGCTAAGATAAAAATAATTTCATGCAAATTGTCATATCTTACTAAACATTTAATATACTCATTTTTTTTTAATTGTAAGATAGTATTTCTAATGCACTTTGTCAAGTTTTAGGAAAGTGGCGTTGAATTTGATTGAAAACTCTGCATACTATAAAAAATCATTAGAATTTTTCACAGAAACGTATATATCTTCACGAATTGAGTGTTACACAAATGCATACAAACGTTGTATAGTGCTCACATAGTCATTTTCTATCGTGACTGAGCATTTGATCGCAAATAGGGGAGACCGGTACACACTGGACCTATGAACACAGTGGACCACGCCCTAACATTTTATTTATTTAAAAACACTTTTAAGCTTTTCTTCTATTCAAATAAACAACAGCACTGGATTGAATATTTATAGCCTTCAGAAAGATGTTTATCTCAGAGTGAAACATTTTATCCTCATGGGTTGTTTTTAGCTTCTAAAAGTAAAATTTTTAATCATCCTATTTTTCTTTTTTTAGTAATTAAAGGTTGTAGATAAATAAGATAAAACAGCTATTTTTAAAAGGTAAGGTACTTGTTTTTATTTAACTTTATAGTTAATATGTTTAAAAGAAAGTATAAACAATATTAATACGAATATTTATTGAACTTCAACATGGGGACCACCCATTTCTGGGGCACAGTTCTCCAAAATCCACTCCTGTAATGCAGAATGCTCAAAATATTTAATAATTGCTTGCTTTCTATAAATAAATATTGTTTTAAAGTAGTTAATTAACTATAAATAAAGTAAACAGAGAAAAATTACAATTTATTTAACATAGTAAAAAATATTTTGTTTGGTATTTACTGCATTTGAAAAATATAACTGTAGCCTAATTGAGGGGGTCAGGGCATAAGAGTGCCAAGCCACATTTTTGAACTTCTGAGATATTTCAATTTGAAAATTTTATCAAATACTCAAATCAAGATTATATAACCTAAAGTCTTTTCGCCAATGTCTTTAGTAACATTTGAGATAGTCTGAATAACAATATGGCATTACTTTAATGATATTACCATTATGTTTTTTGTCAATTAGCTATTTTCATTGGGGGCATAAACATCTGCGGCAAAAACGAAACCTGTCACATATGCTGCCACCAAGTGACATTAGAAACAAATTCTATGTTGAATATTATAATTAACAATATTAAGCAATAGATTACAGCGTTAGGTTTATTGAAAACCACCACACCTTTGATGAACCATCAAAAATGTGGCTTGGCACTTTCTTGCAATTGGTGATGCTTCTATTCAAGTAAGATTCATGAGACGCAAATTGAATGGAAATCAGTTTATTTTTCTAGAAACTGTAGATGAATCTGTTGTTGGTGTCAGTTGCTCCCAAACCCAAAAGTATTTCAGGAAAATTCCAGGCTCAATCTTACTGATAAGTATTTTGGAATTTTATTTGCAAATTTTAATCTACACTGCTTTTTTGTACTTAAGTAGTAACTTCATCTAAATTTCAGTTGTTCCTGTATTAATCTGTTATTATTTTCAAAATATACTAAATTTTTAATTTTTTTGTTTTGTTTTGTATTTTTTTTGTTTCAAAATGTAACTTGCAAATTTATATTACTATGTTATTTTTTAGTTAAAGGGGAAATAAAGAATAATTAATGAAAAATAGATTTATATTTTATTTCAGATAATACCTAACAGCGGTCCACTGTGACCCGGTGGGTGGACCAATGTGCTTTGCTTCCGGGGCACACCGATCCACTTCGCGGGTTTTTATATCTATTTTTTTATGTAAAAAGGTTTAAGGTATATTCAAAAATATTTTCATGCAGATCGGTCTGTCCATTAAAGAGAAAAAAATAACTAAAAAAGTGGTCCCCTATTTATTTTATTTGGTTTATTGCTGGTCGTCTATTTGTACACGTGACTAAATGACTCAATTGTAACATGTTCTTTACATATTCCCCAAGACTTTCTGTAGATATTCGACAAAACTTCTAAAATCAAATGTATCCGGTCATTATCCATATTTTATTCATTCTTTGAATATGTTTTGTGATTTGCAATTTTAGACTTGTGTATAGAAAATAATTTGTTATAACTTTTCCATTTTATGAGAAATGCCAATTTTTATTATGCTCCAAATTTAAGACAATGCGAACAATATTTGAATGCAAAGTCAATGTATGCATTCTTATTCTGTGTTAGTGTTCCAAATGCATGCTCTCAGAATAATGAATGCTTATTCTTGTCAATATGATTTTTTTAGATAACTATATTTGTGCCAGTATTGCAAACTTCTACACCATTTATTCTGTGTCTTTTCATTTCGAAAAATATTTACTATCTTCATTTTAATTGAAGGTAGTGTTTCATTTAACCTTGATGTTCCATCAGACATAGTCTACCAATTTTTTGAATGATTCATTATTTTTTTAACTATTTTGAGTGGTTTGTGTAGTAGTTTAAACTTACCTCTATAATAAATAAATTATAACTTGCTAAAAGTTAAGGGATGAAACGAAATTATTTTGTCTGCGTTCTATTTAAGAGGTAATAAGTATAACTTTCGTAATAGTATTTCAAATATCTAAGCCGTTGTAAATTTTCTATTTTACAAGCACCTTCAGTTGCATCCTATCTAGTAGTTATAACACGTAAATTGAAACATTAAATCTCCCTTATTAAAGAGATGGAGGACCTTTAAGACGAGCAAAAGCAAAAATGTTTTAATTAAATAGCCAATGCAAATCAATATTTCATTATTTTTTCTTTGAAACATTATTTGACTCACTTTAAATCTATCCAAATCTGATAAAAATTATAACAAGTTTTATGCAGATTTAAATTCTAAATGATTAAAATGTCTAATGCGATGAATTTTTATTCCAAACATTTTTGGATTTCTCTGGTTTTATTTTTTAATTTATGTAAAAAAAAAGAATTGCAAAGTTCCAAATGTAATATTAAGAGAAGCAACAGAGAAGGTTTGCCCAATGTGCGGTAAATACGCCTATAATTTTAGTTCTAAATGATGTTTATCATAACGAACACCCAGATATACGTATGTTTAGGAGATGAACTGAAACTTAAGTAATCATTGGTTTACAATTATTTAAAAAATGCCATGGAATATTTTTGAATATACACACGTAGAAAATGCTTGGTTTCTGTCAGTCATAATTTATGGAGCTAACAAAACTAACAAAAAAGTTTTAATAAGGTACTGTTTTCAGCTAATGATATAGATTTCATACTTATTCATTTCTAGATGCAAAATTTTGGTCGCATAGTTCGAAGCTATACATTAATATTTTTTTCCTGTTTTTATCCCTCTTATTACGGCTGAGCACTGTCGACTATTTTTCTATTCAATCGTACCACAATTTACAAACATTTTTCTTGGAAATATCCCAGTATTCAGTACATCCAGTAGCAATTTTGAGTATTTAATAGGTTTTTTTCATAGTTTCAGCCGTTTTTTATTTTGGGCTAACTTTACTACATTCTATAAAACATTTTGTTAATTTGCGAAAACTTTAGTTTTGATTTGTTCATTTTCCCTCAAAACGCTTCAATTACACCGATCTAGCAAACAAATTGGCTGAAATATAAACTGTATATTCGTCAAATCACAGGGCTGCTGTTCAAGAACTTTTAAGCTTCAGAAACGGAGTTTTTACTATTCCTCTCAAATGAAAAAATCGCTAACCTAACCTCAGAATGTCGTGAAATTCTCCAGTGAAATTAGGAAAAATTTCGTAAATAAGACAAAAACTTCTTTTAAATATCAGGGGTAGTCCGGCAATTTGCTGCTAGTACTTTTTACGGTTTTGACGAAATATTTTTCTAAAAAGTCTATCTAAAAAGATAACTGCGTATCTCTTATCTTATACTAAAACTGTGCATAAAGATTAATTTTGACATTTTCATTATAAAGATAAGAAAATAGACTTTAAAAGTTGAATCTTACGTATCAGTAACATATTTATGGCAATATTTAATATGCCCGTATATCATATTAGTTTGGTAAAAGAAATCCAAGCGAATAATTGATATTTTCTACTGCATTTCAAAAAATAAGAATTTTTACAGTTCTAAGTGCAGAAAATTTAAACAAAAAGCAAATTTATTTGGACAACCATATATCATTTCGTTTTTCTGAAGGGCTAAGTTATCAAAAGAAAATAATCGATTTTATAAGCTCGACAAGAGGCTCGAGGGTTACTTTTCTTAATTCTTGCGTTTTAAAGTACTAAACGTAATTCTTGTTCTATGAAAATGTTTTTCCAGAATCTATTTCTATTTCTACATACATGTATTCTTGCAAGGATATTAATTTAGTGTTTCGAAGAATGAGTACAGTCAAAGAAAATATTCTACTCATTTCTACTAATTGTGTTAGAAAGCAAATGTAGAAAAGATAATTAGCTTGTATATTTTGTAAGAAGATACTAATTGAATGGGCTTTCGAAAAATTAAACAATCACTTAAGACATACAGGCTTACTAGGAATTTTCCAAAACAAAAATATATGTATTATTTAGGGATCAATTTTGACAATTTATTGTGCGTAGAAAATAATAAAACTGGTGGCGACATCCTTAATTTAAAACGCGTACTTTGCGTAGTACAGGACTGTGCCCCTAAAGTCATATGAAACACAAAACAGATACATTATATGAAATTTGTGGGGCCACGAACCTGTTTACATTAAAATTCTCCCTCAGAAAACAAATAACGGCGTACGGACTTCGCGTTTTTTTTTTATCCAACTTTAACCATCGGGGTCTTTTTTTATCATATTTATTTTTATGTTTCCAACCAAAAAAAAAAAAAAAAAAAAGATAATTTAAACTTAATAAATGAAATGAAATAGACACCTCTTTTGAAGAAGGTAAATTTAATAGAATTGAATTTCTGATTCAAATTATCTAAAATTGAAAACGCTCATGAAAAATGAAAACGTGGTATTAGATGAGTTAGTCTTGGGAAAAGTATTTATCAGTTAAGTTTTTAACATTAATATACATGTGTTCGTGTCATAATATTCATCTAAATACATTCGTCCATGGCCCCCAAAAAACGATTATCTTTCAAACCCGACACATTTTTTCATAATTATAAAAATGTAAGAATTTTTCATTTTTTATTTTCCCGACACATTTTTGGTTGATTCTTTCGAACGCTATGCTACATCGCTTGTTGATAAACGTGGTTTTGAGAAATAGCATGAAGAAAAACAAAGTACCAGCTTGTTGCCATTCAAAGGACCGTCACACTCTAGGGAGGAAAAAAGTTACAAAGAAAAACAATTTTTGATGGATTATCTCCCTTTAACAATCGCTTTGTATTAAAATAAAATTGAATTATAGAATTGCCTACAAAAGTATTTTTAAAGGTGTTAATTTCTATCTCATTGGTCACATTTGCTGTAAAATGCACTCCTCTTAGAATAGTGTTCTAAAATGCAACTAATATGTTTCAAGAGGCATTTCGTTATACTACACTTCACTGAAACTCCTCGATCGCGAAATCCTATGTTAACCTATGGAAAAACTTAGAATCGCGATGACTCATTACCTAATATAATTATTAAAATACGGTTTTTACCATCAGAAAGTACACTTTAGATGCCGACGGTTTGCGCTTTTAAAAATTGTCTCTGTAAGTTTTAAATATGTTTAAGAAGATGATAAAATTTCATCAAGTGGAAATTTCAAAGCTTGTAGGTATTTTCTAAATACATAAAGTTTAAGGAAACAACTTTTTAAAACGCACACCGTCGGAATCTGACGTGTATTTCTGATGTTGACAACAGTATTTTAATAATTATATCAGGTAATGAGTTATTGTTCCCATAGGTTAACAAGGGATTTCGCGATCGAGGCGTTTCAGTGAAGTTATGAAATGCTTTACTAGCAGCCTTTCGATACTGATTATATTAGTTATACTACGGCTCATTGTTGCGCCAATATTGGATTCCTCTGAAATGCTTCAAATAAAATACCAATATTGGTTAAATATTGGTTTTACAATAAAAATATGAGTAGTAATCAAATGCCACCATTACAGAAACATACTTTACATTAGAAATAATTACAACGAAACGCTAGTACTTAAGAAATAATGCCTTTACAATAGAAATCTTGTCAAAGTAATGACAAACTATTTCTGACCGATATAGGTGCTATATTGGCAAATCTAAGCAACCCATCTTTGAGACAATATTACCAACATGAACTAAAATATAGCCAATAAAATTAATATTGTTCCAATATTTTTGTGTTACAAAGATTTTGTTAAAAATGTTACTTCATTACATTTACAGTTTTGCCAATTTAGTTTTATTTTTTATTCTAAAATTCCGCATTCGTATAAGAAATTCCAAACAGTAATTTATGCTTTTTAAAATGACAGGCATTCCGTGATTAACCCGTCGTAGGTCGCGGTCTCTCACGCTCGGCTTAAAAAGATTTAATTTAGAAATGTTCTTTAAATTCCCTTGTTTTCTTTATATATAAATTATACTGTATTTTACTTAAAGAAATATTTTATAACTATTTCCATTACGTGTATATGCTTATAAAAGAGGAGAGGGTAATGTGATAGAAACACTCGCACGTGACCCACGTCGTGTTAAATACAGCGAAAATAACTATTTGAAATTTTTGGCATGAGTTCAGAATTTGTAAATTAAAAAATTCCACTTAATTGGCCACACTGTACATTTGTACAAGAGAAGTACTGTAAAGCGATTTTTAAAACAGTTAAAAGTGAGAATTTTGTGTTTGATCCTTTTCCGAATTTTCAAATAAAGACCTATGTGATGGAAAAGGGTCTTATCTGTAGACATTCCATAATCGACTAATCTGCAAAGCCTCTACATTGGATAGTGGCTGAAGATATGCTTTAAATCAATCCGTCCGTTCCACATCGCAGTAGTTGAAAGACGTCATTCAGCATGAAGGGAGGGATTTGAAATACCTATCCAACCGGATAGGTTGATTGCGTATGAATTTAACTTTTCTTCCCTTAGACATTAACTGAAGTAGCGTTGACAGTATGACTGAAAAATTTCGCTTTCAAAATGTACAATTAAAAATCTCCAATTATAGAAAAAACTAATTACGTTTAATTAACATATTTTAATTATTTAAAATTGAATGCAGCAACTTCAAATTTCACAAGCTTGCTTTACAGAATTATGAGAGCAATATATAATTTTATTTTTGAGTATTCTGAAATCATGTTTCTTAAATCGAAAGTGTTTTAAATAGGTATCCATTACGTGTAGGTTTATAGTAGATATTTTTGCTTGGTGATCTATGCAATTTTTCTGTTAATATGAAAAAAAACGGATTTTTCTGTAAAACATTTAATCATTAAACTTTATAGAAAAGTGTTTTTTCATCTATTTTTAATAAACTGCCTATCCAATAACGTGTTTTAACGAAATTTGAGTGTACTGTGTCAAACACCTGTTCAAAAATATTTCATATGATTCCTCATTCATTGTTGTGAGTTTGTATGTACATAGAAAAAGGGATGTTGGCATCAGAAATAATATGTATGTGGCTATCGCAGAAGGGTTTCACAGTCCATAGCAACAGTGATACACGTGTAGAGACTAAGCCCATAGCAACAAACTGTACTCAGCGATTCTGTTGTGACGTAAAACCCTTTCTTTAAGAATAATCCTCGCCACAGCAGAAAAATAGAGCAGACTCATCTATTTTCCTTAACTCAGTTAAGTTGAACTAACTTCTCTTTGTCCAAAACAGCAAAGTCAGCTGTTATTAAATCTATAAGTGGGAGTATGACAGGATTGTGTCGGGTAGTTGAGAACAGAATCGCACAGGATGTGATGCAGAATTGTAGCACAGAAACTTAGATGTAATTTCACGAATTCCCCTATTATTATAACTTCCCATGTAAATAACTGTAAATAGTCTATAGATTAGTAATTAAACTATAAAATGTTAAAGAAGTTGTGTTCTTTTCCACCTACAAACACCAGAGAGTGAGAGTCTGCTATACTCTTCACTCTTAACATGGGGCGCTCGCCCGGTCCCTAGACATCCGATGCTTCTTTTCCCTATACACAACAGCTGCTTTTTGGAGAATTCTGCCGCCCCAGCCCGTCAGCCTGATGTGTCCGGACTCGAGAAACGCTTCATCAATGAGTCTCCCCAACAGCGCAGTAAGCCTGGCCCGAGAAACGCCTCATCAATGAACCCCACCGACAGTGCAGCAAACCTGATGCTGCCTGAAGTTTAAATTTTCCTCCTACGAACGACTCAAGAAGCCAGTTTCAAAGCGACACCCTTTTTTCCACGATTGAATAAAAGAAGAGAAAGTTGACCTAGTTTGACGGTAAAAGCAGCAGCGATGACCGATATCTGTGGTCGGTGATAAGAGAAGCTACGAAAAACAGAGAGGGAGCCGCTTTATTTATGTGCTAAAAGAGTCATCTCGTAGTGAGTTAGTACAGATATTTTTTTTATTATTATTTCTCGATTTTATCTCTTTTGTAAAAATGATGTTAATAGGCATTCCCCAAATGAAAGCTGTTCTGCAGTTAGCTAAGGCAGATAAAATAAAATTATTGCACCAATTTATATTTAATTCAGATAAAAATAGGCAAAATCGGAAGAACTTGCAAATTTTTTAGGGCTTTCCATTTGCGATTAATAGCGACGATTTTAACGCTAAATTACTCGAAATAAAAGACGCGTTTTCAAAATTACAATTGATTAGTATCGCTAACTTATTATCCGTGCAGATAGAAGGAGACGAAGATGAATTAGCCCGCCGTATGTTGAGTGCATTTTCCAATACACTTCGAGTGGCAGTGATTCGGAACCGGAAAATTTTAATTCTGTTCCTCCGACAATACATATTAATGCAAATACGAGCTTGCAGACAATAGGTAACCCAAACGGTGTACAAATTTCACCGAAACCACTCATTTCATTCACGGATTTTGAAAATTTAATTTTCCCTTTTTGTGGCCGGGAAACAAAGAATATTAATAATTGGATAAATCGCTTTGAAAATCTAGCCGAATCATTTTCACTTTATGAAATACAAAAATTTATTTATTGAGCGTGCTTTTATAGCATTATTATTTGTACGCAGCGAGCCACACATAAACTCGTACGAGAAAATTAAAAAAGCGTTGCTAAAGGAATTCGGACACTATTCCTCACCTGCCCGTATTCATGAGTTGTTAACAAATCGTAGACGGCAGCAAAATGAGAGTTTAATTGAATACTTTTTGCATATGCGAGAAATCGCAAATACGGGAAATATAGATGAAAGATCGCTCATCCACTGTATAATTCAGGGCATAGATGATTCGTCGCGTAATAAGGCTATTCTATTTGGATGCACTGATTTGGCCCAATTTAAACAAAAACGTTTAATTTATGAGGAAATCTGCAGCTCAACACGCGAAACGAGAACGCGCACCCAAAACTACAACCAGAAAATGTCCCCTGCCATCGAAAACCAGACCAAATTTAGCTGTTACTTATGCGGAAATCTAATTATAAGGCGAGCGATTGTATACATAAAAGTAAGGACCCCAAATGGTTTTCTTGTTTTCATTTTGGCCACAAAAGTTTTGAGTGTAGAGAACGCACTGCGGATAGAAAGTTTTCGAACCCAAGCACCCCTCTCTCGAGATTCGCGTACTGGAATTGGATAAACCCCGTCAAAATATGACAAAATTAGTACAAATTGCAGATTTAGCGATAGATGCATTGTTTGATACAGGTAGTCAAATAACAGCAATACGGCAAGACTTGTACAGATTACTTGGCTCCCCTACGCTAACCGAAGCAAACTTACAACTTACGGGATTCGGCAATGGCAGCGTAAAACCAATAGGATCGTTTAGCGCAACTATCCATATAGATGAGAATGCCTATAAAACCACAGCTTATGTTATTGAATTTCCTCGCATGAGCCTTCCTCTTATCATCGGTAGAGACACAATTTCACAAGGAACACTGGCGTGTGATCCGAACGGCATCTCACTCCAAAAACTACCTCCAGCCAGAATATCTGTCAACTGTATCACCGTTTGTGATAGTGTACGTAACTTGGAACTAGACCACAGACAAAAGAGTGTTATGGTGAACCCCACAGTTTCGAATACCCCAGTAATTACCGAAAATGTGCTTCCTCAAGTACCACAATCCACTAATTGCCCTCGTGATGAAACACCTATACAAAAGCAGTCACCTACCAACAATTTCCTGATTTCGGTAATATTCTGTTTACTCGCCCTATTTTTTTTCTCAACGGAATCACCTAACTGTATTTTTGATATATCTTTAGTTTCTCCCTTTCTTGAAGAATATTTCATACTGTTTATAACGGCATATTTCTACATCTCACCTAGTCCATTTATTAAACGCGCAAAAGCGAGGAAACGACGCAAGAAAAATAGGAAAAAGATGGTGAACGCATCCAATGCGAAATGCATATTTTCATTCGCCAAGTAATAATTTTTTTTTTCATGTACGCTCAAGTGTTTTTTTTTTTTTCTGAGCCATATTCATCACGAAATACAGTTTGTAGAACTGCGAAACTGTGATTTTTTTTCCTTTTCGCCTTATTTTAAGTATTACGATTTTTTTTTTCTCAAACCAATATGGTGTGTATGTGTAATATAGAGCTTGAGTGTGTGTTTTTTGTCAAGCTTTTAAATTTTTCTTTTAAATCTTACGTGCATAGTGAATTTTATAAAGAATATTAGCAAACAGACAAGAAGTTTTCTTTTTACTAATGCACCCCTAGTGATTTTTTTAGGGCAGATTGCATTGATGTGCGAATTTGACAACAACAGCAGCTGATATCATGAAACCTTGGACGAAATATTAAACAGCTGATAAGAGTCACCGATTTTTTTCCCATTTTTCTTTTTCTGTGATCTACGCAAAGAAGTTCTGTTTGCATTGGAGTGTATTTTGTTAAGTGGAAAGAAAAGTTTCAGTATCGCTTGAGTGATTTTTTTGTTTTCAAGCTGATATGTTATTTTTTTTTTCAAATATCTTATTGTTGTTTTTCTTCTTAACATAATGATGTCCAGTGATTTTTTTTTGGGGCTCATACCTTTATTATTTTGTTTTTTTAAAACAATTTTAGGAAATTCAAGTGAGATTTTTGTTTTTGAATTTCCACAGCAAAAGTACAACTGACAGAAAAAGTGATTTTTTTTAAATTTCTGGTCAGTATAGGTTGTATTGCAAAGCTTTTATTTTTCCTAATTTGTGTAACGATGTTCAAGAAGTAAAATTTTTTTTGTTGTTGTTGAAGATATGACGATGACCATTAGTGAATTATTTTAATGGTATTTTTGATGGACGATGTCTAATAAAGCACGATGGTAACGGACGATGATACGATAGTTATAAAGGACGATGATTAAAAGAACTAGTGATATAAAGTCAGTTCTGCAACAGGAAAAAAATTATCTTCTGTTTTTTATCGATTTGAAGTGTAATTGAATTGTGTTTATTTGTATTTTATATATATTTGTGTATTATACTCATTGTTGCTATGCAGACTGAGGGGCCAGTCTCATCAAGATGCCCGAGTGTGGCTATCGCAGAAGGGTTTCACAGTCCATAGCAACAGTGATACACGTGTAGAGACTAAGCCCATAGCAACAAACATACTCAACGATTCTGTTGTGACGTAAAACATTTTCTTTAAGAATAATGCTCGCCACAGCAGAAAAATGGAGCAGACTCGTCTATTTTCCTTAACTCAGTTAAGTTGAACTAACTTCTCTTTGTCCAAAACAGCAAAGTCAGCTGTTATTAAATCTATAAGTAGGAGTATGATAGTATTGTGTCGGGTAGTTGAGAACAGAATCGCACAGGATGTGATGCAGAATTGTAGCACAGAAACTTAGATGTAATTTCACGAATTCCCCTATTATTATAACTTCCCATGTAAATAACTTTAAATATAGTCTATAGATTAGTAATTAAACTATAAAATGTTAAAGAAGTTGTGTTCTTTTCCACCTACAAACACCAGAGAGTGAGAGTCTGCTATACTCTTCACTCTTAACATGTATAATGATGAACTGGATTCGTGGATTGACTGCATGTAATGAAACTTTGGATAACTCGTCCATTAAAACAAATAAAGCCCAAATATACCGTTTCTAAATGTACAATACGGGAAAAAAACATAGGTTATAACTTTCATATATATATATACTTATACAATATACAAATTAAAATAAAAATAACGCAAAAAAGAATAACGTTTAAAAGGCTTGCATGTTTTGTACTTATGTTTCTGTCATTAAATAAGATTACTTTTCCGTAATAATGGTACTTAAAAGTAGGAACCGTGCGAGGCCTGATTTTTGTAAATGCAAGTGGTTTTACTGATCATCCACGTGTTAAATTTAGAACTAATTTTTAAAAGTTGAATAGCAACACGGTACTTTTAGTGTATGTTTAAATGCAGCATGCTAGAGAACGTCGAAAAAAAAATTTCATGAAATTTAAAATAATAGTTAGATAGAAATGATTGAAAAAATAAGCAGAAACATGTCATTTTGAACATTTTACGTATCTGGTTACTTGTTTTTGCGATACTTTGTGAAAGCGCCTGTATATTTTGTATTCCTTTTTAGAAAATTATTTATTAATAATGCAAGTATAAAACAAATAGTATTTCCCGTCTAATTCTTGGTTATTACATTGTCAAAAAACTGGTATACCCTATGTACTGCTTCGTCGTCCTCTTTTAAATGGAATGAATTAAGAGAAGAGATTATGAGATACTAAATACGATGCTTAAATTATGAAAAATTAAAACAGAATTTTTTATCCATTTTTCTTACAGATTCTGTATGGAAAATAGCTTTGCAGAATTAGCTTAATCAAAATATTTTGCACTATACACTGTTATAAATGTTAAAACAGACTCCATTTCGATTCTAAATAGGCTATATAAAAATGAAGGGAAAGCTGGTAATTAAAATAACTTTTATTGTTAGATGAAGTTATCATTATGAACACAACTCATTTTAATAATTGGATTATTTATAAAAACGCTTTTCATTACCTAAATATCCGAAACGGAGAATCATCACGTTGCTTCATTCGTTTATTTCTTTTCATTTTAATTGTCATAAACAATTAAAATAAATCGACATTTTTTTAGATTTTCTAAAAAAAACCCATTTTCCTCCTATAAAATAATTTCATTTCGTTTCCTTCTTTATTTTTTGTATTTGATTTATTTAGAAAGTCAGAATAAATGTCTTAATAACATAACAGTTTAATTAATATTGATCTTTATAATAACATTAAACTTTTTGTTTAATTAAATTTCTTTCGTAAAATAAAACGTCTTTTGAATAAAATTCACGTTTAGACCCATCGAAATAAAATATCGATTTACATTTTGACCTATCGGAATATCCTAATCATATCAAATAAGTCCGACGAAAGAACACATATCGAAGATGAATGGAGCAATCCCCACTCTTTTCAATTTCAGAAAGTTCTTGGCCAGAAATGATTTTCTGCATTTTTAAAATGACCAAATGTGTTTTTAGGTTGACTTCTTTAGAAATGTCTTCGTTTAGAAACGGTGTCCCAAGAAGATTGAAACGAGCTTTCATTTTTACCTGCTGGAAATACGAAAACAATAAAAATTTCAAAAGTGTTCCAAATGAGGTATGATTTAAAATTATGTTGATGTAAAAATCCTACCAATATTTTTTTTGTTATATTTTAAAATTTTCCCTAGATCCTACTAGAAAAGTCCCTAGATCCTACAAGTTGGGGAAAATGTTTTCCCTGCTCTAGCAAGTAAATTAGTAAAAATTCCTTTCTTCAACGACCAAAATGCACCGAATTATGATACGTTGAATTTTATGAAATTGTTTTTGCAAAGGAACCTCGAATTTGTATGACTTTGTATTTATTATACGAAACTCTTTCCAAACAAATTAAGGGATCCCCATTGTATTTATTTCCGATTTAATTTAGATATATAAAACTTTCTGATGAAAGAAAAATAGTAATAATATAAAACATGTACCATTCCCTCACTTTTTTAAAGCACTATTCTGACTCAAAGCACAATTCTCTTAAACGGGAAACAAAATCTCCAAAGGCACTGAGAGAAAATAAAATGTCTAAGAAATTTTTGAATTTACTCAAAGTAAATACTTTTCTGAAAGAGTAAATATTATTTTTTTTTACCAAAGATATCGTTAGAACCGGAAACGTACCAAAAATATCCAAAGCACAATTCTCTTAAACTGGAAACTATATCTTCAAAAAGGCACTGAGAGAAAAGATAATTTCTCATGATGTCTCTTCAAGAAAATCCTTTTCTGAAATAGTAAATATTAACTTCATGATATTAATATTTTTTTAATTAAAGTTATCATTAAAACCGGAAAATTACCGTAAATAAGTGTTCTTTGTATTTTTGCAAATAGGAAATGGATGTTTTAAAACCGTACAAAAAATGGAAACGATGAAAATGAATGAAAATCGACTTCCGAGAAATATATTTTTTTAAATAGTACATGTTAATTTTTTTAAACTAAAGTTACAGGTAGAACCAGACAAGGGCACTGAGTAAGAATGTATTTTTTGTTTTTATATTTCTGCATGGGAAGTAGATTAGGGTATTTTTAAAAGAAAAAAATTCCAAACAAACATAGTGTTGGGTTTCTTGGAAAAGTCTCTTAACTCTTGCCGGTAGATTTAACGAGGTTTTAGCCGGTTATTTTGGCGATAAATGTTTCGATGTGGATGTTGCTATCTTCAGCTTTTGGGGTTTCTTTTTATATAACTTGAATTTTACTGGTGAAAAAGTAATCATTTTGCATATTTTTTTCGGAAAAATTTATAATTTACCTTTATTTTTTAAACGATATTTTCTGTAGATATAATGTTATGTAAATATATTTTTTCTGCATTTTTATAGAAATTTTTATATTTCCCATATATATGTTTTAAATTGTAATGGCAGTTGTGAATGAGATCTTTACCATTTTATCTCTGCCTTAGGAAAAAATTAAATAACAATAAAGATTTATATAAAGTGTATACTTTTTACATTTTATACGGTTTTCTTGTTCTTTTTTAGGATTTTAAGTGCTATATATCTTTTATGAAATTTCCACAAGTTATTTTCAGTAGGTTTGTTTCTTTCGTTTATTAATTGTTTACAGTTATTTAGAAAACGAGAAGTTCAGGGGAGCAGAACACTCCCCTCCTCCGACAATAACAATTATTAATCACAAAAAGGTCTCTTAGATACGTTGAACATGTTTGCTTATTCATTACTTATCAAAATTATCTAATATGGCGATAAAATGTTTTACATAACTTTTTAAGCTGGCGCAAAAACATGGTTTAATAAAGGTATGTTTAAAAATATTTAAAAACCACGTTTTTCCGCCAACTTGAGCATTTCTGTAAGGCACTAAAATGGCCTTCTGGCTCCATTATGGATTTTTACAGAACTCTTTCTGATTTCCCGCTGTTTGCTTTCGTAGCCCGCATGGCTGTACGCTGCCAAAGACAGTAAATACCCTCAAATTTATTTTCTGATATTTAGATATATTACACTTTTAATTCTAACCAATATTTTCTGAACAAAACCTAAACAATAGAAGAAACAGCGCCCTCTAGTGGCAGTTTTCTAGACCTATGTTAAATGTCAGAAAATTGAATTATGCATCCCACTATATAAAGCCGAGATTATACAGTCAATCTTCCACATCTGAAAATTTCCAAAACCAAAATCTCTTAAAACGCGAAATGATACCTCGCACTGAGGGGAGAGGGAGAAGTCGGGCGAATTCGTGATTTGACTTCCAGAAAATATTTATTTTTAAATAGTAAATATTAATATTTTTTAAACCAAAGACATCCTTACAACCAGTAAAGTTCAACATATAAGTGGCTATATTTTCTTTTTTGTATTTCTATCCAGGAAGTGGATGTAGAATTTTAAATTTACAGAAAAAAGGACATGAAATCGGTCTTTCAGCAAATATATCTTTGGAAACAGAAAATATTATTATTTTTTAAACCTAAGTTATTCTTAGAACAGGGAAAGTACCACAAATAAGTGGGTGTTTTATGTATTTCCATCGAGGAGGCGAAATTTTAAATCTGCAGAAAAACGAAAAACGGGAAATCATCATTCAGAATTTTTATATTTTTGAAACTGTGAATATTATTAATACTTACTTATTAATAAGTATTGATAAGTAAGTTTATTAGTAAGTATTAATATTAAGTGGAATTGGGATTTTAAATCTGAAAAAAAAAAGAACCTGAAATTAGCATTTAGAATTTTTTATAACAGTAAATATTAATATTTTTTTAAAACAAAAGATATCCTTACCGGGAAAGTACTCGAAATAAGTAGTTATTATTTGTGTTTTTGTATATCGATCTGGAAAGCGAATGCGGCAGTTTAAAAATACGAGAAAACGGAACAGCGCTTTTCTACGCTTATCTTCTTTCTGACTGAAGTCATGGACATCGGCGGCGGCGCGCCATTTTGCGATGCTTATTATGGTTTTTAATTAATACCCTGGTTAACTATTAAAAAAAAGAAAAACTGTCTTCGAGGTGCATAACATAACACATGCAGGTACCTTCCTGTCGAATCTTGTAGCTCTGTGTGCAGTGGTCTCTTAATAACACAGCAGAAAACACACACACACACACACACACACACGAATTTATTTTCTTATTACAGATTTTTATCAAAATTTGAGCCGATTTGATTCACAAATAAAGTGAATCAAATTCCTTTCCCAATTCACAGCTGTGTGAAGGAAAAGGATTTTTTTTTTATAAAAGATTATTAGACACTACTTAGAAAACCATAGTATTTTTTAATCCGCCATTTTTCTAAATTTATTTAATGCAAAACTTACCTCATCATGATAATTCTCGAAATACAGAATCAATTCGAACCTAATTGGATAGTGTATTGAACTTGCAAGTACCTTGGACGAGTTCGGTAATCAAGTGTATAAGGTAAAGCCAGGAGAGATGGCGCGGTCGGAGAGATTGCGCACATAGAGGTTCTGGGGGGGGAAGGAGTAGAGTGAGTGTGCAGCGACTCCAGGTAGTTGTACGACAGCAGTAATGGAGTGTCTACGTGAAAGTGCACGTTGATTGTTTTGAGTGTCTAAGAGAAAGCATTGCTATTTTGTTTTGTTTTCCCAAAGTAAGTGCTTGAATTTTCATAGCTATTCATCAGAATTTCTATACAATGTCAGTAGTACAAAATATTTTAAACTTAAACGATTTCTCATAAGCAACTAATCTAGACTAACAATGTGAACATCAACGGTTCGTTTTAGTAGCGGCCATATTTATATAAAAGGCCGCGCAATCTCTCCTACCAAAATTGAAGAGTTTGCGCATCTGCTACTTAGGAGAGATGGCGCATTGTTTCCATTAGTTTCCGAGCTAGGAGAGATTACGCAGCTTATTGGTAAATGTGCCTAAAAAATGAAAAATGAAAATGGACTAATTTTAAGTTAAACGTGTTATCAAGTAACTTAATGTTATTTTGTAATCTTATGTGGACTTGCTTTTTCTGATTCTTTAATTTTTTTCCCTTTAATTAAAATTATTTAATCGTTTTTAAAATTATTTTCTTTTTCTGATTCTTTAATCATTAGGTTGAAATATTCACTCCTAATACAATAATATTTGTTCACAAAAACCTTACAACAATGTCATTTAATTGTAATTATTATTAATAACAATCTCTCCTACCCATGTGCGCAATCACACGAACCCTGTAAGGACAGATTGCGCAAAATAACTTTCTTGGTTTTATTACAATTGTTCTATTAAATTACAACATAACAACAAAATAGCAATGGAAATGCACAAAAACAAATGAAGTCAAAATTATTCATGAATAGTTTAGCAAAAAATTAATATTTAGAATTTTTATTGTTATTCTGTTGAATTGTGCGCAGACACTCCTATCTTTACCTTAAGTCTTATAGCACGTTTACAGGAATACACAAAAGAATAACGTTACATAATGATCTATTGAAAAAAAAGCGGTGCATTACAATAGACAAGTTTGATTTCTTTGTTTTTTTAGGTAAATTATCTTGAATGAGTTCGTTAATCAAGAAGATTCGATAATTTGTTCAAAGATAACGACAATTGGAACATCCGAATAACATTACTGATAGTGGGTTTATTTTCAGTTTATTTTCACATCATTATGAATCATGTCTTAAATTTCTTCGATTTCAATAAAACTTTTAGAAGTGTTTATTTTTTTACGGGATACATTAAATAAAATAAAAAGAAAAGTGCCCAGTTAAACTGATGGCATTGAGCTCACAGGTTATTCAGACGAATAGTACATTATACTCTTATTTCAAATAGTAATGCCCCTCGAAAAATAAAGAAATCGACAATATATTAAGGGAGGATTAGCCTCCCGTTCACCCCTTTATACTTAACCAATGAACCCCCAAAACTAATCAGGGAAGCGTCTTATCACAATCAACCTATATACAAAATTTGAAGCAAATCGGATAATTCTGCAGGAAAAACGCATTCATCTATATTAAGGGGGTATTAGTACCCGTACCCCTCCTTTATACTTAACCAATGAACACCAAAACTAATCAGGGAAGCGCCTTATCACAATGAACCTACAGACAAAATTTGAAGCAAATCGAATAACTCTGCATGTAAAACCCATTTATCTATATTAAGGTGGGCGATTAGTCCCCGTTCCCCTCTTTATACTTAACCAATGAACCACCAAAACTAATCAGGGAAGCGCCTTATCAGAATGAACCTATATACAAAATTTCAAGCAAATCGGATAGTTCTATCAAAAGTTATCGCGTTACGTATTTAATACAGAACTTGCGGGCAGCTTTCAGGCTTTGTGAGCTAAAAAATTCAATGGCATTATTCAATATTTTGGTTTTCAGCGTCGGAAATATTTTATATAGCCTATGAAGGATTTTAAAACTCTGATTTAACAAATATTTAAACATTTTTAGCTCACAGGCTGTCAAAGACTGAGAGCTAATGTGCCCCCGCAACTTCTGTATGTATGTACGTATGTACGTATCGCGATATCTCTTGACAGAAATATCCGATTTGCTTCACATTTTGTATATAGGTTCATTCTGATGGCGCTTACCTGATTAGTTTAGGGTGCTCATTTGTTAAATATAAAGGGCGGGAACGGGGGGATAATCCGCCCTGAATTTAGATAAATGTGCTTTTCATGCAGAATTAGCCGATTTGCTTCAAATTTGGTATACAGCTTTATTCTGATAAAGCGCTTCCCTGATTAGATTTGGATCTTCATTGGATAAGTATAAAGAGGGGAAATGGGGTGGGGGGTAATTTAGCTAAATGTGTATTTCATGCAGAATTATCCGACTTGCTTGAAATTTGGTATGCAGGTTTCTTTATTTTTCGAGGGTAATCATTCTTTTAAATAATCTCCAATTAGTGTGAGCTCAATTCCATCAGTTTAACTGGGCTCTGTTTACTTTATTTATTAGACTTACTTCATATCTATTTAGGCTAATTAAAAAAATCCTTTTCGCCAATATAGTTATTTAGAAGGAATTTAATTTCTATTAAATCTGATATATGTACCTTTAAAACAAACAAATCAACCTATTTTTCAAACTGAGCTGGAATGACTTGTTTAAATTGAATGCTTATGTGTTTAGGAAAGTGAAACTATATGTAAAATTTAGACTATGTGTATGTGCTTCATATTTATACCTTGGAGAATAGGAAGTGTTAGATGAAACGAACATCAGTTATTTGTAAGGATCCGAGGATTTTATAATAGATTTCAAAATATCTGTTAATTTCTAATAATTATTTAATTTTTAAAGCTCAGGAATAAATGAAGTTCGCTGTGTTTATTCAATTGTGATTACAAATGGTTATTCGATAGTTGTACAAAAAAGAAGAAAGCGGTAAATTGTGGTGATTATTATCTAATTAGCCATGCTATTAAATAACTCTCGAAATTTCAAGTAATTTCTAGTAATTCTTACAATAATTAATGAAATCGCTGTAATAAATGGAAATTAGGTTATTCTATAGTTGTGAAAATAGAGAGGAAAAATTGGTGATTATTATCTCATTACTGATGCCATTCAAATTGAAAAGAAAAATTATATTGAGTTTGCTTAAGACTTTTAGCAATGACCTTGAAAATAAAATGATTTAATGATCTTTTTTGTAAAAAATTTCATTAAAGCATTTCAAATTTATGCAAAATGACGTCATCTTCATTCCACCAGCTCCGAAATTAAAGGCCAAATCTTCAACAGAAAAAATGCTTTTTGAAAAATAAACTACTACTTTGGCATTCTCTCTGAGAAAACTGCAACGTTTTAATTTAACTTGCATCAAAATCCACAATTTTCAAAATGTAATTTTCGTGATTTACAATTAAATTTCTATTACAAATAATTTCTCACTGATTATGAGAAATTTGATATATTTAGTATTATACATGTTTTCCAAATGTAGAATAATTTTTTTTTTTTCCAAAAGGGAAAAATCTCGATGCAACATATCGAGTCGGTGCTCAGATAATGTAAATACACTGCTCAAAACAATTAAAGGATATTTGAAGTTTTATATAAAATAAAGATATAAACGAATTTTTTTTTGCCGAAAATAGAAGAAGAGAATCACAAATGCAAATTTTTCTGGTTTTCAAACTGTGGAGTGTGCAAATTTTGAGTTCGACGTCAAAAACGTCGCTTCAGCGGCAGCGAATGAAATTTGACTTTCAACTGGATAAAAGAGAATGAAGACAAGGATGATCGGCATTCAGTGATTGCTTTGTTTCGATGAGTACGATGTCTCAGCGAAGTCATTTGACAGATTCAGAAGCTTGGAGAATTGTTGGTAGGTTAGAAGGGGGCCAAACTCAAGCCGAAGTAGCGCAAGCCATTGGAGTGTCACAAAGTGTCATTTCCAGGATCTGGAACCGTTTTTTGGAGAGTGGATGTGCAGGCCGAAGACCAGGGCAAGGTCGTAGACGGGCAACAACGCCCAATGAAGATCGGTATTTAGCGTTAACAGCTCGGAGACACCGAAACATGAACGCTACTCTTCTCCAACAACACCTTCGCTCGGCTACAGGCACCACGATTTCAACTCAGACTGTCCGAAACCGGCTCCATGCTGTAGGTCTGTATGCTCGCCGACCGATGGTATGTGTTAGATTAACATCAAGGCATCGTAGCGACCGCAGGGAGTGGGCAACCGAGCATGTCAACTGGAGGAGAAATGAATGGAGCAATATTCTGTTTTCTGACGAGTCCCGTTTTTCTGTGCATCCAGATAATAGGCGTATTTCCATCTGTAGGGACCGTGGCAGTAGGAATAATCCTGCGTTCGTGCACGAAAGTGTCAGATTTGGCGGTGGAGGAGTGTTGGTGTATGGTGGCATCTTTATTGACGGGCGCACTGACCTCTACATCATTCGAGATGGAGCTCTGACTGGTCGCCGATATAGGGATGAGATCCTCAGACCTATTGTAGCCCCTCACGCTGCAGCAATCGGAGATAACTTCATTTTAATGGACGGTAACTGCAGGCCACATCGTGCAAACCTGGTGGAGGATTTCCTTTTCGAGGTAGGAATCGTTCGAATGGAATGGCCAGCGTGTTCTCCAGACATGAATCCAATCGAGCACGTTTGGGACGCTCTAGGAAGACGAGTTTCTGGCCGCCAACAACCCCCACAAACTCTCCAAGAACTGGAAAGAGCTCTTCTGGAAGAGTGGGGCAGAATACCCCAACTCGTCATTAATAGCCTCATTGAGTCCATGCCTCAAAGGTGTTCAACGTTGCTGGCTTCCCGTGGAAACCATACCCCCTACTGAAAATGATTTTCTTTGAAGAAAACACCTTTTCTTATTCTTTTTTTCTCATATGCACAAATCGTGTTTTTTTCCTTTTGTACACAAATGCGCAATAAAATGCATTTTTTTCTGCCAAACATGTGTAATTTATTCTCATATAACCTACTATGTCTGTCGACCATGTATCAATCAGCTAAAAAGTTTCCCAGATACAAAATCCACCTAAAACTGCAATATCCTTTAATTGTTTTGAGCAGTGTATAAATGTAAAATGTTTCATATCTTTTAAGGTAATTTATGTAGATATTTATAACTTTTTCTTTGACATTCTATAGTAAATGTTGTCTTTCGGTGAAATATTTCAGTCTTTAATCATACAAAATATTGTATTGCTTATTAATTGAAGGAAATGACAGACTTTCTTTTGCCAAATGTTTCAATATTTAATTAGAAGAGCTCTATAAAAATTCTGGATTAGAATTCTATGTATATTTCTACTCGATTGAAGAATTTATTATTTGAAATATTATCAGTTAAAAGTTTATCAGTAATGTCCGCCCAGTTGTAATGCTTTGAACTTATTCTGCTCAGATTGCATTAGATTTAGAAACACAAGAGCATAGGTTTGTTCATTTGAATTTAAGAAATTTATAAATAACTATCCTATTGAAAATGTATATATTGGTCCTATAATTTGAAATTAATTAGATCTTTCATAATTTATTTTTTTAATAAAAATGATTATTATTGTAGCAAAATATATGAAATTTCAACTAAAATAGTTGTTATTTACAATCCTGTTTAATAATGTATTTACTGACAAACAAGTATTTATTATTTCGTTTTAATAATCTGCAGTTTTTAAATCTTTAATATGTCTACTCAGAAGGATGTTAATTCGACTATGTCAAGTTTCTGTTTCCAAAATTTTCACACTTTTTATCTTACAAAATCCTACATTTAAAATAATATAGTCATTTAAATAAGTTATACTGAAATTTTGAGAATTCTTAACAAATTTCGAAAAAGGATCAGTAAAATTTCGAAAATTTTCATTCTGTTAGTTTAATTTGGGATTGTGTTTTAAAATGCCTTTAAAACTAAAACGGTATAATAAACACAACTGTTTTATCCATTTAAGCAATTGTTCTATTAGAATTTCGAAATAATAAATTTCTAATCTTCTCAATCGCAACAACGTGTACATTAATGCTTCATAAATATTAATTAATGAAATGGACAGAATAATGTTCTATTATCAGGATGTTACAACCTATGAACTCTGACATTATGGATACAATTTACAACTTGCCCAAAATAATTAAATAAAATAAATCAATATTTCTCTTAAGTATCGTTGTTATTCGAGGCAGATAATATTCACTTTGTACAAACTAAGCATTCATTCCTATAAAACAGAAATGATTTTAATTATTTAAGAACAGCTATCGATTTACAATCCCATTTTGAGGATTAAAGGTCTTGAATACATGAAGTCTTCTTATTTAAAATAATTTTAACCTTTAAATTGATATTTTAAAAATTTAAAGGATACAGAAAACCCCAGAAACTATGTAAGGAGAAACCCTGCATTTTGAAAAGAAATCTGAATGAACTGTTCTCTGATCGTGAAATCCCTTGTTAACCTATGGGAAGATTGAAATGCATGGTTAGTCATTACGTAATATAATTACCATAATTCGATTTTCAGCATTAGAAAGTTTATCGTACATCGACGTATTGGTTTTTCAAAAAATATTTTCCTAAATTTCAAGTATTCTTAAAAAGCCAATAAAATTTGAAATTTTCACAATTTACATTCGTGGCAACTTCAGTCATGCCATGACACTCGCAAGCTAATGTTAAACTTATGGGAGTGTTCTTTTCTAATATCTAGTTTGAATTCCGATATATAGTGAAACCACCCATTGCACCACAAGGAGAACACAATGAACCTCTCTTTCAGAGAGGTGGTCTCTGAATAGGTAAAGCGAAGTTTAATACAATACATACTGTAAAAAATATTTTTGGATTAGTATTCTATATTTCATATCTAAAGAGTTGTAAAGAAAGAATTAATTAAAATTAGCTTTGGTCTTAACAATTTTTGTTTCTAAATATTTTTAAACATGTTTAAACGAATTATTTATTTTAGTATCATCCCTAACAGGTATTGAACTTTGTATAAATTTATTATCTGAAAGTCAATACAATTTCATTCCGCTCGCTAATTTTTTTCTCTTTCTTTCTTTCACTTACGCAACATTTGAATTCCTCACACTTTTTTAACTCAAAATCTTTGTTCATCAATGCATCTCTGCTGTTCCATTCTCGTGTGCTCTTAAAAATTTTACTTTGTCTTTTAAAGTTAACTCTCAGACTTTATCTAATTACTAAACACACAGCAAGCAAAGCCCAATATGTAATTTAACGTGAATGTGCACTTTGTTAACTTCCACTGTTAAACAAAAGTGATTTGATAGCAAACTTTCCAAGAGAAGCGACAGAATTGAAATACAACTGGAATCTGAACCACGCCTTCCCTATGAAAAATATGTCTACATTTCACACTGTCACTTGGCCAATTCCTGTAAAAGGACAACTCTCACCATGTAGCTGAATGTGTTTTATTGAGACAAGAAGAATCCCGATGCAAAGAGAAGTAATCCAAACCTTCGAGTGAAAAGAGGGAGACAATAAAAAACATTGAACTTATAGACCAGAAATAAACGGTCTTTCAGAGAGGTTTCACTGTATTTAAACAAATTTTTTGTTGGATAGCTGAGGTTGATTGCCGTTTATCACTTTTTCGATTTTGGTTGCATTTTTTTAAGAGGATACTTTCACTTTCGTAAACGGTTCCGAAAGTAATGCACATCAGAGATATGTCCATTTTGCTTACCTATTAACTTCAATGGACTGGCAATGTGAATTTACTATTTATTTATAAAAATTCCAAGAAACTTCTCCTTACGGAAATGATGCAACTTAACAAATAGGTCTTCGTCCCTTTCATCTTATGGCATTATGAATCTTCAAACGCATTGTCTCGAATGTTTCAAATAAACACTAAGAGTAGAAAAAAACTTAAAAATCCATGCTGCCTGAACAAAAGCTATTGAAATTTTACATGGATTTGAAATTTGAGTATCTATTTTCTTTAAGAAATAAAATTATCTCGCGCGATTTCTTATTGTATAAAACTTGCCTGACAATCATACCAGTTTTAAAAAAAACACACTGTTATTTTATAAACCTTTCGAAAAACTATGAATTCTTAAGAAAAATTGAAAAATACAATGTACATAAAATGAATTGAATTTTTTAAATAAAATTTTCCTATCGCTGATTTGCTTTCAAAGTGTTATTTTCTCAAGCCGAGAACTTCCTTAGGTATTGAAAAGAATCGTTCGTACGAAACGAATATTTTCTAACGATGCTGTAAAAATTTTCGAAGCAAGTGATTTGAGATATTTCTGTCAATATAGAAAATAGAAGATTGATTGGATTCTTTAGCCGCAGAAGAGAAGAAAATGAATGGGAACATTCACTTAAACGTTCCTCAATCTTCTCCAGATACTACTTGCTTTTTAGGGCATTTTCGGGAATTTTCTTTTGTTTAAATAATGCACTTAAAAAACGGTTTTTGCCATTGACTTTGTTGTACTTTGTCCTAAATGGGTGGTTATTTTTATATAAAAAAGTTATTTTAATCGATCTAAACTCCTCCAAAATTCACTATAAAACACGTGAATTGTAAATCGGTGTTAGTGGCTGGCTCTATTATTAATGGTCTGGAACACCAAAATTCACACTGATTCTTAAAATATATTAAATTAGGGGGACAAGAAACCTAAAATTGATAAGATATATTTCACATAATTGCGACAGTTTGAAGTTTGAGGTGAATTTTTAATAGACATTTATCTTTTTCGTAACTGTTTAAAAATAGAAATTTTTAAAAAGTTTAATTTTTAAAAGATTTTTTCTCTCATTAAAAAATTTTAGCTTAATTTTCAAAAATAAAACACAGAAAGATTGAACGGTTTAAGCGTGAGAACATACACGGTTAAAACATGTTTCAAGAAAAACACTTTTAAAGTTTTCGATCATCCCTGATCGCCGTGATACCGGTCCGTTAAATTGGTTGTGAAGACCTAAATATTGGATGGGACAGAAAACGGTTTAAGGGCATATTATAGACATTTTAAACGCACAACAAATGCAAAAAAAGTATCAAAAATTGATTTTTTGGAAAATGTTTCGGGAAAACTTTTAAAAGGAAGAATTGAAAACTTTTACATACAAAACTCACTTCGCCTCACATATCTCAGAACTTCCAACTTACCCTCTTGCGGTGTCCAACTTGCGTCTTTGACACCAGAAAAACTATCCATCTGGCCGATCAGGTTATTTAACATATCTATTAACAGTGTATAACGTTTTTCTTTCATTCAGAAATTTTCCTCAAACCTCATATTATACGAATAACTTTAGTAAATATTTTTATTTAAATAAATTATTTTCACATTGAAAAGAAAACTTGCCTAATGCAATGCAATAAACACAGAAATTAAAGCTTTATGAGCATTCATGAAAGAGTAATGTAAAACATCCACTTTATGGAAAACACTTAATCTTAACGTCCTTCTAGATTGTATTAAGAAATGTTTATAGGAATGAAAATTGTACGCTATCGGGCTGTTGACGTTACTAAAAGGATGATATTGGTTGGCACACTTCCCAAAGATATTTTTACATGCAGAAGAAATACTCCAAAGAAAAGGAATCATTTGGGAAGTTTTCTAGTACATACAAGTAAATATTTAGAGGAAATGTTACAATTTTCTTAATTAAGAGATGCATGAAATTGAAATTTGTAAAACTACAGTTGCCAGATAAAAATATAAACTAGATATTTTCGAAATTGTTGAAATGGGATTTTATTCTTCACACAATTATTGCGACTTTCTCCTGCTAAGCAAATTATTTTCGAAATAATATCTATCTATCAATTTTAGACATAAATAATGTAAATAGAAATATTATGAAAATACAAATATTAAATAATAGGATTCAAGATTTAACTGCTGTAATCTAATTTAACGTCTTCCCTAAAAATAGAATATATGATATGTATAGAGTGGTTTTAGATATGTATTCAAGTAATTTCGCCTATCAACACAGATAATAAGCAGAAAAAAATTTAAAAAATATTTATTAGTTAGTCAAGTCATATATGTTAGAATGTCCCAGACATTTTCGATAGAATTCCAGTTACGATTTAGGGTATGCCAATCAAGAATTGTATTATGTTTAGCCTTCAACCACTATTTCATTGACTCAGATATGAGGATAGACGCATTATCTTAGAATGCCCAAAGATAGTGACTTTCAAGAGTTGCATTTCACTTCAAAAAGCTAACGAAGTCTTTTCGTTCTTGGCAATTTCTCCCTTCCCATCAATCTGTAACCCACCACCATGTCCACCTTCATTATTTGTGGAACAGACATTTTTGAAGATCATACACTTGGACTAGCTAGGTTCCATTTTATTCGTTACCTTAAGAGCCATTCTATGACATCTATATATCACTATATGACATCTGCTGCAGGGCCCCATTCAGTCTTCCTTGTTTACGAGGTAATTGCAAGCATGCTTTGAGGCTCAATATATCCCCCTTCTGTAATCCTACTATGTATAGTTTCTGTAGATATCGAGTTTTTACTGTCATTGACATTTTATATTATTTCATAATTCGTTTTTTGATTTCAAGTAAGTCTTCGTATTTGTATATCATCCTGTATACCGCACGCTCGAGGTCTCAATTCATAATTGTCACCAGATGATAGTATGAATAAATATCTTGCTTCGAACTGTTTAATGCAATAAAAATATCAGGAACTGATTTATCTTTCGCTTTCATTTTGAAATTTCAAAACCTCGTATTCTGTAAACGTGTTGGCTTTGACACATTAATATGCTACAACTGAAAACGGACTTTAACCGAATTATTTCGTGTGTCCCTGTAAATGCTATACACACGCTAATGCTATACACAAAGGCTTATTATAGTAAGCCTTTCGTAGTGCACCTCAATGATATATATCAATTTAAATATGTTTGAAGTAGTATAACATCATTAAAATGAAACGAAATTCTTTTGAGTGTGTTTATAAAAGCTAAATACTTCATTTTCATGTAAATATAGTAAACCTCAATAACATATATCTACGCGAGTTCCCGGAAAGACAGACAAAAGTGTAAAAAAGTAAAAAAATGTAGGAAAAAATTGAATACTTATCTACCCATCGGAAAATTTCCTAAAATTCAAATTATCCTAACTCGGCGTGTTTTAGTAATAGATGTTATTTTTTCACTTGTAGATCATGGTTAACATTTTTCTAAATATCAATTAAAGGTCCCAAAAATTTGAAGAGAATAAATAACTGAACTGTTGCAACTGCATGCAACTTATCTTAAATTTTGATTCTGGAATATTTAAGTGTTATTACCATGTTTAGGAAATTCCATAAAATTCAAATTATTATAACTCGGTGAGTTTGAGCAATAGAAGTACGGAATTTTTACTGTTCCACTTGTAGATCTTGGTTAATTTGTTTCTATATATGACTTAAAGGACCCATGGAACGTATAAAAATTGAAAGTATAAGCTAAATGTACTGTGCTGCCTTGCATGCAGTGTACTGTATGCATAAAGTTAATGAAAAAAAACTTGGAATTAGAAATAAATGTACAAACTTAATGTTACTTACATTAGCAAATCTTAATCAAAATGTTCTCTAAATTGCAGCGAAAAGTTATCATTTTTATTTTCATTTAATGCTAACCAAACTTTATTTCGGATGGATAAGTAATGGATAAAAAATGAGAATTCCTTAAGTAACTATTAAAAAAAATGCACTTGAAATGTTTATAGAAAATTACATTTCGATTTTTTTGGAATGGCCATCATTTATGTCACCGATACACTATTGGAACTAAACTCCTGCAGATTCAGAAATCCGGAAATTTTCCTTTCGCTAATCTGGAATAGGGTGATTCATGAATGGAAAAATCTATTACATACGCTATACGTTACTTTGGAAAGTGTTTTTTCTTCAATGAATCGAAATTTCTGGTGTGAAAAATGAAGGTTTTTAGAGAGCAGAGAAGAAAAATATATTGTCTACTCTAATAATTTCGGAGTTCCCGGGTTTAGACGAGTTTTGCATTAGAATTTTCTAATTTGAAGTTGAATGGGCATTTAAAATGATGTATTACTTAAATAAACAACCTATTTTAAGAAACTAAATTCCTAGAGTAGGTGATCATTTTAAATAAGCTAAAATTGAGGGAGACCGTCCCTCCTAGTATTCTGACGTACATTCCTGAACGTTTAAAAGCAACTTGTGTGTCTCTAATGATAGCTCTACTAATGACGGCGATTTTAATAGGTTGTTTATTTGTGTAGAGTTTTGTCATTTTAACGGTACCTATTTAGACATAATTATGTTTAAATATTTGAAATTGAATTTTTTTTCTCTCAAATAAATTATACTATCTAATTTTAAACACACTTTTCATATTCTTATTTGATAGAAGATTTCTGTAACTTATTTATATTTGGCAAGAGCAAGTCTTACTATTCAAGATACACAATTTAATTGTAATAGGCAGTAAAACCAAAAACTAGACCATGAACTTCTAGCTGACTCATTCACATAAAGGATGAGGGTCCATAAGCCGTGTTTTTGGCCCATGAAATAAGACTAAAATTCCATTTTGTTACACTGACTTAATTATTTCTCTTTTAATATTAAAAGGCTTATTCTGTACGATTTCAACAATATTTTTTTGCATTTTGTTCGGATTTATATAACTTACACAAGCTCAAAATTCGTATTATTCGTAGTTTCTGATGAAAAATATGCAATTTCTCCTAATTTTACCTCAATTTTTAATATATTACTATGAGCGCAGCTTTGCAACATTTTTATTTTTACATATATTTTACATTTTGATGTATTTTATAATATATGTAAACAAGAAAGAAATAATGGAGGTAAAATTAGGAGAAATTGCGTATTTTTCATTAAAAACTACGAATAATACGAACGTTGAGGTTGTGTAAGTCATATAAATCCAAACAAAATGCAAAAACTATTGTTGAAATCGTACAGGATAAACAGTCTAATATTAAAAAGTGAAATAATTAAGTCAGTATAACAAAATCGAGTTAGTCTTATTTCATGGGCCAAAAACCCGGATTATGGACCCTGATCCTTTCTTATTTTGGACTACACATTCTGAAATAAATAAGAAAATATGTTGTCGGTTTTAAATCATTAATTTAACAAAGTAGCCTAGAAGCATCAGCCTAGCTTAGAGAATGGATCAAAAATTCCTCGATTTTTATAGCAAAATTCCATTATGAACATGCTTTACAATATGAATAACATTTTATGTCATTTTTTGCTTCTGGGTTTTATCAAAATGTTTCGATTGGATCTAAAATACTCTTTGCATAGAAAATAAGTATTTTCTTTTATGTCCCATCGACGGTTGAGAGCTTCTGTTCTGAAAGCTGTTAGACTGGAGCTGCTAGTTTCGATTATCGGCCTAACCGTTCTCAAATGACCTGCTCAACAACGTCAAACTCTCAGACTCATTTTTAAACGTAAAGCCATTTGGAATCGAAATGAGTTTTCCATTTTTTGATAAATAAATTACTTATCGAGCTATAAGCGATTCTGGTCACGTGACGACACGATTTTCCCGCTTTTCGGGCTGGCGCGTCGGGAATTGGGTTCAAAACGTCGACTTTGACAGTATTTTCTGAAATATCGTCTGCCTTTATCAAAAAAGGGAAAACATAGTGTTTCGATGACAAAGTTTCTGAATAAGACTACCTGCCAATTTCTTGTATTTCTGAAGAAAAATTAATTAAAAAGTGTGTCAGAAAGTAGCTCCTATGGATGTGAGAACAGCTTTAAGTTGCATTAACCCCTTGAAGGGCACCGGTATATTATATATACCACTTAATTTTAATCCCAAAATGCCACAATGACACCAGAATTTTATAATTAAAAATTGAATTTATAAGGTACACGAGGAAAAGCTTTTACTTACTTCAAAATAAATTCGTTCGTGAATCCTGGTTGTCAATCGATCATTTTAATATTTTAGCTACAAGGGTACTTAGCCCCTGAAGGGGTTAACACGGGTTAGGTTTCATTAAATAGACCCCCCACCTCCCTCCACTCCACGGAGGGTAGTTCCCTTCTCAACCTGGATCTCTGGCCCAGATAATCACCGGTAAAAAACACACCACACACATATACACCTTTCTTTTAGGTGTAATAAATCTTTAAACAATATTTAGCTTTAATAATTTTGATCTAAAAACTTTTAAATATAAGGGAATTTTTTATAACAAACAAAAAATTTATAACATAGGGTATCCATAAATTATTGTCGGGTTTTTCTTAACTCATGACTTATAATGGAACATGATAAAAAAATATTACATATTCGTAAATCAGAACTACAGAAGTTCTTTTAATAACACAAACAATGTTGCAAATTCATAAAGTTTCAACTCGAATCGTTATTAATTAAATACCGATTATAATCCAATAACAATTATTATAAAAAATTGTATCAAATTTATCAAAAAATTATTAATGAATTATTGCACAAATTTAGATATTGCATAATCTATAACTTTTCGATGAATGTGTTAAAATTTAATGTTTATTATTTGAATACAATCGTTACTTGATTAATAACATTTTGAGTTGCAACTTTAAGCATATGTAATGTTGTTTATGCTATTAAAAAGCATTTTGAGTTAAAAATGTAATAACATTTTCCTAATCTTCTTAAATAAAACGTTATTAGGTAAGGAAACTCCGACAATAATTTATGGACATCCTGGTAAAAAAAAAATTACAAAGAAAAAAAACCTGGAAAAAAAGAACAGAATCTTAAATATTTTTTTAAGCTAAATAAATTATTAAAAACGTCTCTGCGAATTCAAACCTCTAAAAATATTGTTTCTAAAAATATTTTTTTTCCATCAACAATCAATGAGACCAACATACAATACTCATTTCGACAGAAACATAAAAGCATTTTGTTTGCTGTTCTTGTACAGTAAAGCTGGTAAAACATAGCAGGTGAAATCTGTAGATAATTTTATTATAAAAATATAATTGTATTAAAGGATCTATAGAGCATTAATTTCAAATATGGAAAAGAGTGTTTAAAATCTTAAACAAAATGTACTGTCACGGAATAGTTATTATTTTTTTAGTATTATTAAAATATTTTGTTTGGAGTAGAGAAAATAGAGGCATTTGTCGAATCATAATTAAAAATAGATATTTTTGAAATATGAAAATTTGAAACTAAATCATGTAAATTAAAAGGAATAATGAATTTTGCTTCCAGAATATTTTCCTGAAAATATAAAAGTAATATTTAATTAATTAAAAATATAAAATGTGATTGTGCTTACTGCAGCCAACGAAGGAGACGGGCCGGGATGCTTCTACCCCTCTTGGCTATCCAGTGATCAAGATGGACTGGTTTCCACCATTTTTGAACGGTCATGAGAGCACGGGCACGGTTACAAATAAACTGTCATTGTCACTGTTTGGGTGGCAGAAACTTCCTTGTGTTTTGTTTGTTAGCATTGATATCCATAGAAATTTTCTCCATAAAATGTTTTTTTTATCCGACCACGATTATTTTCAGTAAAGTAAAGTTTTGTCTGACTATCTTACATATTTATCTGATTTTTCCCTTCTCCCTTTGACCCCCAACCTGTAAAAGAATTTAAAATCTTTATTTTTTTTCCATAGCATAAAAATTCTGCCCCATTTGTTGCTTTCTAAAGATAATAAATGAATAATCAATCATGTACATTATTACCCCCCTCTTGCCAAAATTTAAGCTTCCCTATTTCTCGCCCCCTTCTATCGTACGGAATTTCACATCTTCAAAATTACTTATTTAAAAAATTCTGCCCTATTTGATTCTCACTAATAACAATAAATAAATAACAATCTAAATGAACCCCATCTCCAAACTCCCAAGTTCACGCTCCCCCCCTTGCCCCCCCCTTCCACCACCCCTTCCCAGCATAGAAAGAAGTTTAAATTATTTTTAAATCTTTGATTTTATATAAAAATATTTTGTTCTATTTGTTGCTCTCCAGTGACAATAAATAATATATCATATAAATTATCCCCTTCCCCGAAATTTCTGCTTTTCCCTTGCCACCCCCTCCAGTATGCAGAGTTTCAAATCTTTAAAACTCTTTATTTTAAAAAATATAATCTCCAACATTCTTTGCTCACAAATAGAAAAAAATAATCATCTAAATTACTCCCCCCGCCCCTAAACTCCCAAATTTATGCTTTTCCCCTTACTCACCCCCCCCCCCCAGCATACAAATTTGTGTAAAATATTTTAATCTTTATTTTGCATAAAAAAATCTTCTATTTAATGCTCTGTAGTGGCAAAAAATAATCATATAAATTATTCCCTTTTCTCTGAAATTTCCACTCCCCCCCGCTAGCACTCATTTTTCAAATATTTAAAAAATTTTGCTAAAAAAAATGCTACATTCTTTAATAAAAATAAATAAATAATCCCCTAAATTACCCCCCTAACTTCCTTAATTTACGCCTCTCCATTTTTGCTCCTCCCCCCCTCTAAACATAATTTTTTTTCAAATATTTAAAAAAAATTGTTAAAAAAATGCTACATTCATTATTCTTTAATAAAAATAAATAAATAATCCCCCAAATTACCCTCGTAACTCATCAAATTTACGCTTCCCTGCTTAGCCCCCCCCCCAGCATACAAAGGAGCGTAAAATATTTTTAAATATTTTATTTTTTATTTTATATTAAAAAAAATCTGTTCTATTTATTGCTCTTTAGTGGCAAAAAATAATCATATAAATTATCCCTCACCCCTGAAATTTCCACTCCCCCGTTCTCTCCCCCCCCCTCCAGCGCGCATAATTTCAAATATTTTAAAAATTTTGTTTTAAAAAAATGCTACATTCGTTATTCATTAATAAAAATAAATAAATAATACCCTAAATTACCCCCCTAACTTCCCTAATTTACGCTTCTCCCTTTTTGTACCCCCTCCCCCCCGAAGCATACATTTTTTTTTCAAATATTAAAAAAAAATGTTTTTTAATGCTACATTCATTGTTCTTTAATAAAAATAAATAAATAAATAATCCCCTAAATTACCCCCATAACTCATCAAATTTACGCTTCCCTTCTTAGTCCCCTCCACCCAGCATACAAAAGAGATAAAAATATTTTTTAATATTTTATTTTTTATTTTATACTTAAAAAGAAATCTGTTCTAAATATGCTCTCTAGTGGCAAACAATAATCATATAAATTATCCCCTATTCCTGAAATTTCCACTCCACCGTTCTCCCCCCCCCCTCCCTCCAGCACACATAATTTCAAATATTTTAAAAATTTTGTTTAAAAAAATGATACATTCGTTATTCATTAATAAATAATCCCCTAAATTACCCCCCTAACTTCCCTAATTTACGCTTCTCCCTTTTTGCTCCCCCCCCCCAAGCATACATTTTTTTTTTAAATCTTTAATTTATTTTTATATAAAATATCATCTGTCCTATGCGTTGCTCTGTAGTGACCATAAATAAATAATCAGTCATATAAATTATTCCCTTCCCCTGAAATTTCCGTTTCGCCCCCTTCCACGCATACAAAATTAAAAATATTAAAACCATCTATTTTAAAAAAATGCCGTATTCGTTATCGTGTAATAATAATAAACAAATAATCAATCATCTAAAATATCTCCTCCCCAAACGTGCCTGTTCCGCCATAGCCTGTTTAAAAACTTTAAAACTCTAATTTAAAAATATATTCGAAAAATCACAGAGAAATAAAATCCCATTTCCCACTAACACACTTTTATTACAGAAAAGTACATTGGGATAAGGAAGGTTTCTGCCATCCAAATAACCTAAGACTCCTATTATAGGAGGACCCAGCAGCTGATGCGTGACGTCACATGCCCGTGCTCTATTCGAAAAGTAGCGGAGTGCCGCGGGCAATGCCTTTCGTTGGCTGTGGGGTTTACAGATTCGAAATTTGTTTCACAGAAATATTTTGGTACTATAGCTTAAAAATTTAAACTTTAAAGGATTGAATCGTTTTATTTTTACTTCATTCATACTGTTAAGACTATAAAGATATATGATTTGAAAATTTTCAAACTGAGTGAAAAAGTGTCCATACCGGGAGCCGAACTCAAGACCTTTGGCTTAAATTGTCAACACTCTGGCTATAATAGGCTTTTCCATTCAATTGGGAAAATGTCAGATCGTAATTTGATTCGTGTCATTTTAAAAGTGAGTTTCTTTGTATTCTAAGGCACACTATTTTATAAATCCCATGTTTGAGACGCCATTTCCCTAGAAACAATCCCATTATTTGTTATATTGGAGTCAATATTCCAGTCATCGTATTTATGTCCTATAAAACAAACATCTTGATAATTTTTTTTTTTTTTTTTTTTTTTTTTTTTTTTAAGTATTTGCAGTGAAATGCCATTATTATCGAAATATATTCATTACATTGAAAATATTTCTAGTGATTTCGATTCTAGTAGAATCCAATATTTCAGAAATATTGGATTTACATTGGACATATTGTGATTGAAATGGCGAAATATTTTTTTTATATGTTGGTGCAATGTTGAGGATTATTTCATACTAACATTGGCCCAAATAGATTATGGAAACATCCTTTTCTTGATAGTGTTTTGCTACTAAGGTCATTTCTAATATTATAAATAGAAACGAATGAAATTTACAGGTTTACTTCCATTTACAGGCCAAGATAAACTTTATATAATTTTTATTTTATCGTCTACTAAATCGTAAATATTAATTTTAGATTTGCTTAGAATGTAATTTAATCTGCTGATTTTGAAAGTTAATATGCGTGTTTGTTTATGATATAAGATATCGATATGCAGTCAACCATAAACCAGTTTCTTTTGGCATTTCATTAGTCTGATTTGAAATATAATTTGAATGATGCCAAAAATCCTCATTTATAAGAGAAATAAATGCAGAAAAGATCTTGAGTCAGAACCAAATTCTTAAACGTATGGGATAGTTGCATTTTGAGAGGTTCACGTTTTACATGCAGCAACATCTAATACCGCAAAACATGCTTTCACACTATATAGATATTAAAAATAACCAGTTTACCAAATATTCGGAGCCTCGCTGGAGGTTTGAAATTCATTGGCTCCTTCTAGAAGTTGAAATATGTTGTTTAATTTACTATAAAGATGATTAGAAATACAACTTTATTTTAGTTAAATATACGGAAAAGTTTACCATGTACTCCAGACAGCTTCAAATCTTAGTACACTTTAACCATACCCTTTTGAAATTAGATATTACGAGAAGAATATTCTCAAATAAACCTGCTTGAATTTTTTTCTAGCTCTAGACTCATAATTTTGAATGTATTTTTCCTCGTGAGTTTAGCTGTGAATTTGATTAGTTTGTGGTTAAACATAATCTGAAATTTAAAAAAAATCTGTTTTAACCCATTTTCGGCCAAAGGTGCGTAAACGCACCATTTCAATAAATATATTTTTATTAACACTGTGACGTATATTTTTCACTAATTTTATTTTTCTGCTATTTTTAAGGGTTCTGAAGACATCTATAAAATATTAGTAATTTAATTGAAGTGATCACTTTCTGTTGAGAAATTTTCAAAATATGCTGGTTTTTTACTTGAAACGGTTATTGACAAATTCGACTTTTTGAAAATGTATAATTATTCCAATTGAGATTGTTTTTATAATGGAGTAAAGTTGCAAGTTCTGTAAATAAAATAAAAATAAAACAAATGCCATAAGAAAACTTAAATTTTTTTATTTAAATTTAATGGTGAATTATTAATGGTAAATTAATAATGGTAACGTCAAATTAAATAAAATATTATTTTCCTGCACGAAACTTTTTTGGTGTGTTAATGAATGTAATTTAAGTAAATTTCAATTCAAATAATACCACATTTTATAAAATTTCTATGCTTGGCCTAAAATGGGTTAAGCAAAAAAAAAAAAATTTTTTTTTCAGAGATAGATTTTAAAATTTTTTAACAAAAATATTTTAAAACAATTTTAATTGGAAATTTTTTAAATGAAAAATATTTTTTATACTTGATATTGAAAATCTTCTGGAAAAATATAAACTTGAACAGTATGATTAAAAAATCATTGAAAAGTCTTTTCATACGTTGAAATACGCCACTTTACTAATAAGATTTTATGTTATTTATATCTAAAATGCCTTTTTCTACCTTTTCTGTTTTTGAGGCGACTAATATGAATGTTTTCTTCCATGTAGGAAAATAAAATAATTTTAAATAAAATGTTTTTTCCCAAAAGGTTAAATGGATGTTTCTAAAAAACTGCAATAAGAGAAAAAAATGAATTTTTTTACTCAAAATTCGCATTTTTTTCATAGCTAATACTTTAAACTATATTCGCTTCGGTCATTTTTTATTCCTGAAGATTTAAAAAAAATATTTTTTTTAAAATCTTAGCGTGTTTGACTAATGATCTAGATTCTTCATTAATATAACTTTTCATTATTTTTTAGACTCTTCTTTCAACAAAAGGTTATTTTCCAGTTTTTTGGAGGAATTTCATTTTGTAAAAAATGAAATTATCCAGTTGCTAAACTTCAGTGAGCGTTTGATATCTAAATTTTTATAGTTCTAGTAGAAAAGTATTATCGGTATTAGTTTCTTCTTTCGTACTTATTCAAAAGTTGGATTGTTTAAATTGATTATTGCGTTGTGTTTCTTTTTTTAAACGGAAAATCACATTATCTTACACTTTTAATATTATTTAAATTATTCTCAATTTAAAATGAATGCTTCGACTTTTTTTACCACAAACATACCATGGCCTCATTTTTAAATATTAAGAATATACAATCATATACCTTATTTCTTTGAAAATAAGTCTGGGTTTTATATTAAATTGGATTCAAAAGATGCATTAGATATTTTAAGTACGTCCATTCCAAATCCAGTTGCATTGCACAATTTTTTGCCTTGTTTTTCAACAATGACTAAATTTCAATTTCTTTTTTCGACGGGTTTTATCTAGTTCTATTTATTAAGCATTTTGTTTCATTATTGGCAATTGCTAATGCATAATCACTACGTTTTCTGTTAGAATTCTAATTGTCTGGTGCTGAAGAATCGTACAATTTGGCAATACTGTGTTTACTTATATCATAATGATGCTCTGTGTTAACGTAGTAACATCTTTATTGGCATATTTATTGACATTTTATGTGTTTATATTTTGTTAATGGCTATGTGTTAATGACTAAGTGTAATTTTTACACCTTCAACTAACTGTGTTTGCTTTAGTCACAAGTTTATTTGATGTCTTTGCAGTAAAACTTTACATGTTATCACTGTTTTAAAGCACACCTGTATTCAGGAAGAAGAGTTTTTCAGGATGATTATTTCTATCGTCGTTATTTGAGTATCAAAATTCAAGATTCAGATGTTTAATTTTTATAAACTCTACTATAGTTTTGGAAAAAAAAATGAAATTCAGCATGCCTATTTATATGTTTAGTATTTTATACTTTTATTTCTCACACAACATGTACCGAAACAATTTTCACATTTTTTATTGTTTTTAGTTATATAGGATATAAATAAAACAAACGTATGCAATTATAATGTTTTGTTTTTATTTTGTTTTTGTCGTCAATTACTCGCCAATTTCCATACACAGTACTAATGATATTTTACCATGTCTTGGTGAACACAAAACGTCCAAATGTTGTAAGTGAAAACAGAACGAGAAAGTTTAAAAAAGTTCTAAAAAACATCTAATTGTTGACTAGATATCAACATCTACATTAGTTCTCCAAGAAGCAAATAGGTGGGCATGAGCTTGCTTTTGGCGATTTTTTCAAGAAGGAGTAAAAAAAGACCTAGGGAGCATTGGAAACTGAACAGTTTAAGGGAAAATCACTTTATCATTAACAACGAACTTTTGGAGTACCGTTTATTTTTAGGCTGGAGATTATTTTTGCGTTCAGCCTTATATTACGAGTATCTTGAAAATATTTGCTAGGTTTTATTTTCAGATTATATCTTGTTTCCGAGGAAACACGGTAGCCATATTCTAATGAATAAATTTCTTGTTTAAAATTGCCTTCCATTTATTAGTATATCATTAAATGCTATTAATAATTTTTTATGTTATGAAATGTTAACATGTCATTGCTTTCGAAATTCAACGATATATGTATTTAAATAAAATGAACCGTTGTTTTCTGCCTCGAAATAAGATTTGGTATGCGTACGAAAAACATTATGCAAAATTTTACTATGTGACACCTAATAATTGTCAATTCCATTTCTCGGAAAGATAAGGTGTAGTTTTTTAACCCATTCGCTGCCAACCACGAGTATACTCGTGGTTTTTCTATCTAAATTACGAATTCGTACCGGAAATTTCGACAGAAGAATTTCTATTGTATGTAATCGCGAAATGTCTGCAATTAAATAAAGTAAATATTGCTATTAGTATTTTCTGGTATGAATTTGTACTTTCTAAATAAATAAAATTCAGGTAATTTTAACCTGGCAGCGAACGTGTTAAGCGAGCATTACGCACACTCCGTACATGCATGTATTTTACAATTTGCTAAAGGGTGCTTCATCAAGATCGATGGCTAAATCCTGAGAAACTACTCTTACTAGGAATGCATTAAAGAAAAGGAAAGACTTACGTTCTATAACTCGCAGTTGTCAAGAATATTCCTACAGAAAAAGCGGTCATATATTATAAATAAAAAAATCTGTATTAGAAACAAAATACCTGCATAAATATGTACCATTAGGTTGACATTTAAAATCCGAAAAACTTGTTGTTCCAACTAAGAAACATGTACAGAACTGAAAGAAACATATGAATCTTTAACTGTAGTATTTGAGTTCAGATGTACCAAATAGTCACGCAAAAAGTAATTTTCAAGAATAGTAAATGCGTACATACACGTAAATTAATTATCCTTTTTATTGGTTCCTTATTTCTAATAACATTTTTTTTCCTACACCACATATCACGTCATGTTTTGCTTTGCACATTTCCGTAGAAAAATGTTGGTCGTATGTGCTGTCATATTTATATATTCTGAACTGGGTTATATCATTTCAACTGAAGCTCTCTTTATATTGCTTAAACCAAGTGGCTTAATTGGTCAAGGGTACCAGTGGATATTCGTTTTAAGTATTCACGGGCTTCGTGGCCCCGGGCTCCTGAGCAATCTTTATATATTTCCTTTTTCCTCTCCTTTCTCTTGTCTACTATTTCCTCTTTGTTTCATTCTCGTTCTGGTTTCCTCTTTGGAGGGTAGGGCAATTCTCCATAAACCGTTATCAGCTTGTCTATATCGAATTATGGTGAATTGGAGACCATCCACTAGTTTTTGTCGTGCGTGGAATCCCGTTTTCCTGGAAAGGGGGATCCTGACAGTTGAAGAAAACTAACACGGTGCTTTGGTATCTGGTTCAGGCAAACGGGAGGTGCATATGTTGGTCCCATTATGCATCAATCGGTTGGTCAGCTGACTTGTAACTGGTTAGGGATTAAGTGAGCGGTAAGTGTGGAGACTAACATAAGTCTCTTCTGATCGTATAGGCCCTGATTAGCATTGGCACACACATATGCATCCCCTTGTTGGGTTCGGTAGTGCGCGGTACAGCCGGGGTATAAAAATGTTCTTTTTTTCACTGTGGATGGAAGTAAATTTCTCTCCCCTGTAGAGAGCAACAAATTGTACAGACAAATTATTAGACACACGTTTTTGTTACTAAACATATTAATAGTATTTCTGATAGTTCATTTAATATTCCTTTCCATTTTCGCATAGCAAAAACTTTTAAATCTGTTCTTGGTCATGTTTGCTCTGTAAAAAAGCTGCATTCTGGTGTTCCGTTGGTAGAGACTTCATCAGCCAATCAATCACAGCTTCTCTCAAATTTCAAGGAAATAGATTCCTTCTGTGTATTTGTTCAGGTCCACCTAACTCTGAATTATATCTGTGGTGTAATTTCTTATCCCAGTCTTTTGTATTTTACAAAATAAGAACTACTGGGAAATTTTAAAGTTCAAAATACCATCGATGTGTGTGAATAACTATACGTCGTAGGGAACAGATGCTTCCTACAAATCGCCTAATTCTGATTTTTAATAGCCGAATCTTTCCTACAAGTATCAAAGCAGCATGTCTTCGCTGTTCTGTTCGGCCTTGCATTCCTTAGCCCTTTGCGATGCTTTCAATGCCAATATTACGGTCATGCAAAACTACCAGCCCTGGTTCAGTTACCTGAGCACGATTTCCAGAAGTCGGACACGGCAGTAACGTTGTGCAAAATGTAAAGGTGACCACGTAGCATACTCTCATTCTTGTCCAAACTGGATCAGTTAAAAAGAAATTCTTTCTGTTAATATTACTCAAGCTTTTTTGCTCTGGAGCTCGCAAACTTGTTGAATCCAGAACCAATTCTGTAAGGGTTTCATACGCTAGTTTACTAAAAAAAAATTCAAATCTGTATATCACATAAGCATTAAAACTCTTTTATTAGTTGGTACGAGGCATTTCGAAAAGTAAAGATACACCGTACGCCGGAGGAAAAGAAAAGTTTTGGCAAGCAAGTTGGCAACACAGGTGTTAACCTTGAACCGTTAGCTTTCTCCTCGCGGTCGTTCGGCATTTCAACGTTGATTCTGGTTGGAGTAGGTCGTGTTTAAAATGGTTCCGCCGATTCAGAATCCCGCCAAATGCGAAGGAAGCAATTCGTGCGAATAGACGTCTCAAATTGAAAGAATTGCATCAGATCATACCGGAAGTGTCAATGACAACTCTTTATGATGTTGTGACTGTCAAGTTAGGGTACAGGAAATTGTGTGCGCGCTGGGTTCCAAATATGTTAACGGAAGAACAAAAAAAGAAAAGGATGGGCTTTGCACTCGACTTCCTCACACGCTATGCAGAAGCAGGTGATGAGTTCCTTCATCACATTGTGACAGGTGACGAGACGTGGGTCTATCACCAGGGTCATCGCTAAGACTTTTTATTGAGGGGGGAGAAGACCTTAAATTGCCAAGTCAAATTTCAGTATTTGCCAACTCATTGAGAAGCAAAAATAAATAGTTTTCGCCAATTCAACAAGTTTGCCAACTAGTTTTATAATTTTGCCAAGTTACCACAATTATAAAATGTAATATAGTTCTTATTTGTAAAAAGTTTAATAATATTCCCAATTAGATTTATAACTTTTGCCAAGTCTATCAGAAATAGAAAGTATATTGCAGTTTTTATTAAAGTTTTAAACAAATTTGCCTACTAAAAGTTTTTTAATTTGCCAAGTGTAACAGCATTTGGGAACGTTTGGTGGGGGAGGCTCCCCCCCCATCCCCCCCTTAGCGAGGGCCCTGTCTATCACCATACACCTGAATCCAAGCACCAATCAACGCAATGGCGCCAACAACAGACGGAAACCTTCTATGACTGTGGGATACAAAAGCTTGTGCCTCGACTTAACAAATGTTTGGATAACGGGGGTGATTATGTCGAAAAATAATAAATAATCCAGTTAATAAGATGTAACTTACGTTTTCTAAATAATTTTTTTTGTTTAAGGAATGCGAACCATTGTATCTTTACTTTTCCAAATGCCCTCGTACATATATCACAATGCCTTCTAATACTGGTAAGAGAAAAGAACGTGATATGTACTCTCTTTGCGGACCATCGAATATGGATCACACACATCATTTATCTGTAAAGTTCAAACTCAACATCAATTTTCATTTGCGCAAAAAATGACAGATTACATTTCAGATTTGTTTTCATTCTAACAAGTAAAAACATTGCCAATATCATACATAAAAATTCAACTGGAAATGCAAAAATCGTCTGTAAATGAGAGATAAAATTTACCATACATTCAAAAAATTATATATATTTTTTAATCGTCTGCTGCGACTTTCATGGTAATATCAGAATGAAATTGTTTTCCTTGATATAAGCTTTTTTTTAATTCAGTTGCAATATTTGGAGTAATGCTGTATATAGGAAAATTTTCTATGTGAAAGTTTACAACAAGCTACAGATTGTAATATAATGGAAGGAATAAGCACTGATATGGACAATTCTGGTTTGGCAGAAAAACTAAAAGATGAAATAACGAATGCTCTAAAATATTGCGAATATCTTTAAAAATTCGCCATCTGATAATATTTCTAGTTAATATTTCTTAATTTATGCATTCTTCCAACATTGTTAAAAAAAATTTAATGTTAAGAAATTCTTTTATGGTGATTTTTAATGCCATTTTATGTTTTGAATGTTTTTGCGCTACGCATGATCACCCGATTAATTCTATTTTTATATAATTAAAACTGTCAATGACGGTAAGGATAAACATTTTTGTATTGCATCAATTAAGATGCTACAAGATATTTAGAACTAATCAAATATTTAAAGGATATATTATTTTGTAAATATTTTCCTAATCAATTACTTTTTTTAATAGAAAATCCATGTAAAATAAAGTATGCATTATTTTATATCTATGATAAATAAATAAATAAATAAATAAATAAACATAAATGCAAACAATAATGGTAAGTTTTAAAAAAAGACTAGTTTCTAGACATAAATTATCTTGGATTTTCGTCGACAGAAATATTAGTTTAATAATTGCAGAAAAGCTAAAAGTTTTTATGAAAAATTCGAAAATGTAAATATAATTTATTAGGAAAATATAAAAATGTTCAAAGATGCAGAATTCACACTTCTGCTTAAAATGTACAACGAGCCATAAATATAAAATTATAAAAAAAAAAGAAAAAAAAGAGGACATAGGATGGGACAGAACCCTTGCATTCCGTACTGGAATTTGCGAACGCTATCTCTGCACCACGGAGGCCACGTTGAGAATGGCAATCTAATGGGTATTTCAAACTTATTCTGAAATTTAACCCCGAATTTCTCAAAAACTAAGGGCCATTTGAAGGAAACCTTTGACCTGAATAGTTAGGGGTATGACCCCTACAACATACCTTAAAATCATCAAAATCTGTGCGCATCATGTTTGGCAGTACCTTTGTTAGGGTTGATTTTGTTTTTCTGTACACATGACTTTTCCTTTCTTTGCTGTATTAGAGATACTTCCAGTTTCTGCAATTTGCTTGCAGACGGAACAAACGAGTCTTTTGACTGATGTTTAGGTGGATTTATTGTGGCAAGCTGTGATGAGTACAATCTAGAACGACTATGTTTAGAAGGATAAAAGTATTCTATTGCGGTGGGCTGTGATGACGCTGCAACAGTTTCAACTGTTAACTCCAAAACAATTTACTCCAAACATTGCAACTGGATTCAAAAAAAGCTTATATCAAGGAAAACAATTTCATTCTGATATTACCATGAAAGTCGCAGCAGACGATTAAAAAAATATATAATTTTTTGTATGTATTGTAAATTTTATCTCTCATTTACAGACGATTTTTGCATTTCCAGTTGAATTTTTATGTATGATATTGGCAATGTTTTTACTTGTTAGATTGAAAACAAATCTGAAATGTAATCTGTCATTTTTTTTGTGCAAATGAAAAATGATGTTGAGTTTGAACTTTACAGATAAATGTATTTAGAGTGCACTAAATATTTATACAACTGGTAAAAACTTAAATATAAGTGTTACTGCTTTAAAATTTTATTATTTCTTTGAAAATATCTAATCTGGAATACGTTTGGGAGATTCGAAGTGAAAACTATTTTGTATAAGTTATACAAAAGAAATGGTAATTTTTCATTTAAAATTGCATAACGATAAAAAAAAAAAGTATTATTTCAGAACTGTACTTAAAATATAAAAAAATAATAAATAAAAATATAAATAAATCTATACATAAATTAGCTTGGAGTTTCGTAAATAGAAATATTAGTTTAATAATTGCAGAAAAGTTATAAGTTTTTATGAAAAATTCAAAAATGTAAATATAATTTATTAGAAAAATATAAAAAAGTTCAAAGATGCAGATTTCACACTTCTGGTTAAAACATACAACGCGCCAAAAATATAAAAAAAAGGGCATAGGATGTGACAGAACCCCTGCGTTCCGTACAGGAATCTCGACCACTAGCACAGCACTACTTCGACCTCGTTCAAAGTTGCAATCTAATGGTATTTCAAACGTATGCTGAACTTTAACCCCGAATTTCTCAAAAACTAAGGGCCATTTGAAGGAAACCTTTGACCTGAATAGTTAGGGGTATGACCTCTACAACATACCTTAAAATCATCAAAATCTGTGCTCATCATATTTGGCCGTCCCCTTGTAAGTCTCTTTACAGTGAAACTTTGAAGGGAAAAATATAAGAGTTCACGTCTTGGCCTACATATTGTTAATGTTAAGGATTCGAAACAATTACTATTTTGTTTTTAGACCATTTTGTATTTTATAACATGTTATTATGACTTGATTGGATGTTTTTAACTACATTCTTCATCGCATTATATTTCTTTTTAATTCAACTCATTTTCATGGCACATTTTTAAAATATTTTTTTTAAATAACATTGTTTTGTTTTAACTCTCTTTTTTGGCGCAGCATGTCCCTAAACGGACTTTTTGCCATTAAATACCATACAACCAACTATCCAACTTATTGGAGAAGGTCCTCCATCTCGAAACAACAATTTAAAATTTAATTGTTTGAAATATTTAACGGATTATAAATTGTGCATTTGATTTGAAGAAATATGTGTTTTTTTCCCTTTGAAGATAACTTAAGTAAAGAATAAACTCATTTATAGGGTACTTCATTGTAAAATCGTAGTGTAAATGTAGTTTATTTAGTGAATGCCTAGTCACAAAAATTGATCGGCATTTGCTAGGCCATAAATCGGGTTCTCGATCACATGATTTCTGGCCAATGATCGACACTCATGTTAAAGGGGTGAAATCTGATTAAAAATTTGTCGTAAGTATTGTTTGTTGTAAGTATTGTACCCTAATTGTCAATACATCAAGTGCTATCAAGAATGAAATTGAGTTCATCGGAAACTTTTCTAGGAAAAACAAAACCGATAATGGAGCGTTTACACTATGATTTTTGAATGACTTGCCGAGAAGTTGCAATAAGCTGGTGTTGACAGAAATATTTGATTTCTTAAGAAGAGGTTCTCCCAAAAAATCCAGTTTTTACATTTTTTGAACCTTTGAAAGTATCTAGAATATGTCCTAAAAATTGTTTTATGTTTCACTGAATATTTAAGTTTGGACGGACCGGTGCCACGGTTGATCAAAACTTTAAACACGTTTTTCTTGAAAAAAGTTTTTTTTTTTTTGTTTTAAACAGTGCACGTTCTCACACTTAGACCGTTTAATATATCAACGTTTTGTTTTCTGCAAATTAAACTACACTTTTGTTAATTAGAGGACAAACCTTCAATAAATATTTCTTTTTAATTTCAATTTTTGAAATAGTTTAATGACAAATTGACAAAGTGAAAAGTTAAAACGACAAATTCTTCAAACAGCCGCTGTTTTGTGAAACTTTGTTTTATCATATCAATTTGAGCTTTAGTATCATATTTGAATTCCTATGAATATCTTGTTTTGTTTCGAGGATTATTAAGAGCGCAATCACTTACACTGAACTATTGTGCTCGAGGTTAAATTAAATTAGCAACATTTTAATACAACTATTCTTACAGTTAGATGAAAGTACAATGTCAAAAAAAATATATTTGCATTATTCAAACAAATTTTTTTCCCCTAAAATACCCTGAAAATCAGAACCTCCCCTTAACACATTATAGACCGATTTTTGATCATTTCTAGTAGGTTTTCTTCTTTAGATATAACTATTCCCTTACGGATTTTTCTGTTTTGTGCGATGGATTATCAAGTATGTTTAAAGCTTACGAATGTATTGTTTAAACACAAATAAAAATATGAATGTTTTTTAAAATACATATTTAGATTCACAATCAATACAGAAAAAACTGGAATACACCGAGCAACTTTTACTATAGAGAATTAAATTTATATCTTTTTACGTAGAAACAAACAAATATTAATTATATTAAGCTATACTTACAAAAATATGATACCAAATGTATTGTTGTCTATTCCTTACCGAAAAGGAAAAAAAAATCAATTAATCGAGAAATGAAACTGAAGATTTATTTTATCTTATGCATCTTTGATATTATTGTAAAAAAAATCATATCCTTTGTGTTACTCCCAACTAAATTAAAACATCACACAAGAATATTTTTTGCATAAAATATTTTAAAGATTTGCTTCTTAAAATATTTTTTTAAATCTTTTATTTAACAAAAATGTGGTTCTGGTCATTGTTCTTCAATCGAAGTATTTCTTACTTTAAAAAAGATATCATTTTCTATCTCGGGATTCTCTATTTGTTTACGTCAGTTTTTAAAAATCAAGAGAGAAGTGACGAAATCGCATATTAGTAGCAAATAGCTTTTTCTGGTATATATATGCATTTTAGTGTTGAAACAATGAATGAACGAGTAGAAATATAACATTTTCGCTTTTCCATTAAGAAATATTCTGTTTTATTTATTCTGTTTTCATTTGTTTCTTCTCAACGATAAGAAAATTTTCGTGATTTTCTGATTGAAAAAGATAACTAAATAAAATGTTTGTTAGTGAGACAAAATGAAAGTTATTTTTTTTTCTTTCACAGTTTACATACAGGCATCTAAAATATGAGATTTTAGTTTAAATGTAAACGATTTTTTTTTAATTTAAATTGAGGCCTAGAATAAATTACGCATTCTTAATTACATATTCTGTGCTAAATTTATTGTTTCAATGTGAAATGTTTTTGAAAAGAACAAAAAGTCAACGAAAATCAAACTGCGAACTGTGAAAGAAACTTTAATGGTCAAAATACATGTACTGTTAAAATATATGACATTTATCTTTGTTGCTACGCAAAAGCGATGCCCCAACACCAAGTTTGTTTGGATAGATTTTCCATTGAAAAAAAAATCATACAAAATCGATGGCGCGCTCTACTAAAAGTAGTGGGAACCCCAGCATTACGCTAGTTTAGAAAGATTTTTGTTTAAATATATAAAATCATTCAGCATTCATTTTAGGTATATTTAAGGTTATTATCACGGTTTCGGGCAACGCCTGGTGGGTCAGCTAGTAATTTAATAATTATGAATTTACATGGGCTTTACATAACAAATATCTGTATAGGCAGTAAGTAAAAATAAAAAAAAATACTCTGAATAATAAACTGTTTATTTATTAAACATAATAGTTGCAATAAAGTACTATATAGATTTTTTTTATGTTGCGTTAAATTTCTGTTTAAGTAATATATTGGATTTTTTCTTGAAAATTGTATTTTTAGGAAGTATTTCATATTTACCAAGGTCAATAATCAATTTAGGCGATAAAAGCATAAATGTGTAATTTTTTTAATATAAAAGTGTAATTTTCTTTTGTATATGTAATTTAATGGCATATTTTTAAAAGAAGAATAAAAATAAAAAGGCGCTACTTTACGTTAAAAATAATTCCACGTATTATAAAAGTCAAATTTTATTGATAACATATACGAGCACATGAAAACACAAATTTATCTTTGTTATAGTTTGGCAATTATTTTAAAATATAATAATTATGATAACAATTCAAGTTTGTCGACTTTTTCTAAGAAAGTTGAATCAAAACATCACGTAGACTTTGATATTACATTAGTAAAAATTTTAGTTCGAAGTTAAAATGTTCTACGATGTAAAGTAATCAGGTAAATAAAATTTTCCAAAGATAAATTAGATACTTAAGTTTCGTAAAATATCATTCAAATTTCAGCCGAGCTGCTTAGGAGTTAATCAGAACAAGTAGTAAGTCAAGTTCTTAGTAATAATACCGCCTCCTTGTGTACTGGATACTAGTCAAGAGATGTGAAGTTCAAAACAGTTCATAACTTGCGAAATTCAGTTTTAAAAGGAAATCCAAAATGTTAATCGCTCGTGTGACCATAGCTTACCCAACCAGTCAATACCATGTGTTAAAAGAATATGTCGAAAAATAACAGCACACTTAATCTTGGTCTTGGCTTTCAGCCTTATATTAATTATTGTAATTCAATAACTGTTTTTGTTAGTTTTTTAACCGACTCAAAAAAGGAGGAGGTTATCAATTCGACGTGTATGTATTTTTTTTTTTTTATGTATGTACACCGATTACTCCGGAACTATGCGTCCTATTTATGTGATTTTTTTTTTATTCGAAAGAGAATACTCTCGAATTGGTCCCATTTAAATTTTATTAAAATTGGTTCAGTACTTTTTCAGAAATTCAACAAAAACGAAAAAAATAAGCATTTTAAAAATAGTTAACTTGTTGGCTTTTGAGTGTTGCCAAATTTGAAAAGCAAAATTACATAAAATTGTGAATTGGATAAATATAATACAACGTACAGATAAAAACTATAAATTATGCTACAACAGATCTACTTTTGAATTTTTTAAAATCTTTTATGTATGTTCACCGATTACTCCGGAACTATGCGTCTTATTTATGTGATTTTTTTTTATTCGAAAGAGAATACTCTCGAATTGGTCCCATTTAAATTTTATGAAAATTGGTTCAGTACTTTTTCAGAAATTCAATAAAAACGAAAAAAAAAATAAGCATTTTAAAAATAGTTAATTTGTTGGGCAGACGACTTTCATTTAATTTCATAAAATATTCTATTACGTGAATTTGCAAATAATAAAAAGACTGACATATTTAAATCAGCTTTAACTTGTCGGATTTATTTTCATAGAACAAACTTTTTAAGATCTAAACAAAAAGTTTTGAGTGTTGCCAAATATGAAAAGCAAAATTACATAAAATTGTGAATTGGATAAATATAATACAACGTACGGATAAAAACTATAAATTATGCCACAACAAATCTACTTTTGAATCTTTTAAAAGTTCCATTGTTGCAGTTTCACAGCGGTTTAGCATATTTTGACGAGTGTTTATTGGCGCATAATTAAATACATTGTTGTTTCAAATCCCATACAAATGTACGAGTTACAGAAAATATTTGGCGATTTATCACCTGTGGCGCACTAGTTGGAAACTGTCTTTAAAATATCCAATATCTATATTATATTATACAATACAGTTGTATATAAATGCTTCTGCAATTGTCTTTTAATATTTCTACTACATAATATTAACTATAGAGTGACAATATAGAAAGAAAGAAAGAAAGGGGTTACTCCGAATAGTATTATAGGCGACATTGTTGGCGCAGTGTATTTACCTTGTACGGATCGTAAAAATCAGTACACATTAAGCATAAGCACAAAAAATCAGGGAGTTACACAGTTATCAAAACTGTAGTATACAGCCCGATTATGACACATTATCCAAGACGATTAGGTGAGAATAATGATAAAATTTCTAATCTTCCGTAATCGAGTCTACTGCCAAGGTTAGCGTGAAATAAAAAATATATTAGCAACAATATGGTTTAATATAAATATATATATCATTAAAGGCTTTAGACATTAGATGAGAATAATGATAAATTTTCTAATCTTCCGTAATCGAGTCTACTGCCAAGGTTAGCGTGAAATAAAAAATATATTAGCAACAATATGGTTTAATATAAATATATATATATCATTAAAGGTTTTAAACATTAGATGAGAATAATGATAAATTTTCTAATCTTCCGTAATCGAGTCTACTGCCAAGGTTAGTGTGAAATAAAAAAACATATTAGCAACAATATGGTTTAATATAAATATAGGTATCATTAAAGGCTTTAGACATTAGATGAGAATAATGATAAATTTTCTAATCTTCCGTAATCGAGTCTACTGCCAAGGTTAGCGTGAAATAAAAAATATATTAGCAACAATATGGTTTAATGTTAATATAGATATCATTAAAGGCTTTAAAGACATTAGATGAGAATAAAGATAAATTTTCTAATCTTCCGTACTCGAGTCTACTGTTGTAAATATAGATATCATTAAAGGCTTTAAAGGCATTAGATGAGAATAATGATAAATTTTCTAATCTTCGATACTCGAGTCTACTGCCAGGTTAACGTGAACTAAAAAAGATATTAGCAACAATATGATTTAATGTAAATATGGATATCACTAAAGTAATAAATAAATAAATAAACTTTTTAACCAAAAAAAAAAGAACAGACTTCAAAAACTACTAAAAAGCGAAAAATAAACTTTTTAACCAAAAATTGAACTGACTTCAAAAACTACTAAAAAGCGAAAAATAAACTTTTTAACCAAAAATAGAACCGACTTCAAAAACTACTAAAATGCGAAAAATAAGCTTTTTAACCAAAAATAGAACCGACTTCAAAAACTACTAAAAAGTGAAAAATAAATTTTTTAACCAAAAATAGAACCGACTTTAAGGACTACTACAAAGTAAAAAATAATTTTTTTTAGATAATAGTTAATAAGAAATTAAATTAAGAGCATTGTATTTACCATGCATATTATTATATTTATGTACATTAATTTGATTTTTTGGAGTCGGTGCCAGCCAAGCCAAGTACAAAATTCAAAACAAAATATCCAATATAAATCGTAACACGCGTATAAATTATATCTACATAAAAACGAGACAAAAAAAAATACATATAACTCATCAAGTGGTAGAAAATACAATGATTTAAATGATTAACTAATTTCCAAAGCAATGTTTGTCGACATATAGTTGCTAATCTCATTTGAAAATATACATGTATAACGTCAGATGAAATATTTAAAAATGGTAATATGGCTTTAACTTGGCTTGGCTGGCACCGACTCCAGAAAATCAAATTAATGTACATAAATATAATAATATGCATGGTAAATACAATGCTCTTAATTTAATTTCTTATTAACTATTATCTAAAAAAAAATATTTTTTACTTTGTAGTAGTCCTTAAAGTCGGTTCTATTTTTGGTTAAAAAATTTATTCATGTTGAACTGGTATTCTGGTTAAATCTGTAGCCAAAGAACAGTTTATTGGAACATAAAATTACAAGATATTTCTAATAAGATAATTACAAGGTAATTGCAAGGTTCAGTTTTTATATTGAAAAACATTGCAATGAAAGGCCAATATTTCAGAATTATTGGATTTATTTTATAAATATAGTCAAATGAAATAACCCAAATATTTCTTCGTATAACCAAATATTCTTCATATTGCACACATTTTGGCAGGATGACCAAGATATATGCAATCGAAAGGAATATTCTCCGAGTATTGTTTAGCTACTGGAGCTAAAGCAAATAATTTTGAAATTAATGTGTTTTTTATTTGATTGGTTGATTCTATGACGGCCGATTATCTACACGAGGGATATAGGCCCTATGGGGAGTGCACTCCGTGGGGGGTCTTTCTAAGGGATCTTAACCCGTATTAACGCAAGGTTCGAAGAAATCCACAGAAAACTCCGAACAGCGAGCGCAGCAAGGGTTTGAACCCAGCACCTCTCGTCTACCAGTTTTGAGAGCAAAATCCCTCAGCGGCTGTTGCGTCTGTTTTATATTTGAAGACTAAAAAAGTTTAAGTTTGCGATATTGTTAAAGTATGCCTTAATGTCATACAAACAATTGAAAGACCAAAACAATTAAGAATCATGTGTTTTGTTTAAGCGAATTTCATATCATTAATCAAATAGCTATTTCATACCTCTCAATTTAAAAATGTTTGTGTTTCTCTCTATAAAAATGATGATCAAGCATGTAATTATTTTCTTAAAAACATGAAATACAACTTAATGAGTTTTTGTGAATAAAGTTGAAAAACTATTTTAAGAATTTAAAAACCTTCAAGTATAGATTGCAAAATTTTTAAAAAAGTATTTAATTACTCATAACTATTTAATCACTCACAATTATCTAATTTTCACTTTTTGCTGCTTCGCAAAAATTTTAATCTAAAAATATAGGTTTACTAATTTTTTAGATCGATTCATTTGTGATCTATTACATTAAAATTATAACCCTCAATTTTAACTTTGCTATACTATTTCTTAACTCGATGATTTTGCTTCAAGTAAATCATTATCTCTTTTATTATAAATCTCGTGTTATTCAGTTTTTAAATCATGCATTCTGCTTTGTGACCCACTTCCATATGACTTTGTCTAGAAAGAATTGGCATCTGGAAATTGACTAGAATTTAGTTGAAAGTGACTAGAATTTTTGTTGAAAAAATAATGTTATTTATGTGACATTCAACTTTTTAAGTAAAACTATAAGACCTGCATTATTGCAGTAGCTCATAGTAAATTTTTCAATTTAGAATTTATTTGGACGTATGGTTTTGTTTTCGCTCAAGCTTACCAACGTGATGTTAGTACATACTTTTTCCCAAATACTATGAAAATTTCAAAGAAATCTTAATTGAATTCTTAGAGCAATTCTCTTTTTGCAGTTTTAACAAAACTTATTTTACCACTTGAAATGAATGTACTACATTTATTTCAAAATATGTTTCACATTTTAAGCGGATAAAGGATATTTTCCATGGTTTCATGTTTTTTTTCCGTAGTCGGCAGTTTTGAGTTTTCTGTCAGCATAAAACTCTTCTGAAAGCTTCTGCTTCGAAACCATGTGAAACTGTTTCAAAACTGTTTCAGCCTTTAAGTGGATAAAAAACAATGTTACATCTAAGAATAATAAACAAAAAAAAACTGGAAAAACTGAAAGGGAGGAAACAATGCAAGAGAATAAATATGGCGCATGTCCAGGGTAATTAACTAGAAACTAAACAAGGCAGTGATAGCTGCCTTCTACAGCGAGCGCGCTTGATCAAATAAAATGAATTGCATAAACTGCGTCCGAAGTTTTCTAAAGAAAAAGAATTGCTTTTTATCGTTACTTTTTTCTATTTTAAGCATAAGCCCGGCATATTCGAAGACGTTTTACCCTATTAATTATTTGGATTGCAAATTTATCTCCACTTTCGATCAGCAAATTTTAGAAAATCTTATTACCTGGTTATTATAGAATTATTTGAACGAAACTTATCGTAAATATTATGCGAACATTCTGTCATTTTCAGTTTTTATGAGTAATAAATAATTTTTATGTTTAACCCTTTATCCATCGCCGGTACTTTAACTCTCTGACAGCTTAATTTTTATTCAAAATCCTTTCAACCAATATGAATCCTTATTATAAATATTTCAAATAATTACATATTTCAAATATGTATTACATTTATCACTTGCATTTTTTGTCTTTGGCTATGGAATTCTTAAAACAAAATTTCTTCAATATTGTGTACTATATAAAATGTTCTACAAATGTCTTGCCCGTGGAAAACACTCTACCTGCTTGGTAGAGTTAAAGTACCATAAGAAAACTTGTTATAAAATTCATTTAACACACCTATTGGCAGTAATACAATTTACGATAAGGTCTAGATATTTTACTTCATCTTTATAAAAATTAAAAGAAAAATTAAAATGGATAATTTTAATTGTTAAGCTTTTTTTTATGCTAAAACATATGGAGTAGAAGGTTTCAGTTCTCAAAAATTTCTATATTTATGTGCAAACCCATTGAATTTGTACATTTTCTAATTCTATAAAATAATAAAAATAATATTCTAAAGAAATGATTTGAGTAGAGTTGTAAATATTCCACAAAACCGTTATAAATACAGACTTAGATTATCAATTATAATAGACGAAATATTTCTAAAAATTTATTGAATTGTAGCTCAAATCTTCTGTTGTATTTTCATAAATTCAGAAAAAATGCTTTGGGTAGTGAAAGTTTCATTATTTAATAATTTGGTACATAAAGGGTTAAGTAGTTTCTTTTCTTTCGCGTATTGCGTAATTTTTGTGGCAGTTAAAAGTTTGACAAGAATTATTTGGATGAATTTCAAAATTCGTCTTTGGCATGACAAATGGATATACTTGAGGTGACTGAAAATTCATATATAGTTCGAACGGAACAATTTTTTTTTATCTGTAGCATTATTAAAAACTTTCAATTCTTTTTCGGCTGATCAATCCGCTACCTGCCTGGCAGAATGTCTAGATCAACGGATTTTGTACCCGGACACGATTCGAAAATCGCCTGATCGCTGCATGATGTCAATGCTGCAGCGATATTTAGTGCTACCCTATTTTCTTCGTTTCCCGGTTCTTGGTTGCTATTTAACTTTGTTGATATGGCAAAAAGAAGAAGAGGTGGGGGGCTTCACTCTTGCACAACACTCGCAAGAACCAACTGGATCAGTGAGATGTGTGGAGATCACTGGGGAATCTCTGACAATTATGGAGAAATACCTGTCAAAATAATGCATGGTTTAGTACATGGGTTAGTACACTTACTAATTTATAATCTCAAATTAAGACTGATTAACGAACAATGAAGAAGTGATTACTGAGCCATAAAATAGTAAACTGGTTCTTTTAAGTGTAGGGGTTAGTTTATTCGATGCATACATCATATAAAATAAGAATAATGTATTAGGACAATTATCGATACGCATATTGGAAATATACGCATTTAAATTTCTTTGGTTAAATCAGAATAATTCTACCGTGTTCCTTCCCAGTAATTCTTGAAATAAATATTGACTTTTGAATGATATATAGAAGCTATAAATGAAGTGTTTCAGATTCTTAATGCGAATTTAACAAAAATTGGCCACGAGTGTGTACGGTCAATAACGTGCTAAAATGAAATGGAATCTCAATGAAGAAAATTCCATTTACACAAGTGGTCACAAATATGGACAATTTTTTAATTTCCTTTTCACCTCAATACGAAATATGTTTATGGAACTGTTAAGTAAAAAATGAATGTTTTCAATTTCAACATCTTCTGTAGCATTAAAATACAAGAAGGAACATTCATGCGCCAAACATCGATTATGAAACACCAGAAAATTGCAAAGAAACTTCACCGTTAAATAAAGTGAAAGAAAATATGTAAGCAAACTGTTTAGAAAACATATAACATATTTAAAAATCCAGTTTTAGCAATTACTAAAATATAAAAATATAGTCTATTTTGTAGAGTTCTGTGATTTGCATAAATACTACATAGCATGTTAAATTTAGTTCAATTAGAAAATTCACGTTTAGCAATTTTTTCCAATAGATGGAAATGAAATCGAATTTTTTTGTACAGCCCTGTATATTATCTAAAGCCTTTCGTATACACCACATATGAAGGTAAAATTTATTTCGGGTTAAAGAATACAACTTAAAACACACTTCCAGCAATTCCAAACCATAAACGGCACAGTATCTTGTTCTTTGCGTTTCCCTGTATATGAATTTATTTATATTTTACAGGCTTTCATTAATATGCTAAATATACTTCAGCAGGAAAATGTGTAACACAATTAAAAACAACCCTTAAGCAATTCACTACCATAGTCAGTAATTTCTTTGTGTAGCCCTGTATATGATATACAGAATTTATACACACCACTTACTATGAAACAATTTAGTTAAAGTTAAAAAGCTCAACCAAAGTTGAAAACGCACTTTCAGCAATGATCGCTCAGAGACAGTATTGTAACCAAATTCTCTTGTGTGTTACCTGTAAATGAACGATAAATGGAATACACACCACACCATACATTTCAGTAAGCAACGTGTAGATCGCCTCAGTAATGCATATAAATTTAATTATGTTTGAAATAGTGTAACATTAAAATACACTGCAAACGATTTTTCCCATAGAACATTATGTAACAGATTTATTTAGTGTGGCCTTGAAAATGAATAATATTCTAGAGTGCACTTCATAAATGAATATGAATTTTATTATGTTTGAAATTGCGTAACCTCATCAAAATGCACTTGAAACGATTTTTTCGTAACAGAATAGTTTTGACTGTCCCTGTAAATGCTACTCACTTCGTTTTCAGTAGAGATCGCGCTATAGTAAACGTGAATAACATAGAAACGTTAATAGCAATTATCGCTTCTAGACAGTACTGTAACCGAACACTTGTGTGTCCCTGTACATGAAAGATAAGTGGTATGTGTACTCTATTCAACAGTAAATATCTTCTTGCGATCTATATCAATTTCAATATTTTGATATAGTATAATATAACATTGTTGAGATACATTGCAAACGATTTTTCCCCATAGACCATAATGGAATGGAATAGTTTTGGCTGACCCTGTAAACAAAATAGAAATGGTATTCAATAGAGATCGTGCTATAATAAACGTTAATAACATATAAAAATTACATTGCAATCGGAGTATATTTATGAGAGTTCAAACCGAAGACATCAACACTTTTAAACTATTCTGGAAAGTATTAAAATAAGAATCACCTTATCATGCACACCACATTCCAACGTTCATACATTCCTGCATGCTAACTTATTTACGAACATACATATATGCGTACAGAAAAACTCCCATTAAATAAAATTGTGATAATAATATACACTTATTAGTTCTGAATAAGAAGCTAGTTAGCCTAGTAGGTTTAGTAAAATGAGAAATGACATGGTAGTGGTTAAATGGACAGCATATGCAGAGTGGATGGAGTTGAATTTCAAATGGGAGGAATTATATTAATGGACAAAAACGCAATGGAATCAAAATTGACCAAAAACATTGACTTCGGCTTTTATTCCTTAAATATTGATCATAGACATATATTTTAAATTACAATGTTACGTAAAAAAAGGCACAGAATTTTAGGAAATCTTAAAAAATTTTTAGGGGATTAGATTTGAAGAAATACAAAATTTAAGTATGTAAAGCGCTCCCGTAAAAAATATCTCCCAATGGGTAAAATGTGACCCATACACTAATAAGGTCATGTACTAAATTTCAGCATTTTATCATAGAAATTAGAAGAGATATGATAAATGCTCACTTAAACCACTTTTCGATGTCTGGATATAAGTTCGCAAAGGGGAAGTATCATGTCGGATGATCCCTTTTCAGGGGTCGTACACAAAATACGAAAGCAAACAATGACTGCATAAATAAATAATAATTGTGCTATTTATTGGTACAAAAGTATTTAAACTGTGAGAAATAATAACTTTATGCAAAGATTAGAAAGCTTGTTCAAAATGTTTTCCATCAGAGGCAGATTTGCATATGCAAACATATCTAAGCTGTTTTAATGTTTATTGACTGTGCCATTTCCAAGTTCTATTCTGTACCAATTCATCATGTAAAATTTAAAGGTATTCTTCAGAAAGCATAGTTTTGTAAATTTGTGAATAAAACTAAAGATAAGAGCCCTATTTTTATTTGTTTATGATGCATTTCTGCGTCGCGTCAGCCGCACTCTACATTTACATTTTAATTTATGATTAACACCTCACCAACTTTGTTTAAACATATCGCTGCGACTTTTTGTGATAAAATGCTGAAATTTTGTACATGACCTTATTAATATATGGGTCAAATTTTAATCATTGGGAAATTTTTGTACGGGGCCATATAAAAATTAAAATTTTGTATTTCTTCAAATTTAATCCTGAAAATTTTAATCGATTTCATAAAATTCAGTACCCATTTTACATAACGTTGTAATTTGTGAACAATATTTAAGGAATAAAAGCCGACGCGTTTTTGGGACATCCTGTATATATATAAATTGTTATGAAGCTATTTCGCTTTAAAGTATTCCTAGATATAAAAAATGAGACCTTTCAAATAACACTTATGCTATTTTTTGTTTAACATTTATTGAAATATTTGATTAAAATTTGATTCTACATTTACGAGTTAGCAAGAATTCAACCTCAATAACAGTAAAATAAAAGTATTTATAAAAATAATATGGAATTTTTCAAGGTTTCGGTTTTAAAAATTATTTCTTCAAAAAGTAATGCTATGTATTTGTATAAAACATTTCCAACAATACTTCGATGGACCTTTGTAGTTCTTATATGAGAAAAAGAGGCTATCTTATGATAAGAGGCATAATTCGATACATGACCTTTTACCATTAGGAGAAAGACAGTTTGAAAAAATCCATTTTGTTGTCAAATTGGCTCACTGGAATAGTAATTAACAAATGGCATTGGTTTTTCAGTTCCTCATTCCTTCTTGAACAGGGAAAGGAAAGAGGAAAAGTTATCTCTAAATGCGCGATTCTTTTCAATGCAAATTTATCTCTCAACAGCATAAAAGGCTTTGAACCACACTTAAATGGTTCAGAAAATGTTAAAATTATACAGCCTCCTAAAATTTTCTATGCTTTTTAGATACGTATATGAAAAGTATGTTTTATGAAATATAAAATCTGCCAATTATTATTAGACATATCTTAAATAAATTGTCCTTTAATGAGATTTACCCGTTTGAAAGTCACAAAAGGTTCAAATGAATTGTATCTGAAAGTACTGAAGCAAAATTCAGAATGAACGTTTCCATAAAAATAAAATTCAAAGTGTACTTTCAAATTAATTTTGAATGGAATTTTTGAGGAGTTGCTTTAGAACGATTGAATAAATCACCCAATTCAGTTAGGTAAAATTCCTTTACAAACATTTTTTCTATGTATTATTTTATAATATTTCTTTGAAATGAAAATCTAAATACTTTTCTCCATTTTCTATCATACTTACAAAATATAAAACTATCGTAAGTTGTAGAGTAATAAAAATTTTTTAGACATTTTATTGAATACTTTAAATTATCTAAAATTAATTTTATGATATTCGTGAAAAGCAATTGTTACAATTTCAAGAACAAAAATTTTTAATATTCATTAACTGGGATATTTTCAGTTTTAATAACTTTATACCAAGTTTTGTATCGATAGGGTAGATGCGGATAAATAGTAGATATGTACTGCACAATGTGGATCTTATTCCACATCTATTTAATGACTCCAATATAGCCTATTGGATGGCACTGCTATGCTATATATTAAACATTCAAATATCTCGCATTAGTTGTGCTTTCATATCTGCCACACTGCTTGAAATAAGTAAATTGTACTTTGCGTACTTCTTTTGGAACTAAAGTCAATTTTCTCCTTTTCAAACACCACTCAAATAGTGTTAATTACTTTTCTTCCTTAACATTTACAATATCATGCAATAAAAATTTCATTCAAATTTTCCATTACAAGTGAATGGATAATTTCATGCAAAGTAGTTATTCACCAATGGACTTTTCTTTGAGAGGATTTCGCACTGCAGTCATTTTTCAGTAATATCTTATGTTTTTTAGATGCAGGTTTAAACATCTAAAAAAATTAAGGATAAAATATCTTCAAATAACTTTAGTCCAGCCAGAATAGCTTCTCATTTATTCCGTCAAACTTACAGTAAAAAGTGATCAAAGATAGCAAAAAAGCACGCGCGAGAAAAAATTTAACAATCGTATTTTAACTGCATTAGTGGATGACGTCATCCACTTTGGGAAAAACATGGGAAAACTAAAAATTATAGTAAATTGTATTTTATATGTATACAACAAAGCATACCTTTTAGGCAATACCCATGCTTCGATCAATCAATAGTGATTTTTTTCTTCTAAACATTTCAAACGCACTTTATCTTTCTTGTACTATTTATCTTTTATAATCACTAATAAACATGATATAACACAGTATTTTATTTTTGTTGCAACATTCATTTGAGAAAAACCTTTCACTTCATTTATGAAAACAATTATGATTTAATTTTTAAGTAACTGCACTTTTTAATTGAAAGGCAGAAATTTTGCAGTTTAAGTATCATTTGGGGTCTCCAGACTGAAAAATTATGAGGGAACACAAGAAAAATAAAAGTGAAAATTCTACTATTTTGGCATTAATTCTGTTCTTACAGCTTCATAAAAAAAGGCAAAAATTTTATATTTTCAACATCATTAATTGTACAATTTTGGGTTCTGCCAGGTGCATAAAGTTAAAAAAGGATGTTGGCACTGCACCGTACCCATATGCTAGAGTCAATATTATTCTAGAGAAAGTGGTACTTTTTGACAGGCGAGAATGTAAACAATACAGAAATTGACATGAAAATAAAATTTATCTACACTTCTACACATAACAAAACATATGAATCTGCTTAAAGCATAGAAGATTCTCACCCATATACAGAGCAATTCTTTTTAATAATAGCTTTGTATACATCAATTACATTTAAAAAAATAAAATAAGTTACTTACCAATGAAATGGTATCCCAAGACTAATTATTTGTGCAACCATATGCAGCATAACAGCCCTACATTTAAATAATGAAATTACACACTCAAGGGGTTGATCCAGGAAAAATTTCGGGCCTGTTTAGCACGCTTTCACATAATTCTTCTTAATAAAACAGGACCCATTCACAAACTTTATTATAATAAAAATAGCAACTTCACAAAATTTCCCATAAAAACATACTCTTCATTTTTAAAATATGTAATTAGCAAACAAAACAAGTTCACCAAAAACGAAAACTTTAGCAAAAGGACCACTTCAGTTGCTAGGGTGATGCTGTTATGTTTCCATGCACACGTGTGGACCCAAAGATGTGATGCACAAAAGACTTTCTGCTAAAGGTGAAAATAAGCACTCGCCCCAGTGGCAGAATTATCTTCAAGTGTCTGCAACGCTAATAAGGTTTTCAAAAATAGTCTGCAATACGCAATATATCATAAAAATCTATTCTTGCTGCTGTTGTAGTTGTAGTGCTAATTAATTAAGGCATCAGCATTTATCAGCCTTTCCGAGAAAAAAAAAATTCTGAAATTCACAGCAAATATTCTGAAAGGTTACAGCAGAGGGGTTAGGGGAGAAAATCCCCTCTCGGCAATAATTATTCCTGTTGCAGGTCGGATTAACTCTGCTTTTCATTAGAGTCGATTTCAGGCTGAGTGTAGATCCTTGCAAATTGGGTTCGGATTAACCCAGTTTTTCAAAAGTTAGTTCAGGATATTGTTTCAGATTAAAAACTATGCCTATATTAATAAGCATAGAACTTTGTACGTCTGCTGTTTTCTGCTGTTCCCTTTCCGGGACTATTTCACAAAATTCACGTTTTTTTTCGTGAACCTTTGACGAAAATAGCGTTTATTTTTTCTCCTGTGATCCTTTGACGAAATTCATGTTTTTTTTTGTTTGTTTTGTTTTTTGTAGCTCTTTGACGAAATTTGCATTTTTTCTGTGATTCTTTGACGAAATTAGCAGTTTTTCCCACGATTCTTTGATGAAATTTTGATGAAATTGGCATTTTTTTCTGCGACTATTTGACAAAATTTGCATTTCTCTGTGGCCCTTTGATGAAATTCGCTTGTTTTTCCACGATCCTTCAACGAAACTTTTTTTTTTATATTCTTTTGATGAAAATCAAGTTTTTCCGCAGCCCTTTGACAAAATTTGCGTTTTTATCGCAATCTGTCAACGAAATTAGCCATTTTCCCAGATCCTTTGATAAATTTCATCTTTTTTCTTTTGGCCTTTGGACAAAATTCGCATTTTTTCTGCGATCCTTCGACGAAAATTGGCGGGTTTTTTTTTTTGAGATACTTTGCTGAAATTTGCCGTTTTTTCGAAATAATGCGACGAAATTTACCTTTTTTTTCGAGAGCCTTGGATGAAATTTTCCGTTTTTTCGAGAACCTTGGATGAAATTTTCCGTTTTTTCGAGATCATTTGACAAAATTTTCTGTTTTTTCGAGATCCTTCGACAAAATTTGCCATTTTTTCGTAATCCTTCGACGAAATTAACAGTTTTTTCCACGATCCTTTGACGAAGTTGGCGTTTTCTCCGTAGCCCTTCGGCAAAATTCACATTTTTCTGCGATCCTTCAACGAAACGCATGTATTTTTGACAGCCTTTTGACGAAATTCACGTTTTTCCACAGCCTTTTGATTAAATTTGCATTTTTTTCGCGACCTGTCAGCGAAATTAGCCATTTTTCGCGATCTTTAAATAAATTTCGCGTTTTTCTCGCAATTCTTCGACGAAGTTTGCCGTTTTTAGTCTGCAGGTGTTCTAAAAAGTCTGCGGCGCCCGCCACAGCGTCGCATACATTCTGCCACGAGGGCACCTGCCAGTCGCCACTCGTCAATTAAACTTGAAAAACTGGTGATTAAAAATATGAAAAGAACCGGCCAAATGCAGGATTTTCTGATATCCTTACTGTACTCTAAAATTCGTGAATTTTTCGCCCCCGTTTAACAAAATTCATAATTTTTTCATGCCCGATCGCAGAAATTTATGATTTTTTTCGCTCCCGTTCTTTGAAATTCATGATTTTTCCGTGTCTGATAGAAGAAATTTATGGTTTCTCTACGTCCGATCAACGAAATTCAGGATTTTTTCACGTCCGATCGAAGAAATTTATGGTTTCTCCGCGTCCTATCAACGAAATTCATGATTTTTTTGCGTCCGATCGACGAAATTCAGTATTTTTCTTCATCCGATCGTCGAAATTCGTGATTTTGTTGCAGCCGATCGCCGAAATTCCTGATTTTTATGCTCCCGACTGACGGAAATTCATCATTTTTACGCTTCTGACCGACGGAAATTCAGGATTTTTACGCTCCCGATTGACGAAGTTTGCAATTTTTTTCGGACTAATTGACGAAATACACAATGTCTGAAGATGTTGGCCACTTTTGGTTCACAGGCCACTCAAAAAAATGACTAGCTTGTCAAGGTCCACAATCATACTTGTTAAACAAAATTCTCAATTTTTACGCACCTTATTGGTGAAATTCACGATTTTTATATGCCCGATCGGCGAAATTCACAATTTTTGCATGCCCGATTGGTGAAATTAACGATTTTTGCACGCCCGCTCGACAAAATTCACGATTTTTACGCACCTGGTAGGCTAAATTCACGATTTTTACTCGTTCAATCGGCTAAATTTACGATTTTTACACATCCCATCGACGAAATTTGTGATTTTTACCTGCTGATAGGCTAAATTCACAATTTTTACATGCCTGATCAGCTAAATTCATGATTTTTTACGCACCTTATCGGTTAAATCCGTGATTTTTATGCATCTTATCAGCCAGATTCACATCTATTATTTTCCGTAATTTGTTTTAACTTTGACAATATAATAATTAACACCTTAATTTATTTTTTAAATGTTTATACATTGCCAAAAGATGGCTGAAAATATGTACCGACAGACACTTCTTCAAAACTGATCTCTCTTTTAAAAAATTAGATAGATTCAACGTATTTATAAAAAATACCGAGTCCTCAGTAAAAAAAAATATTTCAGAGGATATTTGTATTTACAAAGTTTCGTTCATATTATCTTATTTTAGACTTTTTTTTTTATACTTTAATAGCGATGCAGTTAATTTAAAGTTTGTTATTGGGAATTCAAATAACTCATATTTATTATTTGCATTTTCAATTACTTTTAATCATAAATAATATACCAGGAAGAAAATAATTTTATAAAAATTATGATTTAAAGTAATACTATTTTAAATATTGTCCACTTGAATGATGGTATGTTACATGAAATGTTATTAAAAGCTTTTTCTTCCTCCAGTAGCACATTATATTGGTGTGAGTAGTGCCCTTTCTTTTTTTTTTTTTTCTAGATTGAACACTGGGTCAGATACGGTAAAATAGGCAGGTTTCAAAACTAAATTTATAAAAAACACAAACTGTAATTATTTGCAAAAAGTACAAAAAAAAAAAAAACTGTGGGGTAAAATAGTTACAAACCTTTCATTGTTTAAAACCCGCAATATCATTTGAAAAGTTATATATATATGCATATTTCTTTTAATACTATAATTAAAAAGTTTAAATTGATTCTTGAACCATTTAACATACATTTGACATAAATAACATCTCATGTAACATACCATCGTTCAAGTGAGCAATATTTAAAATAGTATTACTTTAAAATCATATTTTTTATAAAATTATTTTTATCTTGGTATATTATTCATAAACTTAGATTAAAAGCAATTGAAAATGCATGTAAAAACCTTGAGAAATCATTAATTGGGTTGACAATTAATATTAACACACATGCGAAGTAGAATAAAGATCAACCAAAACGATACTTTAAATTCCACTGTAACGATACAAGGATCAAATATTAAATTTAATTTTGTAATAAATATGAGTTATATGAATGTATAAAGTTATGAACTTTAAATTAACTCCATCGCTATTAAAGTATAAAAAAAATCTATAATAACATAATATGAACGATACTTTGAACTTACATATCTCCTCCGAAATAATTTTATTTTACAAAGGCCTCGTGGTATTTTTTATAAATATTTTGAATCTGTCTATTTTTTTAAAAGAGAGTCTAGTTTTATAGAAGTATCTGTCGGTACATATCTTTATCCATCTTATGGCTATGTATAAACATTAAAAAAATTAATTAAGGTGTTAATTATTATATTAACAAAGCTAGCGAATTACAGAAAATAACAACAGACAAACGTTACCGCTTAACGCTGGGAGTCAAAACATAAACACGCTCAGCTCAGAGTTGAGTTGAGTTGTAGTGTTTCTTCTACCATTGGAAAATCACTGTGGAGTCGGAACTGCCGTGTCAGTTGCGAAAAAAAAAATCGAAAGTTCTAAAGGAAATTTTAAATAAATTAATAAGAATAATACATTTTTCATTTGTTTTTTGAAGTAATTTTCATAAAAACTGGAAGTCACGTCTGTAGTTAATAACCCCAAACTTAAAATAAAATGACTAAGAATTTTTCGCATGGATGGGGGGGGGGATTAATTACTATTTCCTGAATTCGGGAAGTGGGGAATTTCCCCCTAAATCCCCATAAAAGTTATTTATTTATTATTTTTTATATTTATGTGTTAAAAACGTATCTCAAAGAGGTGGTTCAAAGCAGTGTTGAATTAGGGTAAGGCTGGCCCGCGGGATTCTTGCTCTCTCCCCGGAGGATTTGGAAATTTGCTAAAAAAAAATTTCTTTTTTCTTTGAAAGAAATTGTAAAATTTATTGGGTTTTTTTTTTTTGAGTAACTTAAAATAATTAAACACTAAGAGAAAGAGGAACTAAAAATTTTTTGTTAAGGGAGGGCTCACCCCCCCCCCCCCCGTGTAAATCTCCCATGGAAGTAAATTTTTAACTCTATTTTCGTTTATATGTTTGTCTTTAAAAGTTATCTTAAGCGGGGGTTCGGGGGAGTGTTGAATTCAGTGCCAGATGGGAAGGGGAGCACCCCCCCCCCGGATTTTAAAATTTAATTAATGTAATTTTCTTTTTCGCTGATTTTGAAAGAGATAGTGAAATTTATTCTTTTCGAGTATGTGTTTAAAATGTACCTTAAGATTCAGGGAAGTGATGAAGTCAAAAAGAAGCCCCCCCCCCCCCTTCCCCGCAGATTTTATAATTTTATTGACATAATTTTCTTTTTCTCCAATTTTTAAAGACAGTAAAATTAGCTTTTTTGAGGAACTTAAAATAAATAATTAAGTATTAGGAGAAAGATAAATTATGAATATTCATTTTGTAGTAGTGCGTGGGGGGGGGGAAGGGGGTGCTCCCCTTAATCAGTCATGGCAGTTAATTTTTTGTCCTGTTTTTCTTTTTGCTTTTATGTTCTAAAAAAACCCTTAAAATAGGGTATTTCAGGGCAGTGTTGATTTCAGCCTTCCCCCCTTGAATTTTGAACAATTAATTAAAATTTTAACTAATTTTCTTTTTTAAATTTATTATCTTTTTGAATAACATAAAATAATTAAACACTGAGAGAAAAAGGATATAACCAACATATTTTTTTTTCTTCTGCTCCCCCCCCCCCACACCCCTGTATGTGGCCCTGGCCTTTTCCAGTAAAAAGCTATTTGAATATAAGTTAGATACTTAACCATTTAAGCTCTAATAAAACATTTAGAAAAATATTTAAAATTTTCTGCATGAAAAAGCAGTTTTTTTTTACCTTCAAAATACCTGTAGTGATTTTAGGGCAGATTTGTTAAGTCACTGAAGGTAATTTGTAGGCCATAAGCTTGCTGAAATAAACCTGTATAAAACCTTTAAAAAAACCTTCATATTTCCTGCATGAAAAGCTGTTCGCGTTTTTCTTCAAAATACCTGTAATGATTTTAAGAAGATCTGCTAAGTCAGTGAAGGTAAATTGAAGGTTATAAGCGTGCTGAAATAATCCTGAATAAAACCTTTAAAAAACCTGTAATATTTCCTGAAGGAAACCTGCAGTTTTCATTTTCCTTCAAAATACCTGTATAAACCTTCAAAATACTTTCAAAATCATTAAATTTTTAAAGGTTTCTTGCTGATTTTTTTACCTGGGTTTCCCTACTAATGAAAAGTTTTGAAACAAAATAACAAAACGTATTAAAAAATAATGACAAATCCGAGTCCTTTTTTTCCCTATTTCTATTTATTATTTTAATTATTCGGGATAATTTTAAATTCTTCTCCTACACTTGATTGCAGCCGAGGACCCAGATTAATTTTTGTCAATTTGATCACTGTCAGATCCATCAAATGTTGCTCCGTGGGTTTCACCCAAGTCTTAAATATACGGAAATATTTGTTATTCAACTTGAAAATTAATTTCATGCGTTGTAAAGATATAATTTGTTTCAAGTCGCGTTTTTAAAGGGGATTGATTGATCGATAACCAATTGATTTTACTTGCGTATAGTTAGCCAAATCTTGCTGGAAAAAATAGGTGAATTATGTTCAGAAAATATTTAGAAAGGGGAGAAAAAAAGTATAAAATTGCTAACCTAACAAATCATCCATATTTTCAGGCTCTGTAGAAATTGGATCTTCAGGTTCACATGATTCCTTCAAAACGTTCTCGTCCCCCTGATCGATCTTCTCAGTCAAGAGTTCGAGTTCCACTTTTTGTAGATCATCTTCATCCAGGTCCTCGTGGGAAACTTCAGGGATATTCTCACATGAATTATTGCATTAGGCATATGATAGAACCTGCTTTTAATGCAGCTACATGCGCCGCTGCAGCCTTTTCTACACCTGCAGGAGATCAGCTTTAGAAGCTTTGGTGGAGCGGGAGGTTTCAAATTAGTCACAGGCAGCTGATTTTTTTCAGCCCCATTTTTCTGGTTTCACATTTCCTCACCAAAATTGGACTTGGTTCTATTCTTGGTGAATAAGTGTTGCTCAGCAGCAGATTTAGTTGGGGGCAAGAACAGAAGACTATTATGTTTATTGTTATACGCGGACTTGATGAAACATTGATGTCTAAAATCGTTGAAAGTCATGTTTTTATACAAGCGAAGTAAAAATTAATTCCGAGCTTTTGCGATATCTTGAGGGTCTGGAACAGCTGAACGAGAGGAATCAAATCTGGGTTTTGGACGAGGACTTTGATATATATATATTTTTTTTTACCAGGGCCGAATATAGGCGATGTAGTGTCACATACGCTGAAAACATATAAAAATAATACATTTTCAGCTGCTTTTTTTTCTTCAAGACCAGAAACTGAGTAGATTTGTTCCGAAACATTCCTTTGCCTGGCTTCATGAAGTAAACATTGGTGGATTGAGAAAGGGCAGTTAATATGACTAATAAATCAATATCTTCGTCTACAATAATCATCGATTGAGGGATTTGTGCCATTTAAATTGCTGTACTGACGATGAAAGAGTCTGCGCCTTCCTCAGCTTGCCGCAGTGACAAATTTTCTATCTCAAACTTTTTATTAATCATTAAATAGAGGCGATGTTTATTTCTGCTGTTTGCTAAACATTTTTCCTGAGCAACCGTAGGAGTCATGGATTCATCGAAAATTATGTCAACTGATGACTGCTTTCCTCTCTTCGCATTCTTTCTGCGCTCTTCGTATTGGGATTTTCGTCTGGATAGCCATCAAAAACGACAATACTATTTGTGTAATACTTTGACCAAACAAATCAAATATGAGCTTCGCAAATAGATGAGAAAGTTCTATTTCGCTGCCACACGACTCGATGAAAGAGGAATCCGCCGCCGATAATGTGTCTTTTAGTTGTATTTTATCCTCTGTTTGTTAAAAGTCTTGTAAAAAGAAGACTTCCTACATTTTCTCATCCCTTCCTCATTAAAAAGCGCCAAGGGAAAGGGAGAAAGCTCGAATTCCAAAAATTATGTGAGTTCCTCTTCTGACTGTTTGGCAATACAGATTTTATGGAAGATCAAATGTCTATAGGAATATAGCTGAGAGTCGTGGGTTCGGTGAGAAACAGTGCAACAACAAAATAACTCGAGGGAAAGTATTACGAGAAAAGACCTGACAATCAACGTGCCGTAGCCACAGACCATCCCATTTCCTCCAAATCGGCCTAGAGAAGAAACTGCAAGGTTGCTATATTTCCCAGCTTTGCGACATTTTGGCGTTATTTTGTTATTTATTATTATTATTGACTTTATAGGGAATTATCGTATTAAGATCACTAAGATGTTATATTGATTTATTACACTGTTTTAAATTATTACGATAATGCCGATAATTGATTATTTTTGTTTTAAATATAATTTATTACAAACAATATTAAATAACACAATTCTTTTCTTTTTTAACAATCAAAGAAACATAACTATATAAGACAAAAAAAAATTTTTTTGCTCTTTGTTTTTCTGAAATTTAGAACGACAAACCAATATAAGAAAGTATTACATTTTATATAAAAATCCATAATTTCCGAAAAAAATACGCAAGTGTTATCCATATACTTAAAGCTAACCTGCTTTTTAGTTTTCCATGCAAAAATGCCTTTTATACGCGTGCGCGAGCATTCAGCTTATCAGCTAGAGGCTTTTACTGTGCACAGACAATTTGGATTCCGTGATGTTTCAGCCAATGAGGTGAAGGCTTTTTCCTCTCTCTAAAAGCGTATTTGGATTACAATTCCATGTGGGTGTTGAAACTTTATGGATTTCTTTTATTAAGGTATTTTTTCATTTTACCGTATTTATTTTCTTTTTATGTCGTATGTATTTTACTACTTTGAATTTTTTATAACTAACCCCTTTTTTGAGAGAGAGAGAGAGATTTAGTGGCACTAAATTCCGCAAATCGTTTCCGATGTAAACAAACTATTAAGATGCAAGTGTAAAATTTCAGTTTTTTAAACTTTTCCTGTCCTTCTGTACACATTTTAATATGTAATTCTGTGTGATATGATTAAATGCAGGTTTTCTCAGCGACGATCACAGTATTTTTACCAAATAATTTTTGTATTAATCAAGCTTTTTTGGTTATTAGGCATAGCTAAACACGAAAGAAAACTTTGTTATTTTAAGATTTTGATGTGAATTATTTGCATAAATTTATAAGGCGAGTTTCACTGAATAATTCAAGAAAAAAATTCTCATCATTATACATATTTAGTTATGCATTATTAATTATTTACTTGGCCTTTACTTTTAATATTTAAAACTTACAGCTGAATGTAACTATTAAGACATTTGAAATACTGTATTCGTAAAATAAAATTTCAGCTTAAACACTCGACAATTACTTTTAGTTATGCATTATTAATTATTTACTTGGCAGCTGAATTCGTAAAATGAAATTTCAGCTTAAACACTCGACAGTTACTTTTAGGTTAAATTCAGGTTTTCTCAGTGACGATCACAGTATTTTTACCAAATAATTAAAAGTACTACATGCATGCATCTATCTATCTATCTATATATATATATATATATATATATATATATATTACCCTTAAATCTGCATAGCTTAAAACCGGAGTTTATGCAGATTTTAGAATTTTGCAGGTTTCTGGTCACTGTTTTGTTTACATATTTTAAACAAAAATTTCAATTTAATAATGCACTGAAAATTATAATGAATGCTTACAATTAAACACAAATAAATTGTCTTACAAAAGCTCTCTAACCACATTGTTAACAAAACAAAAAATTTCTCGAAAAACACATTATTTCCCCGATATTTTCCCACGACTAATCAATAAATTTCATGATATTTTATTGTGATTTTAAACCATGAACTTTAGTACTTTTCTGTTATACGGACACTATGCCAAAATGTATGTATGTATGTATGTATGTTTGGCGACAATGGTGTCCGTATAACGGAAAAGTGCCTGAATTATTATTTATATATATATATATATATAATATAAACATAATTGGCGACACAGCAAGTTTTCTGGATTTCTCCCTGGCTCTCTCACCACATTGTTAACAAAACAAAAAAAATCACGAAAAACACATTATTTCCCCGATATTTTCCCACAATTAATCAATAAATTTCATGATATTTTATTGTGATTTTAAACCATGAACTTTAGTACTTTTCTGTTATACGGACACTATGCCAAAATGTATGTATGTATGTATGTTTGGCGACAATGGTGTCCGTATAACGGAAAAGTGCCTGAATTATTATTTTATATATATATATATATATAAAATATAAACATAATTGGCGACACAGCAAGTTTTCTGGATTTCTCCCTGTATGTGAAAGTCGAAGATGAATTTCATTCATTCAATGACCTTTTTAAAAGTTTCAAGTTTGGATTGAGTGCACATGAACATAGAAACCGATACCTATTTCTATGTTCATGAGTGAGTTATTTGGATATCTTTTCGTATAGCACAGAAAATCATTTCTCCCGCTTTCGTAATAGAGATAAATTCTGGTGTATTTTTTTTTCTTCTTTTTATATCATAAGTACTTTTCTACTTTAAATTTTTTTAACCTAATAGTAATTGTCGCGTTTCTAAGCTGAAATTTCATTTTTCGAATGCAGTATTTCAAATGTTTTAATAATTACATTCAGCTGCAAGTTTGAAATATTTAAAATATTAAAAGTAAAGGTCAAGTAAATAATTAATAATGCATAACTAAATATGTAGTATAATGATCAGAATGACATATTAAAATGTGTACAGAATGACATGAAAATTTTAAAAAACTGAAATTTTGCACTTGCAACTTAAATGTAAATTTCATTGTTTACATTGGAAACGATTTGTGGTTTTTAAGAATTTGCGGAACTTCGTGTCACCAAATTACTAAATCTCTCTCTCTCACTCTCCAAAAAAAAAAGGGTTAGTTTTAAAAAATTCAAAGTAGCAAAATACATACAACACAAAAAGAAAATAAATACGGTAAAATGAAAAAATTACTTTAATAATAGAAATCCATAAATTTTCAACAACGACATCAAACGAACGTATCTCATCTTTCGTTTGTGATAAGGAACGCTCCGCTCCTTTGGCCCCCTCCACTCATTGGTTGAATTGTAAAGGGCAAAATTGGGGGACAAAATGACTACAGCATTTCTGAGTAAAGAAAAAATCAGAAAAATTTCTGAAATGTTTCAGCACAGGGAGAGAGGGTAAATGCCCTCTCGGCAATAATTATTTTTGTTGCAAGTTGGGTTAACTGTCTTTATGGTTCGAGTCGATTTCAGACTGAGTGTAGATTTCTGCAAGTTGGATTTGGGTTAACCCGATTTTTCAAAAGTTAGTTCAGTATATTATTTCAGATTAAAACTATACCTATAATAATATGTTTGTGTGTATTGAGGTTTGTATAGATGTTTGTGTGTGTGCTGTTTTTAATAAAGACAATTTCATTTTTCACACGAACCTTTCACAAAATTCACATTCTTTGCGCAATCCTTTAACAAAATTCGCATTTTTTTTCGTGATTCTTTAACGAAATTCGCATTTTTTTTGTATCTTTTTTTTGTCGAGATTCACATTTTTTTCAGCAATCCTATTACGTTCGTGTTTTTTTTTCAGTGATCATTTGACGCAATTTGTGTTTTTTCTGCGATTTTTTTCACGAAATTTGCGTTATTTTCCGCGATTCTTTTACGAAATTTGCGTTTTTCTGTGATCCTTAGACGAAATTTTCTTTTTTCGCAATGCTTTGATAATAACCACATTTTCTCTGCTTCCTTTTGATAAGATTCATGAATTTTCAGCAATCCTTTGATGAAATTCGCATTTTTTCAGCGATCTTTGAAGAAATTCGCATTTTTTCTCGCGATACTTTAACGAAATTTGCGTTTTCCAACGATTTTTCGATAAAATACATTTTATTCAGCAATTTTTAGACGAAATTTGGCAAAAAAGCGCTATCTTTTGGTGAAATTTCCTGTTTTGCGATTCTTTGACAAAATTTGCTCATCTTTTGCGAGTCTTTTGCATAAATCACGTTTTTCTGTGGCCTTTTAACAAAATTCACGTTTTACATGATCCTTTGATGAAATTAGTGTTTTTCCCGTGATCATTTGACGAAATCTAGGATTTTTTTCCCGCGAATATTGATTATATGTTTTTAGTCTGCAGGTGCCCTAAAAAGTTTGTGACGCCCGTCGCTGCATTGCACACATTCTGCCACGGTGTATCAAACAAACAAAATTCATCCTAAAGAATTATTGTTTCGTTTCTGGAAATGAACAACCGTCAACTCATTGGCTAAATTATAAAGGGTGAAATGTGTAGGCACTGAGTATCATCTATACTATTAATGTCGGTAAACGTCTGTCTGTGTGTGTGTTGGTGTGTCTGGCGTCTGTAAGCGCAAAACTCTGCGTGCAGACGACGGACATAAGCGCTTTTGGTATAAAAAAATTCGGAAGGGGAGTTTTTAAAATTCACAACATTTTGCGGGAGAAGAGGGGTGCGAACGAATTCTAAAAATGAGTCCGCATAAAAAATTAGGGCGGCGGGGGGAGTATGTTTTGCCCACATGGGGCGGAGACTTTTCTAAATTTTGCTGACACCACCACTCATATGATATATCGTTCAAAAGGCCTGCAACTGCCTTTTCATGTTATGCATCCCCCCCCCCCAATTGGGGCACTTTTCTAAATTTTGCACATACCACTCATGTTATATATCGTTAAAAAGGTCTGTGACCGCTTAATCATATTATGCATCTCCGGTGTCCATCCCCCCACTTTGCCCCCCCCAAGGAGGTACTTTTGTAAATTTTGCACAAACCCTTCATGTTACGTATTGTTGGAAAGGTCTTTGACTGCTTATTCATGTTACGCATCTCCGGGGTCCATCCAGCCACTTCCCCCTTTAAGGGGGGCACTTTTCTAAATTTTGTTGACACCCCTCATGTCATATATTGTTGGAAAGGTCTGTGACCGCTTAATCATATTATGCATCTCCAATGTCCATCTCCCCAATTTGCCCCCCTCCCAAGGGGGCAATTTTCAAAATTTTGTTGACACCCCTCATGTCATATATTGTTGGAAAGGTCTGTGACCGCTTAATCATATTATGCATCTCCGGTGTCCATCCCCCACTTTGTCCCCCCGAGGGGGTACTTTTGTAAATTTTGCACAAACCCTTCATGTTATGTATTGTTGGAAAGGTCTTTGACTGCTTATTCATGTTATGCATCTCCGGGGTCCAACCCGCCACTTCTCCCCCCCCCTTAAGGAGGCAATTTTCAAAATTTTGTTGACACCCCTCATGTCATATATTGTTGGAAAGGTCTGTGACCGCTTAATCATATTATGCATCTCCGGTGTCCATCCCCCCACTTTGTCCCCCCGAGGGGGTACTTTTGTAAATTTTGCACAAACCCTTCATGTTATGTATTGTTGGAAAGGTCTTTGACTGCTTATTCATGTTATGCATCTCCGGGTCCAACCCGCCACTTCCCCCCCCTTAAGGGGGCACTTTTCTAAATTTTGTTGACACCCCTCATGTCATATATTGTTGGAAAGGTCTGTGACCGCTTAATCATATTATGTATCTCCAATGTCCATCTCCCCACTTTGCTCCCCCCCAAGGAGGTACTTTTCTAAATTTTGCACACAACCCTCATGTTATATATCGTTGGAAAGGTCTGTGACCACTTAATCATATTATGCATGTTCCGTGTCCATCCCCTACTTTACCCCCCCCCCAAGGAGGTACTTTTTTAAAGTTTGCACACACCCCTCATGTTATGTATTGTTTGAAAGGTCTTTGACTGCTTATTCATGTTATGCATCTCCTTGGTCCATCCCGCCATTTCCCCCTCCTCAAGAGGCACTTTCCATTTACTTGCACAACAGCGCTAAATGTGTCAGATGAAAGAAATTCTGCGAGTGCACGTGCCAGTGAAACTTGGCCAATTGCTGTTCTTCAACCTAGCTTTAATTCAAAGTGGGTTTTTTATTTATTTGAATTATTCTGCAAAAGTTTCAAACATTTTAAAGCAGCTATGAATTTTATTTTTATGGTACTATCAAGTTTTTTGCCGTCAAATTTTGACGGGTTCTATCTAGTTTAACTTAAAATGTAACTTAAGTTAATATAAGTGAGGAATCCACAAACTGAAGAAAAATATGCGCACAGTTTAATTCATTTTAAGACAATTCTAAGAAAATATATTTTTTCCCGCACAACAACGGGAAATTTAATTCATTGAAAGCTTTTATTCGTTGCAGTGAATGGTCGACACTGAAAGAGAGGAGTTATTTTTTCCCGTCCGGTTTCAGCTAACATACCTTTCATAAAATGGATTCGCCTAAAAGTAGGTGTTTCCCAAGTCTCTACTCGTAATGGGTTCGCAATACAATGATTTATATGACGTGAGATAAGCGGTGTGCTGCGCAGTTGCTGTAAGATCGCGCCCCCCTCGACCCTTATTCCGAGTCTATCGCCCCCCTTCCTGTTCATCCTACGTCAAATTGTCATGTAGCATTTTTGTTGCAAATTTTGTCTACTTTTTGAATTTCTAGGTATTTTTTCCCAAAACAACTACAAAAATCAAATTTTTTCAAAAAAAAAAATCTCTTTTTTGGGGAGTTTTATCAAAATTGGGGGGGGGGGGGATGGGTTGCGGGGGAAATTTTAGTGGGAAATTACAAATTCGGATTCATCGACCCCAAAAGCATAAAGTAGGTCGATTTCCAGGACTAGCATTAATTTTACTAGGTAAAATCCCTTATTGTCTGGACTAAAAGGCTTGTAAAGATAGAATTACAAGAAAATAATTGAAAGTCTTCGAAAACTAACAAATTTCGAGATACAGAGTGTTAAATGGAAATTCATTCGTCTAAAAGACGCTCTTTTCTATTAGTGAGAAAGTTAATGCTTAGAGAAATCAGTTTTTCCGAGATATAGAAAAATTCGTGATATCGAAAATCCACTTAACGAGAATATCATCGACAAAGCTTCACTTGAATCGGCACACTCTTTTTTATAAAAATATAATTGTCAGCAAATGTTAAAAGTCATTCTTTTCATATTTGAAATGAATTAATAATTTTTCGTCAGTGAATAGAAAAATTTTCTAACTTTGATCAGATCGTACAAAAGATATATGGAGCATAACAGAATTTCTAAATTAAGAGCATGATTATTTTATCTGTGCTGATGCACAGTTAAAATAATAGCTTGAAATACATTTACTTTAAACATTATATTATTTATTAATATTAGACAATGCGTTTCAAAAAATTAAGATCTCGCTTGACAATACATGTGACTGCGGTATTCGCCATTAACAATGAGTTTATTCATTTAGGATATGCATCATCTGGAAAGTATTCAAAAATATTAATCAAATTCTTTCGCGAAGTATGCATACAGAATTTTCAATGTATTCTGATTAAAATTATTTGTTACAATGAATAAAATGAAATACTTCGTATATATTAGAAATTAAAGACAGGAAACTTTAAGTTAAGTGTTATTAACAACTCCAACATATTTTATACTGAGTTTTAAACTTTCTTAGATGGTAATTATTCAACATTATTGGAATATAAAAATATTTCCATTTGATTTGTACTGATAAATAAAATATGAAAATTAAAGATCTAGGGAAAAACAAATAGACCACTATATTACCCGATATTATATCAATTTAATAAAGCTTTAAACATGCACATTATTCTAAAATATTTTAATTAACTCAAAATCCTCAAACAACGAATCTATCACTTTTAGATTTTTGTATTAACAAAATGAAGAATGTACTCTATTTTTATATCTGAAGAATGTTGAGGTTAATAATGCCTATAAAACACTGAAATTTAATTAACTTCCTGCAAAAAATATTTTGACCATTGTAATGAATACAAAAAGTAAGTCTTTCATTTTTTACTACTTTACTTACTGTTTAATTTACTTATAAATTTATTCCATATTTGAATCTAGTGGTAAAGAATAGAATGGGTAATGTTCTCTTTTGTGAACACTGCAAAAATTATATATATATATATTAGGGTGGAGTGAAAAAAATAAAGTTTCCATTTACGACATATAATAGTGATTATTAAAGTTTGACCTTTCACTTACTATTTAACAGAAACAATTTCAGGTCAATGGATCAATGTCTTGAGACCTCTACCAAGCCCTGAAATTAGGAATATTATCAGTAAATTGTGACGTATCATGTAAAAATAATGTTCATAATTTCGAAATACAATAGTCATCAAAATTTGCTTTTTTGTTTCTTATCTAGCGGGGAAAAAATCAAGTTAATCGATTAATGTCTTGAGTCCCCTACTAGGCACCTGAAGCGACGAAAATTACGACGTATCATGTAAAAATAAATTTCCCAATTTCGAAATACAATAGTCATCTTAATTTCAGGGCCTGGTCAAGGACATTGATTAATTGACCTGAAAATGTTTTCTTTTAAATAGTAAGTGAGAAGGCACATTTTAATTACTATTGTATTTCGAAATTGTAAACTTTATTCTTTTCACTCCAACGTAACATATAATTAGAATTTAAATGATTAATATCTTTAAAACATTAGAAGACGAAATATGAAAAAAAAAGAGATTTTCAAATATACATTTGGATAATAATAATAATTTGAACATCATAATATATTTGGATATGGCTGTAAAAGTTTCATTTCAAAATTATTTACCACTTTTCCCATTCAAATCAATTTTAAATTCATACTTGCATTGAAATCTGAAAGGCCATAAAATCTCACTGGCTTTGTTTTTCTTCTATTTTGCTGTGATGATAATGATTGCTAATGATTATTAGTTCCTTTCCTGTAGCCTTTGTAAATTTATTTCAGTAGAAGTAAAGTATTTCATTTAGTTTGTTGTGAAGAACATTAGATGAAACTGTACAACTTATTTGAATCGGCACCCAAAATGTGTGACACCTATCAATTATTTAAAAATATAGTGTACATTTATACCTCGTTAGGTATAGCGTCTTTAGTACTTTTAAAATGAGAGCCCAAATGCATAGGTTTATTAAATATTCAATAACTTTATTTTTTTTAAATATTTCTGACAGTAGTGTCTTTGTATTATGGAGCTAAAATAGTGTGAATTCAACATATAGCTTAAAGAAAACGTTTTGTAACACTCCATAGAAATATGTATTGTGCGCATGTAATTGCATTTAAAAAAATTAACCATTAAGGTTTCTAAATAATATATGAAGTTCTTTTTTTAGAGATTTAAAAAAAAATAAAACTGTAAAAACAGTATTGCACATTTTGTGCATAAAAATATGTAAAAGATTTTTTGTGAATAATTGTTGTAGATTACAAATACTTTTAAAATTGAAATGCAAATAATAAGGTAAAATGAATTTTAGAGATGCTTAAAGTTGTATAGATTGATAATGTTTATTGGGGTAACATTCTGTTGTCAAAGTCATTAGTTGGAATTAGACGATACCAGATGAAATCGTAATTTCAATTCACTTTGATTATTTTGAATTGTATTAGGATCTGGCAATAGGAGAGGTCCATGCAAAATTGTCAAAGTCAATAGTTGGAATTAGACGATACCAGGATGAAATCGTAATTTCAATTCACTTTAATTATTTTTAATTGTATTAGGATCTGGCAATAGGAGAGGTCCATGCAAAATTGTCAAAGTCATTAGTTGGAATTAGACGATACCATGATGAAATCGTAATTTCAATTCACTTTGATTATTTTTAATTGTATTAGGATCTGGCAATAGGAGAGGTCCATGCAAAATTGTCAAAGTCATTAGTTGGAATTAGACGATACCAGGATGAAATCGTAATTTCAATTCACTTTGATTATTTTTAATTGTATTAGGATCTGGCAATAGGAGAGGTCCATGCAAAATTGTCAAAGTCATTAGTTGGAATTAGACGATACCATGATGAAATCGTAATTTCAATTCACTTTGATTATTTTGAATTGTATTAGGATCTGGCAATAGGAGAGTTCCATGCAAAATTTTGCATTTATCTGTTTTTCGTGATTTGTGGCATGGTGCGTTATTATTCAGAAAAACTCAACCACATGTTAAGAGCTGAAACAAGTTACATTAATACATCAATACATTAATACACTGCACCGCATTCATTTTCCATTCTACCATTCGACACACTCTATTTGCTGAGTTTCAACGTCTTATCATAACAATAATCTGCATCTTTCTGTTCTTTTAACATTCCCGATAATTTTACGCAAATAGTTTACGTAATATCACAAAATCACGTTCCCATTGTAGGTGATTAAACCTCTCTTTTTCATTAATGAAAGAAAGGTTTCTTTATCGTTTATGAACTCGTAAATGAGTTTTATTAAATCTATTTACATTCTTCTATTTACAACAGAAAACAGTAGTTTGCCATTTAGGGTGACAATGTTTCATAAATATCAATACGATCTCTTAAAGACAAACCTTACCTTTCGAAATTTCTATTTCAATTTCTAGCCTACTTTCTGAATCTGTATCTCAGTTGAATTTATAGATGTATTTACTAACAGTCGTCAGATGACACCCCGATTGAACGGCAATATATCAAGGTAATTGATCATTACCTTGCATTGTGTCATTACTTTATAGATAAGAATAATTCAAACTTACAAAACCGAGTCCTCAAAGTCCTTATCATTTAAAGTAAGCAATAATCACTGTTTTTTAGTGGATATTGAATAATTGGTTTAATTGTTTAGTAGTTTATTTTGTTTTTAAAGGCCATCCTTTCTTTTAAAATAAAAACGTTTTAAATATTGCTTTTATTTTAAAAGAGATAAAGTCTTAAATTGTAGGTACAATTCTCATTATGACGCATAGCATATTGAGTTTGAAATTAAAATTCGTTTTCAGAAAATTTCAAAGTCGGAAAAAGTAGTTTGTAACCTAAAGATTTAAATCCGAACAATAAAGTCACACTTTCAAGAATTTTTTTCAGTTTTTTCCTTTTAAAAATAATCTTTCCCAATGAAATTTTGATTAAAGTTATTTCTTTTTTACTATTAAAGAATGATTTCATTTTTTTGACATAAGAAAAAAACGCCATTTATGATTAGTTTGCACTACTTCATCCTTTTCGTTTACGATGGTTTTTAAACTTTTAATATTAGAAATAATAATATGTTGCCGTGGAAACGTCGCAAATGTTCATACTTTATTCTATGGAGATTTAAGCAGTTAATAAAGTTGTAACGCTGCTTCTGACGGATAAACAATCCTATGTGCAAGAGTGAAATAAATACATTAATTCTATATTAAGTGGCTCGACTTTGAAAAGTTTCTTCAAACTAGTCTTACGTTATCAGTTTTTGCTCCAAGTATTTTTATTAAACAGTATATAAGGAGAGAAGTTTCTGGAGAAGAGGAAGAGTTAGGGCAAAATCAATAAGACTCGGAGAATAATTTTATTTCTTACTTGGCATGTTTCCATAATGATGTTGTAATAACTCAAGTCCAAGATGTACTTGTGTCCTTGGACATAGCTTGAAATGTGTTTACACTACAAGTTTTCTATTTTTTGTTTCTTTTTAAAGTGAGACAGGACTCTAAGTTGAACTTACTCAAATAAAAGTTTTCACATTTTTGTTAATACTTACACTTGGTACTCAGTGGAGTGACATAAGAAATTTCTCTCTTAGTTGAAACTCTCTTTTAGTAGTGCATTCTGCTTTTCCAATTTTATGCGAGAAACAAACAAAGACCTGCGTGAAAAATGTAACGGAAAGTAATTATACCTAAGGAAATATAGAATGTAAGCATGCTTCAAGCTCAATTTTAGAGAAATCTCACATCAACCAAATGAAACATTATACGAAAGTACGCCCAGATTACAGTATTGGCTGTTTTACCAGAATTTTCCGAATCATTTTTTAAGCATCCAATTTGAAAAAAGGACCCCCCCCCTCACACATGCAATTTCAAATGTTCATCTAGAAGTATGTAGTATCACCATTTTGTTAAAATAAAAATTTAAGAACCATGTTTGGGAGTGAGTATATTTTATAAAAATTTTACAGCCTTGAATATCTGGAATTTACTGATAGAAAGAAAATTTTCTTTTTGCGTTATCTGAGTTTTTCTACGAAATAAAAATGAACCTCCAGATATTTGACTTTCAATTCCTTTGTTTTCTTTCTACAACTTTATATTTTGTTTCTTTTTCCAATAAATGAAACGAATAGAGATAAATTTAATAAAGTTAATTTTCTTTCAAGGACTTGTCCATTATTCGCAAGAAAAACTAATAAATCTGAAGCTATAATACATAATAAGATGCAAACACTTTTAAAATGATGCAAACATTTTAATGATTCAAACACTCTTTAAATTAAACTTTCCTTCAAACATTGAAGCCCATCTGTTGGAGTACTTTGCGACTCTATAAAGAGTAAAGCCGAAATGATGTACACACTTTAAATTAAACTTTAATTCATAAAATGGATATTCATAGAATATTCAGCCCTTCTTCTGGATTATTCGTAAAGAGATATTCCTCCTATATTTTGTGTCTATGTTCCAAGATTCATCACTCTGCAAAATAATATCTGTAAATCACAGATAGTTTCTGTTCACTCCTGGGTGTACAGTCGTGAAAAAAAAAACTTAACACCTCTACTAATTCTGCAACAAATTATTGTAGAAGAATCACTGGTACCAAACGATTGGAAATAAAGTCTAATTTTAAATGATGTATATAAAATTTTCTTAGGGGCCCATCTTCATATCAAAATAAACCCAAACTTTGCCTTTTTTTAATGGCAAGACCCAATTTTGACAAGATATTTTATATTTTCAGTTCAAACTATGACTAGATACCAAATTTCATGAAATTCCTACGATTAGTTTCAAAGAAATTAATTATTTTAAACTGAGCATATTTTAGGGGCTGTATCCAAATTGAAGTTCGGTACTCGATTGTTGAAATGCTGCAGAATGACTAAGTCACTTCTATTACTGTATTATTTCTTGACAATATGACCATTTTACTTACTTTATATGTTTCGGCTATTGTTATACACGGTAAAATCCCTTTCAATATTCATTTTATAATGTTTGCAAAAGTTGAATTTTCCGATTTAAAAATATATACGGTTAACTATGATTAAAATAGTTTTCGAATATGTGAATGTGATAGGTGTTTTTATAATGCTTTTTCTCAGAATTTGAATTTGTTTTACTAGCTCTTTCTAAATTTATATGTGAAGAATATCGGCGAATACAAAATTTAGAATAAAAAAAATAGTATAAAGCAGTATAAGGAAATGGTGTAGAAAAAAAAAACAGACAAATTGCTTTCCAGTCTGAATATAAGGATTACCTCGATTGCGAATGTCCATATTTTTAAAACTTTCTCAGCAAATATACAATACATATGCATTTGTAAGAAATTTTACTTAAAACATATATAGCGCAGAAAAAATAAAATAGTTTTATTAGACTAGAGAAGAAGCTAGAAATTCAATTAAAGGTAACATAAATAATGAGTAAGATTTTGTTTTCTGAGGTAGGACAGGACTATTGTTAGGAAGGAGCTTTGTTAATTTAAAAATAAGCAATTAAGCGGAGCTACTTTATATAACTGACGTAAAATTATATCTCATGTAAATACAATTTACTTAATTGTAATAAAAAATTTAACAGCTGACGCAGAAAAAGTAAATATAAATATTCTAATCAACAAACAAATGACTAAAATATTTTTCAAATTATGCTTTTCTGCGCATTATAGACGGCCCCTTAAACAGCATTTTGCCGTTTTTTAAGCATAATTTAAAAACTACTTGAAAGAAAAGTGTGAAATTTTGAATTCGCATAAAGCAGGACATAATAAATATAAATCCATCAAAAAAATTGTAGGTTACAATTAATAATTCATGTTATAAAATTATTAAAAATATAAATTCAACGTATTTATGTTTGGGATTTTTAGTATTATAACCAAACAAAGAATTAGCACATTAGGATTATAATTTCAGGAGATATTAATAAAAATATGAAAATATAATTTAACGTTAGAAGCTCTAAATTTTGAATGTTTATAAATAAAAAATTATCATCCAAATGACTTGAAATTTAGTATCTAGGCATAGTCTGAACAGAAGATTTACAATATCGTGTCAAAATTGGGTGTTACTATTGAAAAAAAAAAGTTTCGGCTGGTTTTTGTAGACAGCTTCCTAAGCAAATTTTACATACATCATTTAAAAGTAGACTTTATTTCCAATCGTTTGGTACCAGTAAATTTCTTCTACGATAATTTGTTGAATAGTATAGGGAAGGTGTTCAGTTATTAGATCCACGACTAAACAACATTAGTATACACTGTATATGACTAGATATTCACAATTCTGCAGAGATTATTCTGTCAATTCGAGATTCGTTCTACGAAATGTTTTTTATCACTCTCTGGAAGGAACAGGAGCCGATCTTAAACTCTTCCTTAAACCGCGCATATGTTGAGATTCATCATCCTGAAAAGTTTCTTTCGTAAGTTTGTATGACATTTTTTATCCCACAGGGATAAAAATTGAATTATTGTAACTATTAGAATAATAATTAAAACTATTAATTATTAGAAGGAATTATTGGAACATTTATTATTCGGAATCCCGCACAATAGGGAGACATAAGATTTTCTTCTAACATATGGACAAATGTTTCCAGATTCGTCATTCTGCCAAAGTTCTTCTCTGAAACATTGTGATATTCTAATAATATATATATATTTACTCCTGAGTGTTGAGGAAATGAATAGAGAAAGAAAATTCTCAGTATACCGTGCCTAAGGCTATTAACTATTCTGTAGAGTTTCCTCTATCAAGTTTAGATACATTTTAAGAAATGGTTATTTTCACCTTCTTGAAGGGAACTTTCGAAATTTATTCCTTCACCTACACTGAGGTTCAGTATACTAAAATGTTTCTTCTGATAGTTTATGAGACTTTTGCCCAATTGTGTAGATAGAATTTCACGCACAAATTAAAATACAAAATTAAAATATTTTGGTGAATTGCAATCAGTTTTAAAGAATATTTCACTTTAAAAATGTGAATAGGTTTTAATTACAATTAGAGCGTGTTTTCAAATAATTTTTTTTATGTACTAAACAGATTTATTTAGAAAAATAAAATTACTCTCTATAAAATTTCAATGCAATGAATTGTGGAAGAAACTGAAGTATAAAGGTTTCTTTTAAAAATAAACTTTCTTGTGGAAATGCTTGGGAAATATGGATAAGTCGAGTAATTCCAAAGTTTTTTGTTAAGATAACTTCAAATTTAGTATCAAAGTAAATAAAAATATTTTGCTAAAATAGGGTGTTTCCATTGAAAACATAAAACTTTCCACTTTAATTTGTATACGTCCCAGATGGAACCAGTATAATATTTATATGGTGAAATGCGGAAGAATGAGTGGGTTAGTATGTTTATTTATGTGACTGTACATATTGATTTACATAATTAAACATTATCAATGAACAAAAACAGTAGTTATGAACATACATTAAAATTGCACATTTACAAATAGTTAAAATATGTTTTATTAACATATTTTTAGCTTATGTACCGAGGCATCTTATGAAAGATACCGAAGGAAACAACTATCGCTTATTTAGACTTATTTTCAAGCAAGGGAAATTGCAGAAAGAATCAAAGAGCATAAATTTCAATATATCTGCGTTTTCTTTTAAATTTTTAATCAAAAGCATGCAAATTATGTTACTTCAATGCAATATTCACGTCGCTGTTGTTTGTAAAGCTGCATCCATTCATTTCTGTATAAAACATTGGCCGTAAAAAAGAGTGAAAATATATTTTTGGCACATTGCCTATAAACGTAAATTTTAGAGCAAGTGTATTGTATTTGATCACTGCATCATATTATGCAAAATACCCATGAGTGACGTAATAAGATTTTAGGTATGATGTTAGGTGAATGTGTGCATGTAAAACAAAACCGGATAATAAAATAAGACTGCGTAAGGAAATTTCTAGGTAGTGATTACGTTACTTATTTCGAAAAAGAGTGTTATTTTTGTTTCCATATGGCTCCTCGAAAAGTGTTATCAATTTAAAAACGTTCTCTGATTATTGCTCTAAGACAAGCAGGTCACAGCTTGCGGAATATTGCTTGTTTGCAAACAGTTTACGTTGGTGGGGTACAGTACATTCTTAAAAGGCATACTAATACCAATAATGTTTCTGACCGCTTACTTCCTAGGAACCCTCTGGTAACTTCAAAACAGGACGATAAGTTTATTAGATTGATATTTAAAAGAAATATGTTCAAAACAGGCCGGCAAATTCATGCTGAAGTGATGGAAATAAGAGAAACTAGCGCATAAGTATCTAAAATCAAGAGTCGCCTCAAAGCCGCTGGCTTAAAGGGGTGTGTAGCTGCGAGAAGACCACTTCTAAAAGAAGATCTCTTAATAAAATGAAATGGCTTAACTAGGCTAGAGAACAGAAGGATTGGGAGTGTGATCAGTGGAAAAAGGTACTTTTCACCGACGAATCGAAATTCGAAATATTTGGTTCAAAGAGGCGTCAGTTTGTCCGTCGTGTTGTGCGTCAGCGCATGTTATACCCTTGTATCCAACCTACTATCAAGCATGGAAAGAGGCTCTAGTATGGTTTAGGAATGTTTTGGTTGTGGTGTAGTTGGTTATCTTGTAAAAATAGCTGGAGTCATGGACTCCAAACAATACCACAACATCCTTCTGCTGCATGCTATTCCCTCTGGCACTCGTCTTATTGGTCCTGAATTCATTCTACAACAGGACAACGACCCGAAACATACTTCAGATCTGTGTAGAAAGCATATTCAATCCAAAAATGTCAACAAGTGCTCCAAAATATGGATTGGTCGCCAGAGTCCATACTGCAACCCTATTGAACTACTTTTGGATTATTTGGACAGGTGAATCAGATATATGGTTCTATTGGTTAGTTTGTCTAAATTGTCGGGTCCAATGTTATTCCAATTGCATTGAATCACCTCCCACAGATGAATTCAGCTTTTAATATTTATATCTCGGATGCACCTGTCCAAACAATCTCAAATTAGTTCAATAGGGTTGCAGTCTGGACTCTGTGGCGACCAATCCATATTTTGGAGCACTTGTTGACATTGTTTGGAAAACAAAAATGCAGATATATTGAAATTTAAGAGCAATAGTGTATGTTCTTTGATTCTTTCTGCAATTTTCCTTGCTTGAAAATGAAGTAAAAATAAGCGATAGCTGTTTCCTTCGATATCTTTCATAAGATGCCTCGGTACATAAGATGAAAATATTTTTCTAAAACATATTTTAACTATTTATAAATGTGCAATTTTAATGTATGTTAATAAGTACGTTTTTGTTCATTGATTTTAATTAATTATATAAATCAATATGTAGAGTCATATAAGTTGTGTAGTTTTAATGTCTGTTAATAGGTTTTTCTGCATTTATTTATATCCAATAGAGAATATTGGGAAAACCCCTTTTTTTACAATAGATTGCCCCCTAACAACACCAAGAAATGATAAATGATATATTTTATATGAAATACGTTAATTATATATTCATAGAAATTTATTAAAAGCGCTAATTTTGTGTTTTAATAATCGCTAAAAATTTCGTTATCTAAACCAGTTTTTTTTATGTATTTTCAACGCTTATTTCAACTACATGTCTGTTAAATTTGTGTGTTATTTATTGCTTAATGAAATTTTTATTTCGTTGTTGAATATTACCTGGAAACAAATGCTGAACTTTTTATACTGTTTAAAGTGCAAACGGATTAATGTTTTGTAATCATCTGCAAGCGTCAGAGATAGATTTTTAAAAAATCATGCTTGAAATTTAATTTAAATGCTGTAATAAATGTGTAAATTGCCATACAGGTTTCAAACAAATTGCACTTGATAGATTTTTTTCCGTATATAACGGTGTAAATATTAAAAATATGCGATGTTTAAAAATTAAAAAAAATTGCAATAGCAAAAATTGCAAAGCCGAAATTTCTTTGTCAAGTGTTGCCATTCGCAAAATGTTGTCAGCGTTTCTCCTTTATAATCTAGATAATCAAATGGGTGTATGCGCAGGTGATCGCTTCTAAAGGTGGTTGCTTTGATGAAGGGGAGATTTAAAACAAATTTCTGAAAAAAACAAGGGGTGTATTGAAATTAATGAGCGGTAGTGTAAAATAGATAGGAAATTAGATAAATCAACTACAGCAATTGCAAGAATCAATAAAGAATCCATCATAGATATTGACTTCAAAATATTAGCTAATTATATAAATTTCAAGAGAGGCAGTAACAATAAATTACGATAAAGAATTAGCATAGGATGACGTTACACTCAAACAATCGCACCAGATGGCGATATATCCTCAAAGAAAAATCGGAGATCAATTAAAAATAGCGATTCTTGTTTCGTTCAATGTCTTTCATTGTGTGAAGAGGCGAGTACATGAGGTGAAAATATTTTAATGAAACATCTTTTGAATGTGTCTAGTTGGGTGATTCTTATGTAAAATGACATTATTATAATTAATATATTAATATAAAGAAAATCAGTTATATAACAACTAAATCCTATTAATTTAATGCTTTCTAACCTAATATCGTATAAGATTTAGATTATTTTCACAGTATTTTTAAAAATTATATTAATGTTGGACATCCTGAATACGAAGTAATAAATGAAATGAATTTGTTATTTGGTAAAGTAAATATCGTAACTTCTGTGTGAACATTTCGAAATATATTTGCTAGCTCTACGAGGATGTTTAGTTTTAGATAGAGAATGTTTAGATAGTATCATTTTCTGTTGCATTAGACATCTGGTAGTTGTTTTACTTTTATTCCACATGTGAATATTAATATTTGTTTTTCATAATTGATAATATATTAAGTTAGATAAGTTGCGAAACTTTTCAAATTAAATATATTTACTCGAAATGTTTAAGTAGATTCAAATAAGCATTTTTGTAACGGTCGCAAACGTTTTTAAATATAGGAATATAATACTATAGTCTGTCTCAAAAGTTTAATCACTCTGCAAATCTGGTTTAAAATAATTGAATAAGAAAATATTTTATGCTAATTTACAATAAATACTCGACATTTAATCAAAATAAAATAAAATAAGCCATTTTGGGTGGTTAAAATAAAAAATATATTTATTTTTATTTAATTTTTCTTTTCTCTTGAAGAAATGCTGTCTCAAAAGTTTAAGCACTTTATGCAGATTTTTTTAGAAACACGGGATTGGCCGTATGTAATGAGGTTGTATGACATCCTATTGCATTTTTTTTAAAGTATAAAAGGTGGAGAAATTATTTCCTCTCGTTTTAAAAAATGCCGAAAGGTAAAGAATTCACAAAATGTGGAATTTTGAAAGTTTTTAAATTGAAATCGCAAAATAAAACTGTTTCTGAAATTGCAAAAGTTTTAAATCGATCAAAGCGAGGTATATATCAAGTACTCTCTAGAAATGATAATTTTAAGCGGAAACCAAGATGTGGACGACCACGTATGACGACTGTTCAGACTGATCGGAGAATACGAAAATTGGTATCTAGACAAAATATGTCCATACGGCAAATTAAAAATAATCTAAGTGTACAGGTGTCCAAAGACACTGTACATAGACTTATTAAAGAGTGTGATTACACCGTACTAAAGAAAATGGCTCGCAAACCGTCTCTCAAATTACATCACAAACAGGCAAGAATGAACTGGGCTAAAAAACACAGGTCCTACGTGGACGAAAGGCTTACTGTTTTAATCAGCGATGACAAAAAGTGGAACTTAGATGGCCCTGATGGTTGAAACGCGTATTGGCATGATTTACGAAAGGAATCAAGGGCATTTTTCAGCAGGCAGCAAGGCGGTAAATCTGTTATGGTTTGGGGGGCAATTGGATTCAATGGACATACCTCTCTGGCTTTTCTAAAAGGAAGACAAGATTAAAAAAAGTATCAAGAGACGCTAAACCAACACTTGCTTTCATTCGGTGACATTTTGGGGGGTCCTGAATGGACTTTTTAAAAAGACAATGCCTCAATCCACGTATCACATTCTACAAAACTTTGGCTTTCTCAGAAAAATGTTAAAGTTCTTGACTGGCCAGCTTTAAGTCTAGACTTAAACCCGATTGAGAATGTCTGGGGTATTTTAACCCGCCAGGTTTACGGCAATGGAAAGCAGTATGAATCTATTGAAGAACTCCAAGAGGCTATTGAGAAAGCATGGTACTCTTTGCCACCAGAAACTCTACAAAAACTAATAATTTCGATGGACGCACGTTTATTTTCACTAATCCGAAATCACGGAAAAATAATTTGTAAGTAAAAGTTCTGTAAAAATTATAAATCTGGTTGTTTTTGACATTGTGCATAAACTTTTGAGACAGTTTTTTTTAAACATTTTTTTATTATATTTTTTACAATTATGTAATTTATTTTTTATCTACATTTGATATCATTTATTTAAATAATGTTGCGAAATCTGCAAATAAAAAAAATTTTATTCATTCTAACTTTTTATAATTCCTTGAAAATCGACATTTTATGCTTGTGCTTAAACTTTTGAGACAGACTTTAAACCTGAAATATGTACAGATACATTATCCCAGACATGCATTTGAAGTTAAAGAATTCTACATTTTTGCAAACGTTTACTTAGTCGCATTTAATTACTTTAATAAAACTGCTAAGTATTATGAATACAAAATAATAGATGTGTTAGAACACACATCTTTAAAAAATGAATTAACTTAAATTCGATTGTTTTTTTCATCAAATGCACTGACTTGAGCAAGTTACTCACAATACCGTATTATTTAGGTGCGCATTATTTTCCCTTAAATAATATGTACCGAAGTTTACAGTTAATGTAAAGTGCTCAGTATACACAGTATATTTCCGAAAACTGCAAAAAAACATGCATGATTTCACTGCATACAACATGTAGCCTTCGTGATAAAATTGTACAAGTACAGAAATAATAAGTAAAATAGGTTACATAGCTGCATATTGTGTAGTTTTTTATATATAAAAGTATTGTTTTTTCAAAATAGGGTGTTCTCTGATTTCAAGTCTTATCTATTGTACACTTGATCAAATATTAGAAATTTATTAAATTAAAAATTGTTTTAAATAAATTCAATATTTTTCTTAAAAAACTATATTTAAAAAGTATACAGTGGCGGTCAAAAGTTTCCGGCCAGTTAGTTTCTTTGATTTGTTTGGCAGAACGTTTCAGCGAAGAAGAAGCGCAATTGTTCCAAAAGTTGGGAATATGCAAAAGACCTCTGACCACGTGATCATTTTTATTGGATACTGCAGACACTAGATGAAATGGGGAGGAATTCGAAATTCGCGTGTGCAAAAGTTTCCGGCCATTCATCATTCGTTCGCTTTTGCTATCGGTAAAGTGTTGTTTTGGTCGTGTTTGTTAATTAATCAACGTGAATAACGTAGTGGAAATTCAAAAATGCAAAGTTCAAAAATTATTTATTTAAACGGGTGATTTGTTTATCGCTAAAGGGACAATCCTCTCGTTAGATTGCGGCAAAGTTGTCGATCGGAAAATCTACTGTGAACAATATTTAAAAAATATATAAAGATGATCATGGCCTTCAGGACCGGGAGACCCCGAAAAATGACTATTCCTGTGGACAGAATTATCAGGAACAAAACAGTTGATGACCGGCATAAAAATGTCGTTGCAATATCCCGCGATTTACGGAGTGAAAATATTGCTGAAGTAAGTCGGTCTACCGTGTTAAGACGATTATGTGATGTAGGACTTTATGAAAGCGTCGCTGTTAAAAAACCTTTTATAAGTAAAAAGATTAGAGGGCCCAACTGGCGTTTGCCAAGGAACACAAAGCCTGAGCACGTGAAAACTGGAAAAATGTACTATTTTTCGATGAATCGAAGTTAAACCTTTTTGTGAGTGATGGCAGACACTACGTACGGCGACCTAAAAACAAAAGATATGATTCAAGATATTCCTTCAATGAATCACGGCTGAGGACACGTTCTGCTGTGGGGAGCATTTTTTGGAAAATGTATCGGTCCGTTACTTGAAATCCACGGCAAGATGAACAGTGAAATGTATAAGAATATCTTGCAAGATCATTTGCTGCCTTATTGGGGGGAAAATTGTGGTCGCAACTATTTGTTTCAGCACGATAACAACCCAAAGCATACATGCAAGCTCGTCAAGCAGTGCCTTTTGCACAAAAAAATTCCCCTTTTTAAATGGACAGTTCAGTCACCCGATCTGAGTCCAATAGAAAATCTTTGGAACGTACATGACAAACGTGGGTGAAATTATAAATATTCCAATTCATCAGAATTTTCCCCAAAATTGCAAGAAGAGTGGAAAAAACGTACCATAGACGATCTTCAACCGTTCATTGAATCAATGCCACGTCGCTGCGCCACGGTACTTATTGCTAAATGTATGACGACAAAATACTAATTGTAAATGTTGTTGATCACTGTTATTTTCTATTATAACACCACTTTTTTCCAAACTTGCCAAGATGGCCGGAAATTTTTGAGAACATGCGTTTTCCTTTGCAATTAATTTTGTCAATTAAATTTATTAATATTTATTTGTTATTTCATAAATAAGTTCCTAACTATTCTGCCAATAAAATGTATAAGTATCACTTTGAGATTCTTCTTCATATGAGTATATTTACAAATTAATCAAAAATTTTATGCTGGCCGGAAACTTTTGACCGCCACTGTATAATTTAAATTTAACATAGAATAACGTATCGCGCGTATATTAGTTTGAATTTTATTAGCAGTATTGATAATTGTTTTAAGGCTGTTCTCAAATGTAAATGAGTCTGACACCTTTGTGAATTATTTTTGTAAGGTAATTGGCAGGTTTCAGAACGAAACGTATATATCGAATTACGTAATCTTAATTCGTATATAAATTTCGATTTCGTTACATAGTCGAATGGTGTTTTCATTTTTTTGGTAAATGCTGGAGATTTTTCAGAAAATACTGTCGCAGTTGGCGTGTTGAATCGAATTTATGGACGCAACAGCGTGGAAAAAGAGACAAACCTGTCGTCACGTGACAAATAATGCTTATAACATGATAAGTAATTCCTTTATCAAGCACTGAAAAACACCATATGATTCCAAATTACTTCAATAGTCAGGCCACCAATTTTATATTTTTACGTTTAAAAATGAGTCGGCAAATGTGTCACAGTTTCACGTTCTTGAACAAGGAATTTGAGAACCGCAACTTGGAGAAAATTACACATTGCAGAAACTCTGATTTTATGAAATAAGAGGCCTTAATATATGTGAGTAAATGTGATAATTTAGATTTATTTTTTTTTAATCAAAATTTGTATGGATTTGTTTTTTCTAATTTCAGCATTTTGTGCTGTTACATTAGTATGCTACGTGTTTTCCCTATCAAAAACGGAATGCAGATTAAACACGCCTTTCTTATTTGCATTATTAAAATGCATATTTGAATTGTTCTGATGATTTTCGCGATTTTCTTTGAAAGTATTGCAATGTCGCTGATAGACAAATGCGTTTACCTTGTCGATGGATGTGAATATTTAATCATTTCCTTTGTGTGGAAATAAGCGTAGTTGTTAGAAGCAAAGTCTTATGAATATGGAAGATGGGCTAATGTCGACTACCGCCGTTGTCTGTACTGCTTTAATAGCTCATCCATTCGATGTGACGTCACTGCAACCTCGCAATCGTTACATATGAAGATATACACAAAGGTGACATCGTTATTGCATCATATAATAAATAGTTGACAGTCGCTTCATGACTTCACTATAAAGTCACCGTTACAGATTTTTGAGGCATTTCACCGAGTCACAAAATGAGACATATCGACTCCGCAGTGATGAGGAAAGGACTGATACGACTCATTTTGTACATCACGGGCAGGTAATGTCGTAGTAAGTGTTCCATTTTTGTCACATTTGGGTCACGATGATATTAATCAGATTGAGGCACATTATGAACTGAACATTTACAACTTTAAGCTCTATTATGTCTAGGGTTTAAAGGGTCAAACTCTTCAATTTCTTATTGTAATTTAATATGATGCACATAGAGTTTCAATTTCTAAAGAAAACAATTTACTAAAAGTCGCCAACGGGAAAATATTTGGCGCTGTTTTGAAAAAAAATTAACTTGTAGCCGCTCTTGTCAGATTTTGATGCAAACTCTTCACCTATTCGATATGAAGCATTTGCAAGAATTAGCCTCAACGTCATATTTTTACTTACCCATCATACGTAGTATAGGGTAAGTCTTGTAATCGTTTTGAAATTCGAAAAATTTTTTTTGACGGATTTACGCGTTTCAGACACTGGAAATTCTGAAAAACATATTTTTAGAAAAAAAATTTGCCGTCCGTCTGTGTGTCCGTGTGTGTGTCTGTGTGTCTGTAAACGCTCTATCTCCCGAAAAAATTGAGATAGAGACTTGCAATTTGGTATGTACTTAGTATGTAATAATGGGCAGAAGCCTATTTCACTTCAATAACCTCGATTAATCGGAACTATTTTTTTCGGACTCTCGAAATATTCGTTCTGATAAAAGGTATATAAAAATTTTCGAAATTGTTTATTTTAAGAAATGAATATAAAAGACAATAAAAAAACATAAATTTTGCATAAAGCATGAAGTCGGTCGGATAATGAGTTGCCGAGATATTTGGAATCCTATTTTCCACACTCTTCGATTTTTCATGACGCTGTATTTCATCCAAATTTCACTTTAAAGATATATTTTAATTGGAAATTTGACGCTTAACCAGATGCAATAAACCGCTAGTTAATAGGATTATTATTTTTGGAGTTATAAGGAACAACCTCTTTCAAGCAATTCAGTAATCAAGCCTTTAAAGTTTATGACGTCATCAAGCCACGATTTTATTTGAATTGCAATGCATTTTATAAGTAGTTTACACATTTTTATTTTAATATTTTACATTATGCATATCCATGATGGGTAAGTATTACGGTGGCCCCCAACGACTAGTTTTTTATTTATTTAAAACCTGCTAATTTCAACAACTTCTGTGTTTCAACATTGCATTTAAACAAATATTATTTAGGTGTTTTCAGAATTTGCTGTTTAAATTTACTGCGCAAATCTAAAGTTTAAATCACAACGATCTAAAATATATGCTATTGCCTCTCAATATCTTCGAGCGCATCTTTCACGCTACAAATAGATTTATTTTCAGAATTGAATGGAACTGCAAATGTCAGCACTACGCGGAACATTTGGCGAATTTTAAGAATTTTTACACCGCTCTGACTGTTTGAATTTGAGCTGATTTTTATTGTAAGAGATACAAATAGAGAAAAGTTCATCATTCACGAAGTTACGTAAGGCAAACTATCACACTGGGCGTTTTGATCTGTTTTCCTCTTGAAAAATCTGTTTATGAGGAAATACCTGATATTGTCTATAATAGGATAAGACGTGTAGTTGCGGCTTTAAAGAATTCAAATTTTAGGCACCTGCGGAAAATATCGTTTATCACATACATTTATTGAAATATCAGAATGTTGGTCATATTTAAACACATTTGTAAACACGTTGTTGTGCAGAAACTTTGTGTTTGCAATTCAATTTATCAATTACTAATTAATTTATCAAAAACTTACTCTTGCAGCGCCAAATTTTTTGTGATAATAAATTTTGGTACTGTTGTATTTTTTTAGAATTGAATGTGTATGTATATAAAATATTTAGTTTAATAAAATACCTGCTAGAAAGCTTTGAACACCTCACGTTACACTGTTAAAAATTTCCGTAAAATAATAATGCATTGACCGTAAATTTTACATTGACTTTACCATTTTTCTAGAAAATTGTCGAAACACCGTTAATTTATAAAGATTTCATTCGCCCAGTGATAAAAAAATCATCGTTTAGCAATTATTTATGAATCTGGTACAATGATTGTAATTTTACATCTATCGTAAACTCCATGGACCAATGAGAACACTTTCTTCAAAATATCTGGTATCTGGAATGGCAACTTCAGGAAATTGTTTGTGTTTGTTTACACGCCCTGCCGACACCGAGACAGAATCTTGTAAGGATGCACTAAAATTGGTACGATTTTAGTGATTTAATGTAAGTTACATTGCTGTTTTATAGTTTTATGGTATTTATTTTCATTCAACTATGTTTATATATTAAAAAATTACGCTTTATATCGATCTGTATTACAAGATCAATCTTATTTACTCGTAATAGATTTCGAAATTTATGATAAGTTTTCACTTCCTAGTTTGATAAAAACCGTTTCCGGTATAACTTTTTTTTTTCTCTAGTCGTCTTTTATCATTATTATTTAGCTGAATTGATCGAATAATGAGTCTATGATGCTTTGGTGACTTGATTGAACTATTTTATCTTGATTGGTTGTTTTAAGCTTCTAAAAGTAAAAATTTTTCAAAATCATATTTTTTTTATTTATTTTAGTAAGTAAAGGTTGTAGATAAATAAGATAAAACAGCTGTTATGTAAAGCTAAGATACTTGTTTTTATTTAACTTTAAAGTTAGTATGTTTAAAAGAAAGCTAGTATAAACAATATTACTATGATTATTTATGAACTTCAACATGGGGCACAGTAGTCCACAATACACTCTGCTCCTGTAATGCAGAATGTTCAAAATATTTAATAATTGCTTATTTTCTATAAAGAAATATTGTTTTAAAGTAGTAAGAAAAATAACTATTTAACATTAATTTACTATGAAATATTTTGTTTTGCATTTACTGCCTTTGAATAAATATTAGTGTGAATGTAGTCTAATTGGTGATGATTCTATTCAAATAAGATTCATGAGATGCAAATTGAATGGAAATCAGTTTATTTTTCCCGAAACTGTGGATGAATCTGTTGTTGATGTCAATCATTTCATAATGTTGCTTCCAGACCCAAAAATATTTCAGGAAAATTCCAGGTTCAATTTTACTCATAAGTATTTTGGAATTTCATTTGCAAATTTTAATGTGCGCTGATTTTTTTTGTACTTAAGTAATAACTTCAACTAAATTGTTCCTGTATTAATCTGTTATTATTTTCAAAATATAATGAATTATTTTGTTTTTGTTTCAAAATGTTACTTGTAAATTTATATTACTATGTTATCTTGGGGTAAAGGGGAAATAAAAATGAATTAGATTAATAAAAAATAGATTTATATTGTATTTCAGATAATTCCTAATAGCGACCCACTGTGCCCCACTTTTGGGAGACACTGGTCCACTTTACGGGTGCATATATATATATATATATATATATATATATATATATATATATACATATATATTTTTTTTTTGAAAAATATACTGAAAACTATGTTCTGAGAAAATTATGATGAATGTATTTAAAGGCTTAAGGAATATTAAAAAATATTTTCATGCAGATTGGGTTGCCCGTTAAAGAGAAAAAAAATTAACTGAAAAAGTGGTCCACTGTGTACCAATCTACCCTATTAGAAAACAGTAGTTTGGTGTGAGCTTGGAAATAACACCAACATTGGTGCGTGACTGAAACACATTTGTTCTGAATTCGGAAAACACAATGTTTAGGAGTGTAATATTAAGAAACTTAATGAATACTATATATGTATGACATTTAGCATCTATAATAATAATGAGTATTTCAGTGTAATTGTACCCACATTAAAATAATGTAGATTACTTTTACGAAAACTTTTTTTATTTAAAAAAAAAACGAGACGAAAATAATAAGTAGCTGTAGTAGATCAGTAGCGCCATCTGTTAGAAAATTAAAAATTAATCTTCTAAACGAATTTATATACTGGGTTAGTACCTTGTTCATACATTTAAGAAATGGTTAATTGTTTATGAACTGTCATGCTAATTCATTTCTAAGTACACCATGCTGGCATTTTTGGCAGTCTATCTGTGAAGTTTTGTATACTCACCAATAGATTTGAAAAATTGTGCCTGAATTATAACCATTCTTTTACTTAAGTGCAGCATTTTTTTAGCATACAATGTTTCAAAATCAGGGTCGCCATTTCACAATTTTCTTGGTGGGGGGGGAGAGGAGGACTTTTCTTTGACGGCAGTGGCATAGCCAAGGATGAGGTTCGGCAGGGCTGTAAACCCTCCCCCTCCGAATGAGAAACGTTTACTAAATCATAGATACAAAAGAAGTAAACGAATACGAATTTGCAAAAAAAGATGAAAATTTCCGTCTTAGCAGGTATAATTTCAAGATACTATGAAAGTTTTCTGTTATAGGAGGTTTTGTTACCTTTGTTTAAATGTTGCCTCTAAGACTGTTAAAACATTCTTTCTATATTGGACCTCTGAAGAGCATAGCTGTTTTACAATGAAACTTGTGAAAACAAAACCTGTCTATGACAGAATTCTTCTCACCCGAAAAAAAGTTTCGGCGAAAAAGCACCAAACAATTATACCTACTAAGACGGCGAAATGTCTAAAATTTAGGTTTTTAATAGCCCTTTTCAACTAATTCTTTGCAGGTTTTACTACAGGGGTGCCATTTCAAGATTTTTTTGCGAGGGGGGCAGGACTTTTCTTTGACGTATGGGGTGTGAAATCGTGCATGGGATTGCACAAATCACACACAAAATAAGAAAATCCTGCACAATAAAAAAGTTTGTACATGATTTTGCCCTCTTAATTTCTTTTGCAGAGAATATTTTTAAATTTCCGTGAAAGTCTGTGATTTTTATTTATTTATTTTATGAAATTATGCAAAATTAGCTAATAATTTTTCAATTGATCGCGAAAACATAGCGAAGTTTCCCAATTGGACGTAGAATTAAACAAATTGTTAGTTGTAAAAATCACTAATTTTCTCGAACTGCCATGGAAAAATATGGAGAATTTCGCCAAATATTGTAGAAATAAATAGCGATTTCTGTCATTCGGTCGCAGATAACAACATTCATTCGCATAAAAAAGTCAAATTTTTTCAATCAGATTCGAAAAAAGATAGCAAATTTTGTCAAAAGAATTTTCAAAAAATTGTGAATTTTATGTAATTATCACGGAAAAAAATCACGGATTTCATCCAAAGGTTCTGCGACAAATCACTAAATTAGTCAAACAATCGCACATAAAACAAATTGAGAATTTCATCAAACGATCACGCAAAATAATCGCAAATTTTGCCAGTCAGTTTCGAAAAACAAATCCCGAATTTTAACAAACGATTGTAGAAAAGGATCGCAAATTTTGTCAAAAGGTATCAGAAAAGAAAAAAGAAAATTTCGTAAATCGGTCGAAAAAAAATATCTTGAGTTTCGACAAATGGTCGCGGGCAGGGCTTTACAGATGCAGTCGCCAGGGTCTACCAAGTTATTTACTCTTTTGGGGCGATTTCTGTCAAAATATTGGCATAATCCTGCATATTAATCCTGTTAATTTTTTATGACAGGGAGGGATGTTAATTTGGATGTATAATTTATTGGGTTCTGGGTCTGATGTCAATGCAGAGAAAAATTCATTTTTTTTTCCAAAAAAATTTAAAAACACATAAAAAAAGCTAAAACATTACAATTTTTCAACTAATAAAACTTTTATAAATTCTTTAGTGAAGTTAATTGTAATTAATAAAATTAAATAACTTCTTCTGAAAATTAAAATAAATGAATAATTTGTTATGTGTTTTAAAACAAATATTTATGAAAGAAATTTTGAAAAAGGAGAATTTTAATCAAATAGTATTTATTTGAAGTTATATTTGTGTTATCAGAAAGGGGGGAAAAACATCTAATTCAAATGGTGGCAACTCAGCAAGAATAATTTTCCTCCTTTTTGTTATTTCGCAAGGAAGTTTTTAAATGCACCACAGCGGGTTATTGTTTTCTGAGATTGTAATAGAGTCCTGCATGGGTCGGGTTGTATCCAACCCGAACCTGCAAATTCCATTTGAAGTCAAGCCACAACTGACATGAACCCAACAAAAAAATTTCCTCAACCTGCAACCCGATCCGAACCCGCAAGAACAATTTTCGGCGACCCGCAACCTGACCTGAACCTGACATATTTCAACCAGCAATGAAAGGACAATAAATCATGTTTTAATACTATTATGAAAAGTCATGTACAATTATATCTCTAATACAAATTTTATATATTATAGAAAAATGGGCAAATCTATATTCTTTAATATTCAGATATAGTGTAACCTCTGAATAGCAGATACCTCAAGATCATTGAATAGAGTCCTGCATCCGATCGGGTTGTTTCTATCTTTTTTCCTGGCTGGGATGACTCTAATTTTCTTTCTGCTTATCGGGTTCATCCTAGAATGATTCTGTCGGGTCATGTATGTTTTTTGAAAGTCTAATTGTTGGGATTTTCACAAAACATTTGAACAGAACTATGTTTTAGATTAAACTAAATATGTATTTTAATATGAATAGGTATATATATTCAATTTATTGCATGAGAAAAAATAAAATGTACAAGAAATGTAATCATAGATTGTTCTTTTTTACGGTGCAGTTAATAAACATTTTTAAATTTTTGTCAGAATATGAAAATATTGCAAACATTTCATTTATGATACTCACAAAAACACATGTATTATATTTGTGATAGTTATGAGCACATACACATGCTACATGTGTGTAGATTTCGAGGTGCCCCCTATTCCAAGATATAAGCATACAAATATATGTGTTAAGAATTGAAAAAGTGTTCGTTAAATAGAGGTGTCTGCTTTTTGGGAGTGTCCATTATGGAGGTCTTCTTGTATATATATTTAATCTGAAAAAATACTGTGGACCAGACTTGTATAAAACCAAAAACTTCTTGCACACATAAATGTTGGGTCAAAAACTTTCTGCAAATTAATTTATTTTTTAATAAAATTATGTGTTATTATTTTGACAATATGAATTAAAAACAGTAGTTTAAAATACTTACCATTTAAAATTAATTAATATAAATTAAAGAATAATTATTTTGGTTAAAAAAAATAATAAAGCTAAAAATCCATGATAGGAAGAGCTGCATTCTTATCAATTATTTTGTCAATGCATTTAGATAGCCCAATCCTTAATATTTTGAGCTCTTCGCAAGTGCCTGTAATGTCACAACAATATCTTTCATCTTTAAACTGTAAATTGTATGCAAACAGTAAATAAATCATACATAAAATTGGAATATTTTTTATTTTTTGGTATTAAAACAAAAATTATGTTTTTATTTTCTAAAATGTTTTCTGCAAAGTTTCGAATTTTGCAGAAAATTTTCCACGCGCATGTGCGAATATATTATACAACTCAGCTGTGTATATTTGAAAAAGCAGGTCAACCTGAACCCGACCTGCAAGAGTCAAAACCCAACCCGAAACGCAACAAAAAATATAGCAGCGACCTGACCCAAACTGCGTGTGAGGTAAAAGCAGGTAACCTGACCCAATGCAGGACTCTAGATTGTAAACATACAGGATGTTCCTAAAATTTTGGAACAAACTTTAAGGCAGGATAAAACATTTTTTGTACAGGAAACCAACATTGCAACTTACTTATTCCATCCAAACTATAGGGCATCTCACTAGAAGCTGAACCAGAATTTTTGGTAACAACTTTAAAATAATGAAGATATTTTAGTGAGAATTTCTTTGTAATATATATATAACTTTGCTTTGTATGAAATATGATGTCATCATTGGAAGTGACTGAATTCTGGTCTGTGACATAATATATGTGCTGTCAGCTGTATTTTGAAGGATAGGATGTGTACCTCACTGTTTGGATTTGAACTTTGGCAATTTACAGCATTCTCATCATGTCATCCTGTTTCACAGAAATTAAAGTAAGAAGTTTGAAAACCTCGTTACATTATTTTTATTATTGCTAAAGTAATAAACGAAAATCCAAGTGATGCTTATAGTGAGATACACAATATATTTTTGACTGAATAAGTAGATTTCGATCCTGGTTTCCTGTAACAAAATCTCCTTGTCTTGATGCAATATAACTACCCCTGAAAGTTTGTTCCATTTTGTTTAGAAACACCCTGTTTGTGAAAAAGCAAGAAACAGAATATTACCTTTAACAGATACTATTCAGGAACTCACATTTATACATCATTCCCTATTAATTGTCTTCTTTTACAGTTAATTTTCTTAAGTGTCACTTTTAAAATATCAAATAAATAATGTAAAAGCAATATCTTTTATTTAAGGGATTTTGTTTGTTAATTCAAAATATCTTTATTTATTCATAGCTAAAAATAGAACTTATGTAAGATTTAATTTTTTTTTCTTTTTTTTTAAAGTAATGGGTTTGGTCCAGTATCAAGATATTCGACCAATTCTAATATTTGAAACGGCGAGTACTTTGATATTTGGCCTAGCCAAATAAATGCATCGAATATTCGGTACTTTTATGTTAGCCGGGCGCTGGTGATATATTTGTATACATGAATATATATATATATATGCGTATAGTATATATCACTGGTGCCCTTCTAACATAAAAGTATTAAATATTCAGTATATTCCTAATAAATAAATAAATAAATAAATATAGATAAGATATACTGCATATTGGTGTTATCAGTGTTGATATTCTTTTTAAGGTTCATCTTACTTTACCTCTGATGGATGATGAATGGTGGTGCTGTTCTTCATGGAATTCAAAAGTTCTTTAGAAAAGTTTTTTCGGAGGTAATTAAACATTTTAAAGATATACCATTATTTAACTTTTAAAAATATATAAAATTTAGGTCAAGATATTTTGTGAAAAGTATGTCTTGTGAGTTGTGGTACAAACTCTCTGAAAATATCAATAAGTAATCCATAAAATCAATATATTTTAATATATTACAGGGCTTGAATTTCAGGGCGGGATTCGCGCCGAAAATTTTGAAATCCCGCCCAAAAAATTTCACAATTTTCGGAGATTTAATTTACCTGCAACTGAACGATAAATTTCTTGATTTTTTTTCCCGCAACCGATCAACGAACTTTGTGTTTTTTACGCGACTGATCGATGAGCTTTGCGTTTTTTTTCGCGACAGATCAACGAACTTCGCGTGTTTTCCGTGGCAGATCGACGAACTTTTCATTTTTTAAGCGACTGATCGACGAACTTTGCGTTTTTTCCGCGACAGATCGACGAACTTTGCGTTTTTTCTGCCACAGATCAACGAATTTTGCGGTTTTTTCCGCGACAGATCGACAAACTTTGCATTTTTTCTGCGACTGATCGACGAACTTTGAGAATTTTTCCGTAACCGATTGGTGAATTATTCGGTTTCTTCTGGTGACAGATCGATGAAATTCACTATTTTTTTTCCTCGCGCTTCACTGAAAAATTTCAAGTTTTTTTTCCGCAAATGACTGACGAATTTCGTGTTATTTTCTTGTGACCGATTAACAAACTTCGGCATTTTTTCCCGCGACTGATCGACGAATTTAGCGATTTTTTTCTATGAACATAGGCATAGATAAGGACTTCTAATAAAATAGCCTTTTGAATAAGAAAATCGTTTCTCGAAAAATGTTTCAAATACAATGTCTGTGTAGAACAGTTGTATTAGTTCATCTACCTCTTCAAATCGTGTCTGCTTGACAGCCATCATCATGGTAGGTATAACAGATTTATTCTATGGTATTTATCTGCATTGTTGTTTGTAGGTGGCGTTACCTTAGCACAGTTGTACACTGGCTGCCATGAAGTCCCAAAGTCGCAAATCGATATTAACACTATTTCGTTAGAAATCCTTCTCTATTTCTGTTCATGCGTAAGACGAATTTCGTTATCTTATTCCCTCAACCAATTAACTAAAGTCACAATTTTTTCGAACGACAAATAGACGTTTTAAAGATTTTTTTCCTGCGACCGAAAAGAGGGAAAAGAACAAAAAAGGGCAGTAAGAGCCACCGGTCACTGCACCCTGTTAAATTGGCCTACAGTCAGCACTAAACAAAAATGAGATTAGAAGAGCTGCAAAGATCTTATTACTTTTACTCCTTGAAGTAAAGGAGTAAACCTTTTTAACCCTTGTGAAAGAGTAAAAGTCTACCTTGTGAAAGAGGCTTCAGCACCCCTCAATCAAATAAAATCTAAATTCAGAAATTTATTTAACAACCTAATTGTTAAGGGTCCCTAACACATTTAATGGAACTTGAAAAATACACTGCATATATAAAACTTAACTTTCTTCCCTTTTTTATAATACAAATAAACATTTTACATAATCATTCTCAGTTGACTTAACTTTTTCAATGGTATTTTGTCATGTCTGCATTAATGTAATTATTTAAATAGCACGTAAAATAATAGTGGGGTTTAAAGATTTTTTTTTCTCCCTCCCAAAGATTATAACTCCCCTCCATTTAAAAATGTTGGTAGTTAGTTTCCCCTCCTTGGAAAAATTGAATTTCAAGCCCTGTATTATATATTAGGTATTTCGTTTCTAGAGGTACTGAGAATTTTGCTAATTCTCGACACTTATGCTAGTCGTGCAAAGACACTCACAAGCTAATGCTAAAACAATGGCAGTGTTCTTTACAAACTTCTTATTTGGCTTTCAATATTTTTAAATTATTATAATTATTTATTTATTTTTTATTTTTTTGCATAGGATAGGATGTCTGACTGGGTATCTTTTTATTATTTTGATTTTGTGTAGTACAGTTTTTGCTTTTCATTAAGAAAAGCAAAAACTGTACTACACAAAATTTTACAAACTGTACTACACAATTGCAGTTTTCAATTTTGCAATGGTTCCAAAATTTAAAATATCTGTAGAAAAAAAAACTACAAACAAAATTGAAAAAAAAAGTTATACCATCAAAATAAGATATCACATGTAAAAATAAATAAATAAAACATTGAAAGAAATGCAATCAAAAAATTTTTAAAGAATGTTGTCATTTGGTTTAATATTTTACAAGTGTCTATGCATAATTAAACATAGGTTTGATTTTTCTTTCATATATATTTTTTAATTCATACTTTTCTGAATCGAACAAAACAAATGGCATTAAAATATTCAAATTGAGCTGGATAATATTGTGTATTTTCTTATATATCATATTTTTCTAGTTGTGCACACTGTTTGTAAAGAACAAATCGTTTGCAGAAAGATTATTCTTTTGCACAGAAATGTATGAAAGGATCACATGTGCAATCATCACCTGCTGTTTTCTCAATTAAATGAGAGAAATTTTATTTGTCGCCAGGGGCCGATCCAGGTAAAATTTGGGGCCTATTTAGGGCCCTTCACGAAATTTCATTTAATAAAACAATTTATCAACAACTGTCTGTTCACAAAAATCCATTTAATAAAACACGCCCTTCACAAAATTGATTTAATAAAATTACCCCTTCACAAAATTCCATTTCATAAAAACACTCTTCATTAATTGCTTTTATTTTATTATGTTTTAAATTTTGCTAACAAAACAAATTCACTAGAAGGAAAAAGTTTAGCAGAAGGACTTAAAGAAGTTATTATTAATAAATGTTTGGTTTGAATTTGAGTAACTGGATTTCATATTTCATTACAAAATGTTATTTTCCATATAAATATAATAAATTTTACAAAAATAACTTTTACTCTTCATAAAATGGGCCCCAAGAGCGAAACCCTGCATCGACTGCTGGTTGCAGTTAGAATTTTATTTTTAAGGTTTATCTCATTTAAAATGCATTCCAAAATTAACAAATAAAGTTTGCATTATTTATTTGACAAAAGTGTAGGTGAAGATTTTAGGTATGATCTTTTCATATATATCTGTGCAAAATAAATTATATTTCTGCAAAAGATGTTTTTTAAACAGTGTAGCAAAAACACGATTTGAAAAGAAGGTGTGCCAAGTTAAAAATCAATTTGAGCTTGTGTTAAAGTACTTACTTTTTTGACCGGGTTCTAATTTGAATTTTTTTCATGCCATTTGTTTATTCGATTCAGAATTATATAATTTAAAAAAAAAAGATGAAAACAAAAAAATTTATTTTTGGAAAATTTAAAACAGTGAGTCCCCTTAAAAAGTTGATAGATAATTTTTTCAATCATAGACTTTGTTTTCATTATGAACAACTAAATAGTTATTTTTTTCATTATAAATCACCGATTAATAAGTATATATCAATGTTTTCATATTTTTTAGCATGTATGTGACCACACATGATTTAGCTATTTTTGTAAAAAATATTTGGACTAGTATTTCTGTTAAAGTTTCTAATTTCTTCCAACCAATCCTATCTGTTGGTTCCCTGATATTCACTAAAAGTTTTATAAATTTTTAGACAATATACAATATTATTATTGGCGATTCAAGTGCTTGAATGTGCCATCTGATGGAAAAAAGATGTAACTTCTCGCTTTCAGAAAATCCTATGAAAGCCCATTGCATTACATGTATTTTTAATTTGTTCATAATGATTATATTTTTGCTCAATTTCAGATTTCATGTGATATATTAATGTTCTGTGTTTATATGACAATTTAAAAATTATCGAATTTGAATATCTAACACTTTCAAATGCGTTTACAATAAATAATGATTTCAATGGCACTTTAGCATTAGTTGAACATGCATCATGCCATGGTTAAAGGTACAATTTTCTGGTACCAGCAGGTGTGATTAGCGCCCTCTTTAGGCCTTTTCAAGTCTCAATTATTTGCTAAAGAAAACCATCGCATTGAAATAAACAGTTGAACAGTTTAATTAGTATTTTATTCAAAACAAATGGTATGACAAGTATTAAAAAGTACTACATGAAATAAAGTATGGAATTTGTAACTATCAATTTCAGTAAAATCTGTGTAATTGAAACCAATTTGATACTGAAATTTTTTATGGTTTTATATAAAATTTTACCCGCTAATATAGAAACTTGAGCAATAGAAATTTCCTTCAGTCCTGTACGATTTCATCTTGATAGGTTTTACTATTTTCTGCAGTAGCTTCATCAGCCAGTTTATTTCTGTATTATTATCTTGCTTACTGTTTATTGCTTGTTGTTTTATTTAGTTACATAAAAAACTAACTATAAAGTTTTGATCATTTCACAACTAAATTTCTTAATTTTTAATGAACTACAAAATTTTGTAAAAGTTGTGTATGATGTGCATGCAAGGTTTGGCAAATGCGAATATGTAGCTATCGGCAACCAAAATATTTGAACTGGTGACTATTTTTATATTACTTTTCAAAATTAAATTTTAACTAAGTTAAAGAATTAAAACGAATACTTGATATATTGTATCTATAGAAATAGTTAGTTTTTGTTGATCAATTTACAAGCATTTTGAGTGTCAATGATTAAATAATATGCATGTGGGAGGGTAATTTTTTTCTTACCAACAACCAGTAATTTTTGCAGGTTATCATTTTTTCCCTATTTATCTGGTATATGTGTGTGAGAGAGACTGATGATAAATTTGGTTTTGTTTATACCTAGTATGTTTTTAAAAAAAAATTATGAAAACCAGAAGTGGATTTTGGCATAAATGGGGTTCTCTGTTGGGCCCAATCGCAAAATTTCATTTATTAAAAGGGAAAAATTTACAGAATTCCTCTATTAAAAAGAGGCGCTTCATATAATTTCATTCCAAAAAAGGATACTCTTCATAATTTTTTTTATTTTAATAAGATTTGAAATGTGAAGCTTGTATCAACAAATGCTTAGATAAATACCTGCATAGTCAATAAAATGGGACATGATTCATCAGAAAAATCTGATTGATAGTTAAAATAAGTCTGTTTTCTGTATCGCTAATGATTCTGATGCTAGGTTATATTCCATTCTTATTTATTTTTGATATAAAATGCAGATAGTCCAAGACATTTTGCATACTATACTTTGGCGATATATTGCATTCCATTCATGCTCAGTTAAGTTCAGACTAGTGAGCAAGCTGGCCAATCCGCTTGTAAAATATCTATTTCTATGGATTTTTATATCCGAGATTTTCAGAGCATTGCTACCTATTATCAAACAGTGTGGGATAAGTAGTATTTCTAAACAGATTTACATGCAGTTCAAAGGCCTTATCTCCATCTGACCTGTTGCAGAATCTCTATTGTACCAGTGAATGAGATGCAATTTAAACAAGACCCTTTGGAAGATGGAGTAAGTTATACAGAAATTATTGGTTCTTGCAATGCTCCATATTGTTGTGGAAAACTGTACAGATAGTGCAGAAAAAACAAAAAAAAACAAAAAAACATGCAGTTCTTTGCTGCTTTTCCAGAGAATGCACTGCCTAAAGTATTTATTGAACAAAAGGTTGTGCTTTCCATTAGTCATTTGTGACTTTTTTTATTGTTGTTCTAACTTATAGCCTTAAAATGATTTTATGACAACTTCTATTTTTGTATTTTCTTAAAAATGTATATGAATGCTTATATCCATGGTAAATGCATTTAATTTTTTTTTAAGGTACTTAATGTTGATCAACTCTGTGTGTGGAACAGACTACAGCAAATCAAATAGCAGCATTCATGCTATATATCGTCAAACCACCTGTTGTTGTTATACATATATTGGAATGTATTGTATTAATGTAATTTATATATTATAATAAATGTATTTCTATATTTTAATTGATTGTTTTGACTATTTGTGAATCACATTACTCTTCTTCTTTTTTCTGGATACATGTGCACCAATATTTTTACTGTAATTTATCAGATTGAATTAATTTCTAAAACAATAATTAAAACTAATCTTGTAAGTGATTAAAAATACATTATTTTATGTTCACAATGAAAAAAAAAATATTATAAGCATTTTTAGCTAAGCAATCATGAAAAATATTTATCAAAAATACTTAACTATCTTCTTATTTCTGAATTTAAATCTTCCAATATAAATAGCTTGATACTTAATGCAAGTTATACAACTTGCATTAGGCATTTAAAGCATAAGGAAATATATTTTTACTGGGAAGTTAATTTATAATACATTTCCTAAATTTCTTAAAATATTAATTTAGCTAGAATGATTGTTTACAATTTAACTGTACATACAAAAATTCAAAATATTTATGATATACTCATTGTCATTGCATATCTCATTTTTCTATTGTCAAATAAATTTTTAACATTATTTTTATCACTTTTTTTCTAAATATGAATGTAATATTACTTTTATAATTTTAATCAGATTTTGAATAACTTTGAAACAATCAATAGTCTTGCTACACCTATATTTAAGTAATTTTTGGAGTAAGTTGCAAATATTTAGAAATTATTTAAATTTTTTACAGATATATTAAGTTTGTTAAATGAAAAAAAAATAACAAAAAATGACATGGTATTTTTCAGTCACTGTAGTTATTCAGAAATATTTCTCATCTAATTATTTCTACCGTATTTTTCAGCCCATAATCTGTGGTTCAAATAATTTATTTTAGACCCAGAAATTGTATTTGATAAAATACTAGTTTTTTGTTCTCGAAATATACTTGACTTCAATTACTATATAAAATTTCTGGGTCTATACTGAATTATTTGAGCCGCTGACTATATGCCGAAAAATACGGTATGTAGAACTTTTGCTTGAAAAATATATAGGTATGGCAATTTCTGTATTCATTCTACATCAGCCAAAAATCTAAATATTCATAATTTATTTCACTAAAAAAATATTCTAAATTTTATATACTCTCTACTGATTTCTTTAAAATTCCACCATATATTCATATATGGTTCAGTGATAAATAATTGATTTATTGAAAAATATTTTTATACCAAGTTGTGCAAGAATAATGAAACACTATTGTTTAATATTGAAGAAACTGCAAAGGCTTTATTTGTTGCACAGTGGTAGTTTTAAGTATGTAACTTGGAAAAAAAAAAAAAAAAAAAAAAGATAAATTTATATGTTTTTTTCAAAAAAAAAAAAAATCTTATTTCCATGTGAAGAAAAATGTCAGAGTGTCAGAAGTAATTTATAAATTTTGGTCAGTTATTTATTAGTTTTATTTTATTTGTTGAAAATGTATGTAATCTTTAAGTATAAATTTAAGTTCTTGTTTAATAAATAAAGGTAAAATAGGAAGCCTATATAAAAATGTTCATATATTATATGATCAAGGAAGTCCAGTTAAGTACAATAATGGATTTATTGTTACATGACAAAAAAAAAAAAAAAAAAAAAAAAAAAAAGGCTTCTGATCAGGCATAATCAACATTATGAATTATTATAAATGTTATATTTTTTCCTATTAGTATCTATTTATTAGAGAAGAATTTAAATTTTGTTTTAAGATGCTATACATTTGTAAAGAATAAAATTAATTTAATAAGTAATTGGGTGCATATTTACATTTATTTGTGATATTTTTATTACATGGAAATATGACTTTTTATCTCCCATTTGTTACACACAATTATGATTTTTTTGTTTTATGACTGTAAAAAATATATGTATGATCTTTTAACAGTTATTTTAAAATATGGGCATATAATTGTACATATATATTTTAAGGTCATATAACAATAAATTCAAAATATGGTTAATTCACCATTATCTAAATTTATAGTCAAATGACCGTACATATATGCTTTATGGTCATCTGAAACTAAACCCATAATATGGTTAAATGACTGTATATGTATATTTTACGGTCATATAGCAATAAACTCATAATACGGTTGTGTAACCCTTTTCTAAAAATATGGTCAACTGACCGTACATATATATTGCACGGTCATATGCCAATAAACTCATAATACGGTTATATGACCATTTTCTAAAAATACGGTCATATGCCAATAAACTCATAATACGGTTATATGACCATTTTCTAAAAATACGGTCATATGCCAATAAACTCATAATGCGGTTAAGTAAACGTTATGTACTGCTACGGTCAAATGACCATACATATATATTTTACGGTCATATGACAATATATCTTTAATGCGGTTAAGTAACCGTTATCTTAAATTACGGTCAAATGAACGGCCGGTTTGCTGCCGTTCAAATGACCGTTTTCTTATGATGAAATTTTTAACGCTGAATACGTGAGAGATAAAAACATGATTTTGCGGCGATAAACAGTATTATGGATTAAAAAATACCGAGTTAATATTTCAAACTGATGATAAAGAACATATTTGAGCAAAAGAAATTAATATATAAGGACTGGAGCAAATCATTTGATTTAAATAATTTTTGTTTTAAATTTGATTTAAAATAATTTTTGAAATTCAGCTGTAACAACAAAAAAAATGCTAATATTTTTGCTATACAAATTTACTACTCTTTTCCTGTAAGTATGCGCGTATCCCATTTTACCTATTACGAGAATATGATCTGTTGAATTATGAGAAGATTTTTTTGAGAAAAAATGATTTTTTAATGAAATAATATTAACATTTTATTATTCATAGAAATGAAAGTTCATTTAAATATTAAATTTAGATTTGCGTGGCATTAAACTATAAAACCAAATCATTTTTATATTTCTATTTGAATAACATTAAAGTTTGACCGCCGAGTTGAATTTCATTTCATTAAAATATCAGAATATCTTCAGAATATCTCAGAATATTTTAAATGCTAAAATACTTATGTTTTAAATCATTTTAAATGTATTAAACTGGCTGCACTTTATTTTCGTGGTACATATTTTCCATGAACTGAATCATGTCGAGAGAGACATTGATATATGTGTTATTCGGAAAATATTTAGCGAACAAAAATTCTGTTTACTAAGGATAATGCATTTATCTGTGTGTTTCTGTTTAATTTAATGTTACATATTATTTCTGGAGAAAGTTTTATTTGCTGAAAATAATAATATATGAGATGTTCTGATAAATAAAGGAAAAATTATTGCTTATTAATGTTAAATGTTAATTCGTGAAAGTTTGGCTTATCTTCATAAAAAAAATAAACAGTCTATATATGTGAAACTCAATTTTATTTTATCCTTATTGTAACACTAAAAATGCATTCCATAATTAAATATTTGATGTTTTTCCAAAGTATCATTTTGGTTCTACTGTTGAGACTGGATTCATGTTTGTCTGTCTGTCCGGCGATAACAGTTGCAAAAAGCATCAAATTGAACTCATAAATTTGGTATTTTACTTGTGAGGCACAATAAATTAGTTAATGTACTTTTTTGTTCAAGTTGGTTGTTTTCCTTTAAAAAATATAGGCTTTTTACATTCTAAATCAAATGGTTTATCTATACCTTTGCCTTTGTTAATTGATAATTTAGACGATATTTTATAATTCTTAAAAAAGTAAAGTTAATATTAAATTTAAAAATCTGTGGATTTTCGGGATAAAGATTACAAAAATATTTATATGCATTTGAAACATTATTTATATGCATGAGGAATATCTTTCTAATTTTTTTAATTAACTATAAAGTATTTCTCAGTATTTCAGTTATTCTTTCTTAAAAGGTAAACTATTTTAATCTTCCGAATTCCACAGTGTGTTTTTATGGCGTTATGTGCCGCCATCCGAAACATCTACAAGAGACCACTCCATTTCTTCCGGTCAAGGGTCCATTCCTCCTCCAGACCCCTATCCCTCATGGCTTTTTTATACCATCCATCCAGGTCTTTCGTGGTCTTCCTCGTTTCCTTTTCCTTTTTTCACTTTCAATATTTGAAACCTAACTGTATTATACAACATATCTAAATAATCAACCATTTAAAATAAACAACTGCTGCTATATCAACTGGTTCTATTTGGAGTTAAAGAATTCGGTAAGCGAGAATAATAATGAAAATCTATTTCTATTTATTTGTATATTTTATTAATTTGTACCTATAAGTCTGTTGCCATCAATAGTATGATATTTACAAATTGAAGTGGTAGGTAGTTGTTTATTTCATATCTTTGAGAAAGGTAACATCTCTCAAGAAATATAAAAGTCACATAAAACAGCAAACATCATTAAAATGAAATATTAGAATGATTCAATAGCATGCGATATTGAATCGCAGGCTATTGAATTACAAATGTGCACTTTTTATAATTCTGCTATTTAAACAATGTAATAAAAATATATATTTGCAAGAGTTCTAAAAAATACCAACTGTCAGTTCCGAGCTTCATAATTTTGTATATAAGGCAAATATAATAATTGTTAGTTGGAATTGTGATTATTAGTAATAAATGGAAATTTAGCTTCGTTCTACTTTTATGTACTCCTATTTACATTCTTCTTAATTAATTTCTAAAAGATTGTTTATCTCTAGAAATAAAACTATGAAAACTAAATACCCGCGGTCATGGATCAGAAGCAGAATTCATTTGACGGGATATAGCTTTAAGATCAGTTGCTTGCTATCTTCTTAAATACGTCAAAAGACTCTGGAGGTTATTTTACCGTTTTAATAAAACATATGAAGTTGATGTTTTCAATAAGATTACTTTCGAATAAAATCAGCAATTGGATAAGCCCTTAAGAGATTTACTGTGCAATCTAGTATTTAAAACCTTTTAAGAAATGAAATACGAAGTGCGTATCAGATGAAGTGCTCAATGTCCCCTAAACATATTCACTGAAGTCAATTTTCTATTTACTATTTAACAAGGGTTCAACTTTCACAGGACAAAAATATGGAAACTTAATAGAAGCATATTTAATATTTTAATGTAACCTGAAAACTCTCAAAGGAAAAAGTGAGATTTCTGATTGAATGAAATTCCTCTTAACTATTACAAAGTTTAGTAAAGAACAGAATAATGGGAAAAAAATAAACTGAAGTAGTGAAACAATATTTGCAATCAGACACTTCCTTCAAATATGGAAATGTTAATGACATTTTTAGAACTTTAAAATTATTATTAAGCATAGAGGATAGATCTTATGAAGAACATTTCAAAATATATCTTTTCATCTATCTCAAATCACTTCCTGTAAGAAATCGTATGGACTTTCTTTTATGTACAAAAAGGGTTCCATTTACAAGACAAATGTTGTTTAATGTCAAAAAGAAACAGGAATTATTGTGAATTTATGTGAGAAAAGCGTGTTCTACAGCTCAATATTTTGGAATCTGGCGTACTAATAAAAGAACATGTATTTACATTTACTCTTAACAGTTTATTTTCTGTATGTAGTATATGTGTTTATATTTACTACTATCACTTCATTTCTGTTTCAGCAGTCAGTAACAAAATAAAAAGATCCTTCGTAAGACGTTTATTTTAAATTTCATAACAAGATCTACTGGTCTGAACCAATAATTTATGGTAAAAAAATAAAATAGAGTGTCCTTTTAATTCCTACTGTAATGCATTTTCCAAACTTTTTGAAAATTCTTCCTATAGTCTTTATCATCTTAATAATACACGAACTATTTACGTTAGATTTCAGTAAATAGCCTATTTTTTAAATTTCAGTGAAGCTTTTTTTTTTTCATTTGAGATAGCTATTTTACTTTTTAAAATCTAAAAGTTATTTTTTCAGAAAAAAAAGGACCCTGAAAGGGTAAAATTCGCTCCTTTTTTTGAAGATTATGTTTAATTTTTATTCCTAGAAGATCACAGTAGGTAATGACTTTCTTGTTAGTTTTATGTATAAGTTTAACGTTTGATATTTATTTTTTACGTCATTTAAATTTTAAAGATCATTTCATCCAATACTGCAATTTCAAACTAAAATGTTCACACCGCAATCAACTCCAACTAGAAATGTACTTTAACTTCTAGAACAGCTGTTTCCATAGGAGGCTAGACCCAGCTGGTTAGCATAGGTTCTCTTTAAATTCAGCTATCCTGAACAGTCCGAATGCGTTAGCTTTTGTTTAAAAGTTTGTTCTCTACATAAGTTTGTGTCTAGTTCTTTAGATGGGAAGTTTTACTTTTTCAACATATTCCAATAAGTTAAAAAATAATTGTAAACAATATTAACGAAATCAAACCTTTTATTAAGTTTCCTATTTTTTTGTTGTTTTCATGGAGTACACAATACGAGTTATACAATAAAGAAGTTCCCATTTTTCGAGATTCCAATACAATGATTTAGCTGAATCTGTCGTTTTTCGAAAGAATTTCGTATTTTTAAAGATTCAAATACAACTATTTACCTGAATCCACTGATGACTTTTTCACTTCCTACACACGTTAGAATGATAGCCGATTTAACAAATTTAATTTTCTTTTCGGGATTCAAATTTTTCATATTCACACGGAGAGAATAAACATTTAACATATAACATTTAGAAAAATGAATCGAGTGATGTTTGAAAAGGAAAGTATTTAATTAAAAAAATTAATTTACTTTTTCTATCTTAACCAATTTTTCTTTTATTTTGATAAAAAGAATTCCTTATAAATTCTATATTTAAATAATTAATATAACCTAATATTTAGGATTCATTTAAAGCTTTGTAGAACACAATGCTGCCGGTTTGGAATTTCGCTCACGTATCAAACACGCTCAACGAATTTCTAAATCCTAATGTATACGACGAGTGCTTGGTAGCTTAAAAGTCATGACAGTTGAATCTGAGTTTGTGACTGAGTTGAATCATCAGTGTTTTACCCACTGTTTACAACACTTTATACAGCATAGTTTTTAATTATGTTTCTCGCATAGTGTTTTACTCCCTATTTACTCAATTTTTATACAGCATGGTTTTTAATTATGGTTCTCGCATCAGTGTTTTACTCACTGTTTACTACATTTTCTACAGCATTATTTTATTTATTTGTTAAATATCGCGATGTTATATATACGCAGATTAGTATGATATTTTTGTAAATAGTTGTTTGTGAATTTTGAGCCAGTTAGCTGGTCATTATTCAGAGTATTATTCATAACATCGCACGAACATAGTACCATTCTTTGTTTACATTTCAAATCCTGTAGCTAATTCTCTATACGATTCTCGATAGGTAAAGATTTTCTATTTTCATAATAGTTTTATCTCTAGGTGTCAACTTTTCATTTTTCTCCTTTACGCAATTTAAATTTTAAAGATATTTTCTGTCTTCACATATCCATAAATATAGAACGAAGAGAATGAAATCGAAATCTTTCCACCGCAGAAATGTCAGTGTTGATAAAAACGAAGCCAGAATATCCCAATATCGGATTTAAAGTGCAACCTCAATATTTAATTTAAATACAATAATGTGATTTTTAAATATCTGGCATATATTACTTTTAAAACATTAAAAATGTTTGGCATATTTTAGGAGAAAAGATATAACTAGAGTTAATTTTCAGATCTAAATGCTAATAAAACTATAAAGTTATGTCATTTATAATATTCAAGCTAATCATATTGTACGTAAACGCATATTTTTTTTCAATTCTATGTGATTCTTTTTCAATTAGTAATAATTGGATTTTATAATTTAAAAAATGTTAAATATCAATTGAACCCCTTAAGCCCCCTATTCAATTTAGTGGTAGTAAGCTGAATATCAGATATAATAAATTTTGTCAAAAGTAGTTTATATCATTATTTTTATCTATCAGAGATACAAAATACACAAAACTGAATACGAAACACAACTGAACAAAATAACCAACACATAAACAAATGAACAATGAAGAAAGAAACAAAGCAGCGGAAAATTTAATGAGTTTCTGTATACGTACCGCCATCTATTGGGTGCGAAAACAATCATTGCTATAAAGCCCGTACAAAACCAATCCCAATAGCAATTAGCGACGCAAAAAAATAGATGCTTAGGACATTGCAGTCTGGACTTAAGACGAGGACGTGCGCACGTACATCATGGTATTACAAATAGACGAGTTCATGTGGTGCTTAAGGTGGTAACAATCTTTAAAAAATAAATTATTTATTCAGTTGGAAGGAAAATTGGGAAAGTTATTTTGAAATATAATGCTATATGCCCTTGTAAATTCTTTACTTAGAATGTATCATTAATTGCAACATTATATTTAAACCTATTTTGAGTATGTGATACATTACTACATATAATGTTAGTCTTTTTACACCTTCAAAATTATGTGCTTAAAACACGATCAACATAATATATATTCAACTCGAGTCTCCTTTTTTACTTTTTACAATATGACAGTCGGTAAAAACAAGCAGATAAAGGGAAAGGACGTGAAAGAAAGGGTTGGGTGCAATGCATAATTTATATGGCTGTCGAAACACTAAGTTCTTTATGTGTTGGGAGGACCACTCCTTCATTTGCAAATCTGTCATGTACTGGGAAAAACTTCTTAAACATTTATTTGTCGTACTCCGATTTCAATTTTACAGCAATATTTTCTTGATGTGTAAATAGGCATAAATTTCTTCTGGAAAATGATATTGTAGAATAGAAAAGTAGATTTATATTTAGTCGCATTTTTTATTTCGAATTGAATAATACGTTCTAATAGTCTTTCAAAATAAATATTAACCTTCCTAGTACCAAGTTTTCATTTTTGATGAGAGTTCTTAGTTCTGGATTATTTGAACCAGAAATTAATTTAATTTATTAACTATCTTTCGAGGTATCTGTTTGATTTTATTTATTTTGTTTAAGTAATTATTTTTTTTTCTGGTTCGAACATGAAAAATTTCACAACAAAAATAAATGGGGTCAAAATAGATCCCAAATGGTACTAGGAGGCACTAGACAATGGTACTAGACAATGCATGTTCTATTTTTTTTTATTATTAAAATTCCTATTGAGTAGAAATTTTTTTGAAGAATCTTGATTCAGTATGTTAAACTTATTTTCTAGATATGAAACTTGAGACGCATTATGGTGGAAATTTTTCCAAAAATTTACATAGTTAAATTTCTCCGAAATATTACAATATACAATTTTTTTTTAAAATTCTAGGCTTGAAATATTTGATGGCTTTTCTGAAATAGTGCTTTCTGTCAGTATTTACAAATGTATTATTTTTCCTTTTTTTCAAAAAGTTCAATCGTACGTTATTTGCTCTCCTGGGTATTCTGTACGCTCAACGTCATGACTTACCAAGACAAGTGGCCTCCTTTAGGCATTAAATCGTACGTTATTTGCTATTGGAAGAAAACAGTAATGAATTTAAACCAATAGTTCCCAACTTTTTTCTGGCCAAGTATCTCTAAGATAACGATTTATCTGTAACATATAATTCTTTAATATTTAAAAAATGGATTTCTTGTTCATGTGGAAGCAGCATTCATTAACAATGACAATTAATTGTGGAGTTATTAGATTACCAAATAGATAAACATTTCTCATAAATGTGTTTCTAACATAACCTTTTAAATGCAACGAAGTCATACATCTTGAACTTTTTATTGTTTTGCTGTACCTCACTTTCAAACAGAAAATTTATACGATCTCCATATTTATCTTCAAAAAATGTTTTAACCCTTTCCGGCAGGGTGGGTTAAATTCTGTCCCACATAATATTAATCAGAAAACACCACAATTCAGAAAAAAATAACTTATTTTATGTACTAGAAGAAAACCTTTTATTTTCAAATAAATCTGTTCATACATTTTGGTGTCATTCAGTAATTTCAAAATTTTAGCAACCGAAGCACTTTGGGTCTGAGAGGATTAATAAACTCTTCCATTTAAAATTAAACTTGAAAGCATTGGTACATTTTATAATTTATTTTAGTATTTCGAAGAACAGATGGAAAACATTTGGACACTAAGATCACTGTAGGAGTAACACAATACACAAGAACCCATTTTCGATTATCATTCTTATCAATTTAATTAGCCTTTTTTGTATCTCCGATAATTTTCTGTCGACGGGCTTTTCAGACCACATTATAGTCAATTGACTTCTTTTCGAAATTTATTAATTTTATAAGGTTGTGTTTAGGTATTTAAATATGTTTAAAGTTAAAGGTGTTAAAGATAGTCAGTGTTAGATGCAGCCATAAGTAGATTCGTTTGCAAAAATTTCTTTGTGTGATATATTGCAGAACGAATAAAAAAACATACTCCACCAATATGTATTACTTGAAAACGTTATGCAAAAAATCCAAAATACAACTAAAAAAATTACCAAAGCGTTTAATTATAAAAAAAAGTCTCAATAGTATTAAAAATTTTGCACAGAATTATTTGTTTAAAGTTGTTTTTATGCATGGGATCTGTTTGGGAATTGAATAAAGAATTTGTTTTTTTTTATTTCATTTAAAAATCTACATCTATTACTTATATGTTTAGTTTACAACTTTACTTTACCGAAAAAGACAAAAATAAACTGACAGAAAATGGGTTATAAACAAATCTGGAATTACCCCCCTGAAAACTGAAATTGCCCCTCTGTGGGGTGTACGCCCACGTTGGTAAACACTGCTTTAGACGTATTTTATAATATGACTTGTAATTGAACGATAGTACTGGGTTATTATAAAAAAAAAAAACTTTACCATCATATGAGACCCTGGCGACCGTACTGTTCTAGGAAACGGAATGCCATTTGTAACGTGAATATTTTATGGCATGAACTCGAAAATGAAGTAAAGAAGAACAATCGAGGTCTCCCAGTTACGGTTACAGTAACGCATTTTCGAAAATTTGTAATGGCAATACTCAATTGTTTTCATCGCAAAATTACCTCCATGGTGAAAACCATAAATAGCTTTAAAAATTAATTTTAGCTATAAAACTGACGACATAAAACAAACTCAAAGAGGACGATTTCGGGATCCACGTGTGCTGCAAGAACAAATTGATGACATCGTCATCTCTGGCTTTTCGCGTTTCCGTAGTCAGCAAGGTCACTCGACTATATCCTAATCAGTTTTTGTCTCTTTAGGTCTTTAAATTTTTATGTATACACGTCGCATCCGCTAAATGAGTGAGACATGAAAAATTTCACCAAACGCCATGTCGTGATTTCTTTTTCCGGTCCATAGTTTCCCCCCATCAAATGTGTCATCATCTGTGAACGTACACTCTTAAAAATTTCGCAATCGGATTAATTTTTTTTTTTTTTTTTTTTTTTTTTTTTTGCCACCTGTGTGGGCGTATTTTTTTTCTTACTGATTTTTTGCGTTTGTTTGATGTTGACATTAGAGTTAAAATTAGTTTTTTACCGCTATTTATGGTTTAAAACACGAAAACAATTTTGCGATGCAACAAACTGAGTATTGAACATTTGAAAATTTCGAAATTTTGTCAATGAAAGCTCGGTTGTCGTTCTTTAACTCATTGTGGAGCCCATACCATAAAAAAAGCACAGCCTACGTGGCATTCCGGTTTATTGATACGATATGGTACTTATGAGTTTATAACTACCCTGTGGTTCATATGAGTTTATAACTACCCTGTATACACACATTCAATGTGTGCCTCTTCCAGCATTATAAAAAGTAATAGCGTGTCATGATCAAGTAATTGAGGGCGCTGTCTATTGTAATCATGACTCGCATGTAAACTAAGTATGAAAAATTCTGTAGATACCAAATTCGAAATTAAGTAGATCTTTAAAAATCTTAATGAGCTAGGTAAGTCAGCTTAGTAAAAACTTTCTTCGAGGATTTTTTCGCGATAAAGCAATTTTTTATTGTTTTAATTCGTACATGCAATGGACAGGTGTGTTTGGCTAGTAGTTAAGTTTTAGCGAATGAGTAAATTACCTTAATCTCAAAATTATAGGTACAAAATACTTGTAAATCAAAGAAGAAAATTAGTGTATGGAGTGGCTGTTTTTTTTTATAACTATACACTTTTTAATGACAAAGTATTTAATTAACTTCAACTGTTAACGGTTACGAGCAAAATGTTTTAACGGCCCTAGGGCAGACTTCCATAAAGCAACGGCCTTCTTTATGATACCCTTCAAAAACAAAACAAATTTCTAGAGGTATAAGTTAATACTCAATCAAACAGAAAATATAATAAAGAGATTACTTTAAAGATACATTGAAGATTTTTCCAGTTTCAGTTTCACCAACCTGCATGAATTATTGAAAATAAATCTATAAAAACGGCAAATAAAACAATATTTGAGCCAAGTCAATTTCCATTGATATATCATTAATAAACACGTGTAAAAAGGTATTTGACATAGATATTAAATGAAAATAATTTTAATATTGGGATTAACAGAAGCCAAACAAATCATGCCAATTCCTATTATTTGAGAAATCTCGAAGAAATCTCGAAGAACCCTAAAAAATTTACTGACTTCCAACAAAGGAGTTAGTATCTAATGAATGCCAATGAGTAGCATTGGACAGAATTTATACGATTTTGATAATTCTTTGATATTAAAATAGACTTGTGTTGGTGGTTTTCCAAGAAGAAATAATATATCAATAAAAAATAAAGATTAAAAATTAAAAATTAAAAATACTAATTTGTGAAAAATCCCTTATCTATCAGCTACTTTAAGAAAACAACTGAAATTCAGTTCACTACATCGCCGATATCTTTATGATTTTTCAAGGTATTCCTCTGGTACTTTTATATGAGTTGCTCTATACAATTTACCTCCTAATCATGAAATAGAAAAATTGGCATAGTTCGAGTTTGCGCAGTTAAAAATTATTTTATACAACTTCTTAAAGTTCATTAAATATTTAATATATGTACTATATTCCAATTATACTATGTTGTTTCTATTATATTTTGTGAAATTGTCTGAAACTAACGTTACATTTGGTTGAAAATTCTGAATGCTAGAAACAAATAATGAGAAGTGCCCAGGTAAACTAATGGCATTGAGCTCACAGGCCATTCACACTAATTACAATTAGTGTATTTATTATACTCTTATTTCAAATAATAATGCCCCTCGAAAAATAAAGAATTGGACTACAAATTAAGGGAGAGGGGATTAGCCCCCGTTCCCCCCTTTATACTTAACCAATAAACGCCCAAAACTAATCAGGGAAGCGCCTTATCACAATGAACATATACACAAAATTTGAAGCAAATCGGATAATTCTGTATGAAAAACCCATTTATCTATATTAAGTGAGGTGGGATTATCCCCCTTTTCCCCCGTTATACTTAACCAATGAACCCCCAAAACTCATCAGAGAAGAGCCTTATCAGAATGAACCTACCCTGCTGAAAATGAACTGCAGTTTTTGAACAAAAATATGTTTTAAATTTTTCTAGAGTTAACTGTAGATTTTTTGTAGCGCAATCTCGACTATAAAAATACTTGAATTTATTTGCAGCTAATGTGAAATAACATTGCAGTAATTTATTTCAAAATATCCTTACTGTAGTTTATTTGAAGTCATTTTACAAGCATGAATAAAAAAAATGAATGAGATTTAGATCCGTAGTAATACTTCAGTAAATTTGAAGTATTTATACATTCATTATTTCAGAAATATATTTTCTGGTGTATCTGCAATATCACTGTAGTTACTGTGAGGTCATTTTACAGAACTTATAGTTTATAGAAATCTCGTGTGATATTTTCTTTAGTTTATCTGCAGTTTTGAAAGTGGTGATAAAACTTTTCAGTTTTTCATATTGTTGCACGACTCACTATTTACTTTATTAATAATAATTAATACTGTTTTCAAGACTTTTTTATTTTAAAAGCCTAATTTGAGCACCTGGTACCCCCCCCCCCCTACTTTAAGCGAAACAAAAAAAATATTCAAATATATTAAACTTTTTAAAATTCAAAACAAATATGCATATTATATGCATGTCTATTATACTAATTTGCTATTCATACAATATCATATCATTATCTTACACATTAATTTAAAAAATAAAAGTGCTATGAACCATAGACGTATTATAAATCATATTATAAAAGTCAATTAAAATTTTTAATTACATAAAATAATTAAATATATATACTTAAATAAATATAAACTTAACCTTACAAGGAAAATAAAACTAGTTCTCACTTATTTTTTTAAATTACGTATTCATTTACGACTAATTTTCTTATTTTATTTAAAAATTAGTAATTATTAAAATTGTTTTACAATCTCTAACAATATAAACAGGTCCCTTCTCCAAAAAAATAATGATAAAAGAGAAAAAAAACTAATTCCCAAATTAATTCATCTTTTTTTTAAATTACGCATTAAGTTAAACAACTATTTTCCTTATTTTAATTAAAATGTATTAGTTATAAAGAATAAATTAAAATTATTTCACAAGCTATAAAAATACAAACAAAACCCTTCATAAAAATTATTAATAACCTTATTAATATGCCTTCACAAAATTACTATTAATGAAACAGGTCCCTTCAAAAAATTCTCGTAATAAAATAGGTCCCTTACACAAAATCCATTTTTATAATAACATACTCTTTATTAATAACTTCCATTTTGAAGTTATTATTCATTAAAATTACTTCAAGTTAAAATAAATAACACGTTTCAAAAATATATATCTCCAAATTTAATTCCGTATCTAAACAATATCCGATAAGACATTTATTCCACACATTTAGTTAATAAATTTATTTCGAAGTAGACACGTATAAAGCATTTATAAAAAGTCACCTCAAAATCCCATCTTTCACACCGTGAAATTATCTACCAACGAAAAAAATTACTGCTTCTCTGATCACCCTCCCCGTATAACCCCATGCAATCCATACATCGCTAACACTCAGTGGCTGAATGGGTAAGACGTTCGACTTCCAAACTTGAGATCGCCAGTTCGAATCTATTATCGGCAAGCGGGGAAAAATATTCTTTTAAAATATTAAAAAAATAACTATGCTAAAATGGCTCATAGGTGGCGCCACTAAAAACAGAAAAATAAAATAAAAAATTTCCAAAATTACTGCAGTTTTAACAGAATTACTGCAGAACTGCAGTAATTTTGTAGTTGTATCGACCTCAAAAATTCTGTAGTGGAATCGGCCAAATCACTACAGTTTTCCAACTGCATTTTTTTGCATATTTACTGCAATTCATTTTTAGCTGTTTATATAATTAATTTGATGCAAATCGGATAATTCTGCATGAAAAACCCTTTTATCTAAATTAAGGGGGATTATTCCCCGTTTCCCCCTTTATACTTAACCAATGAACCTCCAAAAGTAATCAAGGAAGCATTTTATCAGAATGAACCTATATACAAAATTTGAAGCAAATCGGATAATTATGCATGAAAAACCTATTTATCTAAATTAAGGGAGGAGATTAACCCCCCGTTCCCCCTTTATACTTAACCAATGAACCCCCAAAACTAATCAGGGAAGCGCCTTATCAGAAAGAACCTATATACGAAGTTTAAAGCAAATCAGACATTTCTATCAAGAGTTATCGTGTTACGTACATACAGAACTTGCGGGCATTATTGACTCTCAGGCTTTGATAGCCTGTGAGCTAAAATTGAGCAAAAGTTTCTTTATTTTTTATGAAATCGTTATATCTCCATAAATATACGTGCTATACCTAAACACCTTGAACACAAATGTACAATATTGTGATAAGAGTGATGTGCTGCAGCGATAGATAATTTTGTGTATTTTATTTTACAGAGTGAACCTAAATATTATTTTTTAGCTCACAGGCTATCAAAGCCTGAGAGCTTATGTGCCCGCCCGTTCTGTATGTATGTATGTATGTATGTATGTACGTATGTACGTACGTAACGCGATAACTCTTGACAGAAATAACCGTTTTGCTTCCAATTTTGTTTATAGGTTCCTTGTGATAAGGCGCTTCCCTGATTAGTTTTGGGGATTGATTGTTTAACTATAAAGGGGGGAACGGGGGGGCTAACCCCCCTTAATTGAGATAAATGGTTTTTTCATGCAGAATTGTCCAATTTTCTTCAAATTTTGTATATAGGTTCATTGTGATAAGGTTCTTTCCTGATTAGTTTTGGGGGTTCATAGGTTAAGTATAAAGGGGCTAACGGGGGGGGGGGGGAATCCGCCCCCTTAATTTAGATAAATGAATTTTTCATGCAGAGTTATCCGATTTTCTTCCACTTTTGTTTATAGGTTCCTTGTGATAAGGCGCTTCCCTGATTAGTTTTGGGGATTGATTGGTTAACTATAAAGGGGGGGGACGGGGGGCTAACCCCCCTTAATTTGGATAAATGGTTTTTTCATGCAGAATTATCCAATTTTCTTCAAATTTTATATATAGGCTCATTGTGATAAGGTTCTTTCCTGATTAGTTTTGGGGGTTCATAGGTTAAGTATAAAGGGGGTAACGGGGGGCGTTAATCCTCCCCCCTTATTTTAGATAAATTATTTTTTTCATGCAGAGTTACCGATTTTCTTCAAATTTTGTATATAGGTTCGTTGTGATAAGGTTCTTTCCTGATTAGTTTTGGGGGTTCATAGGTTAAGTATAAAGGGGGTAACGGGGGGGTTAATCCTCCCCCCTTATTTTAGATAAATGATTTTTTTCATGCAGAGTTAACCGATTTCCTTCAAACTTTCTATATGGGCTCATTGTGGTAAGGGGCTTCCCTGATTAGTTTTGGGGGTTCATTGGTGAAGTGTAAAGGAGGGAAACGGGGGCTACCCCCCCCCCTTAATTTTGATAAATGGGTTTTTCATGCAGAATTATCCAATTTACTCCAAATTTTGTATATAGGCTCATTGTGGTAAGGCACTTCCCTGATTAGTTTTGGGGGTTCACTGGTAAAGTATAAAGGGGGGAACGGGGGGACTAACCCCCCTTGATATAGATAAATGGGTTTTTTAAGCAGAATTATCTGATTTTCTTCAAATTTTATATATATGTTCATTGTGATAAGGCGCTTCTCTGATTAGTTTTGGGGGTTCTTTGGTTAAGTATAAAGGGGGGACGGGGGGCTAACCCCCCCCATTAATTTAGATAAATGGATTTTTCATGCAGAATTATCCGATTTTTTCAAATTTTGTATATAGGTTCATTGTGGTAAGGCGCTTCTCTGATTAGTTTTATGGGTTCATTGGTTAATTATAAGAAGGAGAAACGGGGGGTGGTTCCCCCCTCTTAATATATTGTCGATTTCTTCATTTTTCGAGGGCTTATTTCAAATTCTTTGAAATAAGAATATAATTTACAGTTAGTGTGAATAGCCTGTGAGCTCAATGCCGTCAGTTTAACTGGGCAGTTTTCTTTTTTTATTTCTTTATTTTGCGGTTGGTTCCCTAATTGTCCTCTTGATGAAATCTGCGTTGAAACATGTGAGGCCAAACCTCTTTGTCAAATATGTTTCTAGATATTCGATAAAAGTTTCAAATCAAAAGTATCTGGTGATTTTTGGCGTATGTACACCAGTTCAAGTAGCAGACAATAATCTTGGTATATTGAAAACTTCTTTTTTTCTGTTTTAATGCGAAAATGAAACACTATTATTTCTCTTTTCTTTCTGTTCTGTTTTTTGTATTTCCCCAAAATGTTAAAAAAAAAATCCAAAAAAAAATTAAAAAATCGAAATTTCAAGAGTATGACGTTTGTTTCACTGAGCATCAATCTATATTCTAGTAGGAGTAGTCGTAAATTATAAACACACTCTCAGAATTCTGAACAGCGCCATTTATTTTAATTCGCTGAAGATGATACTTCCTTTGCTTATAACTTTGGCTGTAAATACAATTACGGAATATTTGTTTTTTATATTTGTTATTTAAGTTTGAAAATGAATAAGTATCTAAAAATCGGATCGATGTAAAATTATTACCATTTATAGATCTTCCATACTCATTTCGACTACCAATTAGCAGAGAGTTTTAGGGTTTGGGTACAAAATCAAATATATTATTGAAACCAGCTTTGTATTTCTTTATGAGGCAAACAAGTGATGGCATCTTAGGTAATTAGTTCCTTGCTTATTATTGATCTCAGCCTGGAATGTAGAAATAATAATTAGATATTAGCTATTTATACCTATCCCTCCGTTTTTTAATTAAAATGTATAAGTTGTAAGCTAAAAATCGAATCTTCATTTTTGATAGCGTGGTTTGGTACAAAATTAAATGCATTGTTGCAACTCTATTTTATTTTTTGAGGCAAACATATAATGATAGCCAAGGTCATCCTATCTTTGCTGATCAATTATGCAAATCTTGGCTCAGGACCCAATCATGGCTCCTTATTCTTACCAATCCCGTTTTAAAATTAAAATGTATAAGTCATAAAATGAAAAAAGTAATTCTTGTAATTTAAAAACTTTAATAAGACTTTTCAGTCGCTATAAAATACCCTAATATTGATCAATTAATTTATCAGTTTTGAGCCTTGAAAGGTTGATTCTTGAATTGATTATCCGTGCTTTTTTCTGTTTTCTCAAAAACTATTTTAGATATCGAAATGAGACGAAATGCAGATGGTAGATAAGAGACATTTTCTGTCTTCTCCAAATTTTAGTGTTTGTTATGCAACAGTTTCTTAACATATTTCGGACAGAGGGACAGACTAAAATCTTTTTAAATGTCGAAAAATAATATAAATAGTTGAATAGTCTAAATAGTCGAATGAAGTTAGAAATAGGTGTTTTTCTGAAAATGGCAGACAGGCACTTAAATTTTGAATTAATATGTATAGATGTATATATACGTATCTATAGATATGTATGTGTATATATACGTATCTATAGATATGTATGTATATACAGGGTGGTTATAAAATAAGTATCCCTATTTGGAGCTGTCTGTAGCTTGAAGGAATAACTCGAATGAAACAAAAATTTGTACACATACTATTCGAGGAGGGGGAAGAAGAATGGAAAAATAAAAAAAATAGTTACAATAATCGGCAACAGATGGCGCTACGGGTCCTGTCGGTGCAAACGCCGTTGTAATCATTAGTAAACTCAAAACGCGGTCATTTCTGCCATTAACGTTGTACGACATGGCTGCCAGTTTACCAGATCGCGCTTTAATTTAAAAACAATTCTACGTTAACAGCTCAAACAATGCAGCTCTTTACGCGAATTTAGGCGTGTGAAATGAATGCGTAAAGGGAAATGTCCTTTGAAGCCGTGTTCAGTGAGAAGAATGGTAAAAAAATTCGAGGAGACTGGATCGTTTACTTTAAAATGTGGAAGAGAGAGAAAACCAGTACCTCTCCGCATGAAGGAGAAATTGCCACTGCGATTGTGGAGTCATCAGGGATTCCGGAAGCCGGTCCTAGTGCACGTGGAGTTACCCGAAATTTGGATATTCCATATGCTACTGTTCGAAAAGTCCTAGAAAGGTAATCCAATTTTATCCGTTTAAAATTAGTTGCCATCAACAATTGTTACCAGGTGACGCGTATCAGAGACTGGATTTTGTTTTAACGTTTTTAACACGAGTGGAGGTGGATGATGCCTTCCCATGAAAGATTTTTTGGGGAGATGTAGCCCATTTTCATATGAATGGGATAGTAAATACGCAGAACTGCAGAATATGGGCTTTGGAGCCACGAACTGTTATTCACGAACCCCCCCCCCCCACTCTCCAAAAATCACAGTGCGGTGTGGCTTTACTGCAAGTTTCATTCTTGGTCCTTATTTTTTTTTAGAAGTTACGGCCAACAGGCCCTGTAACGTGTTCGGTTACTATTATTGCACATTACATTTTACACACAAAAGCGCCATCTGTCGGCGATTATTGCAATTATTTTTTTTATTGTTCCATTCTTCTTCCCCCTTCTCAAATAGTATGTGTACAAATTTTGGTTTCATTCGGGTTATTCCTTCAAGCTACAGACAGCACCAAATAGGGATACTTATTTTATAACCACCCGGTATATATATACACTCTAAAAAATCCATGAAAATACAAGAGATTTTCCGTTAAATTTTACGGAGAAGTTTCATTTTTCCAAAACAACAGTACAATTTCCGTAAATGGCATTAGTTTCGTAAAGGAGATTTTAAATCCATAAATATGTAGAAAGTTTTCCGTAAATTTAATGGATTTTTCCGTATTTCTTGCAAAACTGTACAATGTCCGTATTTCTTTCAAAACAGTGCCATTTCCGTAAAGGACGTTCAGAGGTTTGCGTACAGAAATCGCCTTGTTTGAAATGCGAATTAAGATTGTTGTATTTACTAGAGTTCTTCTATAGACCGGGAGGCAGCAGCACAGATAATCACCTGATCGAGTTCACGGCTGAAATTCCAGAATTAGTTAAAACGTGATTCGCATATTAAAACGCAATCGGTCTGCCAAGTCATATCTTGGTGGAAAACACATGAAAACCCGATTTTAGCGTTTGATTCATAGGTTTACCATTATGATTTCCTGCATCCAAAGGTATAAAAACATGGAGGACTGGGAGCAGGAAAACACAATGGTAAACCTACGAGCCAACCGCTAAAATCGGGTTTTCGGGTGTTTTCCACCAAGATATGACTTTCAAGATATGATTCAAGTTTTAACTAATTCTGGAATTTCAGCCGTGAACTCGGTGAGGTGATTGTCTGTGCTACCGCCTCCCGGTCTACTAGGATCCAAATCTGAACCGGTCCTACCCGTGAGCCTATTTTTTGTCATTAGACTCGGGCCAATCCTGGAACTCATTCTAACCAGGGTTGTGTCTGGGCGGTAATTTTATGTGAAAATAATAGTGATATTTTTATTTTTTAGTGAAATCTGTAGGAATTTATTTTATTTTCATAAATTACAGAAAAATATTTTTTTAAATCTACTTTTTTTTCTTTATAGTGTTTTAAATTGTGAATTTTTACACAGACGTTTTAAAATTATCTTGTAATTTTATTAACGTGAGGCACTAGGTTATTAAAGGTTTCATAAAATATTATCTTTGCAAATTATCGATATGTATATTGTATTGAACAAAACTGTTTTGTCTTATAAATTTTTTATAAATTATAATTTTTTACAAAGTTTATATTTTTTTCTTTAAATTTATAAAAGTTATTAATCATTTTTTCTTTACTTTCATAAAAATGAAGTTTATGACTTTATAAAGTTTATAATTTATTTCGTTAGTTTATGATTTTATAAATTAAACTAAATTAATTTAGACTAAATTAATAAGTCCAGATTTAAACTTACCTATCCCAAGGTCATTAATTTCAAAATTTTCTCTAAAAATCTATTTTTTTCAATTTTAATATTTTTAAGGTTTCATAAAATAATATCTTATAAAATTATCGGTATGTGGGTATAAAACTAAACTGATTTGTCTTATAAATTTGTGAATTAAACTAAAATTTATTATTTTATAAATTATAATTTTACAAAGTTCATAATTTTCTCTTTAAATTTATAAAAAATGATAACTTTTTGTTTACTTTATAAAATTATAAACTTTTATTTTTATAAAAGTTTATAATTTATTTTGTTAGTTTATAATTTTTATAAATTAAACTAAATTATTAAGTCCAAATTTAAATTTACCTATCCTAAAGTTATTAATTTCAAAATTTTCTCTAAAAATCTATTTTTTCGTTTTGACATTTTAAAAATTATTCATTTTAACAGAACCATACACAAAAGCTTGCAGCAAAGCTTAAATATAATAATTAATTTATTATAAATTTGTTTATTCACATAAGTTTTTAAACTAAGAGATAAAGAAAATTTACTTTAATAGCATGTAATAAATACGTATTCTTAAGATAATTATTGTTTTTACTGGAATTGATAAATAAATCAACACACAAATTATTAAAAAAAAGTATATGTACTATTGAAAAAAGAAACAATCATTACTGTTAATACAATATTTTACGCATAAAATGCATAAAAAATTTAAATTTATATGTTATAAAGCATCAAATAATAAAGCAGAATATCGAACAATTTTTAAAGAAAGTATTAAAAACAATGGAGCTCTGAAAATATCCATCTAACTATGAGAACTTCAAGTTTTTGCATCATTAAAAGCATCTCAAATAAGTAACAACATTTGAATACGTGTCCTGTCCAACCGTAGCGTAGTGGTTTGGCCCGCTGTTTAATAAACGGAAGGTCTTGGGTTCGATACTTATCGTGGGAAGTGTTGGTTGTTTATTAAAAACTCGCTCAGAAATGAACGGAAAAAAAGAAGCTTATCTGCTCCTTATAAGATGTTCCTTGAGGGATAACTTTTTTTTTTTTGGTCCTATAAAATTTATTTTTCGACATAAAAATTTCTAAAAAATACGGAAGATATCTGTTATAAAACGGAAATTTAAAAACGGATATTTCAGAGATCACGGAAAATTTCCTGTAATTTACGGATTTTTTTCCGTTAAAATACGGAAATAGTACTGGCGTCTCGATTGCCAGTACAATTTCCGTTATTTTCAGGACAAATTTATATATATATATATATATGTGTGTGTGTGTGTGTGTGTGTGTGTACAAATACATAGATGGCTATAGTGTGGAAAAGTTGCGATTAGTAAATACAAGAAGAACAAAAAAAAAAAAATTCTTCAAATCGAACTTTATCTTCCGATCGCGCAAACCGCCTAAAAATTAAAAAATAATAATAATTTCCGATTTTTTCAGAATTAAAAAAAAATTACGTATATTTTTTTTCTTGTCGCTATAGTGAAAACTATTTGCAGATTGTACTGTTGTATAATAATAATAATAAAAATTGCGTTTAGAGAATATCTTCTGATCGCGCAAACTCAATGGATATCGGGAATAAATCAATTTTGAGTGATTTTGATAAATTAAGAAAATAATCACCTTAGGTCAGTTTGCGTTACAATGTTAACATTTGATTTTATAAATTTTAAGATTTTATAAAAAATTTGTAAGATTTATAAATTGCAGCTCTTTTCTTGTTTTGATATAATATTTAAACAACCCAGAACTCACCACGGGGAGGCACTTCGAGTTCCACCCACACTCCTCCCTCCATCCAACCAATGAGGGTGTTTGCTATTTACATTACTTAAATACATAGATTTGTTATTTCATCTGCTGAAGCCAGATTTTTAGCCACAATTTTGTACTGCAATTTGCTGGTAAAGTTTAGCATCGTGGACCTTAATTTCAGTGTGACTCTTACAAATCCATCTCTTGATTGGGGACTTGATTATCATAAGAGCCTACACTAGTCATGCAAAGAAACGCTCAAGCTAATGTTAAGTCTATGGGAAGGTTCTTGCGCGATTTCTCGCTTGAATTTTAATATTTTTAAATGATGTTCTTTGCATAGGATAGCTGAGGTCAATCTCTAACGTTATTAGTTTTTACTTTTTTGATTTTGGTTACAGTTTTTTTTTATAAGTGGACATTTTCAATTTTGGAACCGGTTCTGAAAGTGAAAGTACCATTATATAAAAAGACTGGAACAAAATCGAAAAAGTAAAAACTAACAACGTTAGAAATCGACCTCAGCTATCCTATGCAAAAAACATCATTTAAAAATATTAAAATGTGAGCGAGAAATCGCGCAAGAACCTTCCCATAGACTTAACATTCGCTTGCGCGTTTTTTCGCATGACTGATGTAGGAACTTAAGAGCCTACACTAGTCACGGGAAGAAATACTCAAGCTAATGTTACGTCTATGGGAAAGTCTTTGACAGATTTCTCGCTTGCATTTTAATATTTTTAAATAATTTTTTTGCATAGGATTGTTGAGGCCGATCCCTAACGCTGTTAGTTTTTACTTTTTTGATTTTGGTTACAGTTTTTTTTATAAGCGGACATTTTAAATTTTGGTACCTGTTCTGAAAGTGAAAGTACCCTTATATAAAAAAACTGGAACAAAATCGAGATCGTTAGAGATTTTAATATTTAGATAAACCGGTAACCGGACCGATACCAGCTGATATCCGGTAACCGGATCGACCTCAGCTATCCTATGCAAAAAAAAAAAAATCATTTTAAAATATTAAAATGCGAGAGAGAAATCTGCTAAGAACCTTCCCATACACTTAACATTAGCTTGTGCGTATTTTCGCATGACTGATGTAGGATCTTAAGCGATGCTTCCGTTACCAATTTGATGCAGCTTGCGTGTGGCAGGGAAGTAGCATCCCAGTCTGGGATATCACCTGAATGAACGAAGGAATGTATTTCTTCATTGGTTACTCTCCGTAAAAGAGGTGGAGATGCTAATTTTGCCCCATTCCAATCAATTAATTCTGTATAGTCTGCCACATCGAAGTTTAAAGTTGGAGTGATAAAGTTTCTGATTTTTATCCCGAGCTGTCTTATTATCAAAGGTCATTGCCATCAGTAGGCAAAGAACGAATTTCGTTCAATTACAGTGAATACCACTTTCTTCAGGCAAGTATCGAGATGTTTCTAATGAATAGGCTCGTCTGTAATGTCAAACTGGCATGTAAGATTTTAAAATAAATATCACTATGGCTTTTAAGGCATCCGATGGGTTTTCCACGATTTCGTAAAGTCGAAGGGTTTGCACAAGTGAGCCATCTGGCATGTGAAATTGACACGCTTTGATAAGTTATTTGTATGCTTTTCACTTTTCATTGTTTGATAGATATCTTTGGCCCGTGCACAACAGTTGACTGTCAACTTCTGGAATTTCAGAATCAATTAATTGAAAAATTATCACTGAGAGCTTTTCACAACCAATGAGATTCTGCCCAGTTGGTCCACTAAATGATGTTGGGACAGTTGTTTCACCATCCAAGTGTTCAAAAAGATGGCGGAAAGAAAATTCAACAAAATGGAATAAACAAACAACCCACTGCAGTTGTCGTACGAGAAGTACTTTAAACTGTCTGATAGCGTCGCCTTTCCATCCATTATTGGTATTTGTACCATCACAACCTACCAAATCTAAGTATTCTAGTGAAACCCATTGTTCAGTAATCAGCTCAATAGTATTAATTTACATTCAAATCTTAACCTGAGACCGCAAACTGACTTCAGTTGATTATTTTCTTAATACATCAAAATCACTCAAAAATGAATTTTTCCCGATTTTTGTTTAGTTTGCGCGATTGGAATATATTCTCTAAACGTAATTTTTATTATTATTATTAAACAGTACAATCTGAAAATATTTTTTACTATAGCGATAAAAAATATATATATATATACGTAAAGAAAATTATTCTGAAAAAATCGGAAAATTTCAGTTTTTTTTTTAATTTTTAGGCGGTTTGCGCAATCGAAAGATAAAGTGAAATTTGAAGATTTTTTTTTGTTTTTATTGTCTTTACCAATCGCAACTTTTCCGCACTATAGCGACTCGGAAATATCAACTTGACTTTTTTTGCACCACCCAATTGTATACATAGATGTATAGATTGTCCCGTAGAAAAACAAAAATAGTCATTTGATTGGAAATTATGTCGTCTTTATATTAAAACTAGTGCTCCCTATTAAATGTTTATACGAGTATACGTGTAATACGTATTAAAGGAGTACAGATTTTGTATACGTATGATACGGTCCAGTCGGTTATACGTATTATACGAAACAGTATATGCGGTCCAGCGTATATAAGGAACTTATCCCAGCTGTTAAACGTATAAACGTTTGCACGGTTTTCGTTCTTGCGTGAAAAAAGATGCTTTTCTCTAGCTGGTCTGCGCAAGGTTACTATATCATATCAATTTCTCCCTGCAACCAATAGGAAACGATTCGCTGTTTGACGTCACTTAGCGTGCTCGATTCAGTTTTCCAATTGATTTGGATTAGAAATGCGCTATTTTTAATTGAAAAGTATCAGTAGAAATTTTCGTGTGAAAAGAAGTTTAAAAATTAAAAAATATTGATTTCATAGGACAAACATTACATCTAAAATTTAAACTATTATCTCTTTTCAATTCTCCGAAATTTGATTTTCACATTTTCTATATTTATCAGTAAATTTTGTTTGCGCCTCAGTATGAAAAGTTCATTTTCAAAAAAAAATGCAAAATAGTAATTTTTATAAATAAAATCTTAAAGCTGGGGGATGAATGGGACAAGGGATGGATGGGACGTTCTCAATATTTCAGGCAATAAACATTGTTTTTTAGTTGCTTCCTATCCTCATAGATTTCACTACCATAGTGTGCTTCAGAATCAAAAGCAAGACCACATGGCTGTTTTCTGTTTCCTTCAAAGTTTCATTTCCTGAAAACTTTGCTTAAAATTAATTTTTTGAACATTTGAAGTTACTTAAATATCTTATGCAATATAAACAATTAAGATATGTTGTAGTTGTTTATTTCAAGGCTCAATATTGGTAATTAAAATGAATGAATATTTACTATTGTGACAAAATAATTTCTGAGTCAAAATGGCTAACAATTGAATATATACATCATGGGGATGATTGGGACATTTCAAATGGGGATGAATGGGACTGTCTCATTCATACCTAGAGGATGTTAAAAAAACATTTATTAACTACATATATAGGTATATATAACTATATTATATAGGTTGATAATTTAATAATTTATGTTAATTATTCTTTTAACATCTCCTCCTCATTGTAGCCACCGTCTTCAGCCATTGAATGTTTCTGTTTATGGGCCTCTTAATTCAAAGCTGAGATCAGTCCAAGATGATTGGCTGACAAATAAGACAAATTGATGACAAATAATTCTGGAGAGCATATCACAATTTAAAACCTCTCAGATTTTGTCAAGGAACCATTTTTGTCAGCTTTTAGTACCAGCAACATAAACATAACCAGTGGTTATAGGAAAACTGCCATTTTCCTGTTAACAGCAATACATTCATTGAAAGTTATTTTATGTCAGCTTATGAAACTGACAGACCACATTTAGAAGAACCAACAACTGAAAGTTCTAAAAATATAATTCATTAAAATATGTTCATAGTTAAAATATATAATATAAATCACAGTTTTTTCATACATAATTAACTATGTTTTCACTTTTTAGATTACCAACACTGATATATAACAGCCATATAAGATTATATATTACAAATATAATTACATTCCATATAAGTTTATAATTATAAATTTTAATTTGGTAACATTGAATACATGGAGGAAAATACTTGTGTCCCATCCATCCCTGCTGTGAGGATGATTGGGACAGAGGAGAACTTTTTTTAATTTCATAATATATTTCTGTATAGTAATAATCTTGAATAAATATTGTGCATAAGATGTAGTCAAACGCATGATGTATGAAATGTGATATATAATATTGTTAATAACTTAAATAAAATATTTAAAATAAGTATTTTTGTGAAAATGTCCCATTCATCCCCCATCTCCCTTACCTACAAGAGCAGAAAATTTAATGTTTATATGACTGCAGTTAATATTCTGTTAATAATTTTAATATAGTAAATTTATAATATTTGATCGGTATTCAATTTGAAATGTTTAATAATTTTAGTGTTATTATTATTTTGATATGTCTTTCATAAAAACCTATAAAAAATAAAAATAATAATAATCACTTGGATTTCAACCCCATACCACACATACACAAGATTGAGTTTTGCGTAATTATATTTAAAAAAACAAATAATACAGAAACTCTAATAAAAATAAATAGCTGAATATTTAATATTTTTAAACTGGAATATTCATACAATATAATTACTTGATTTAATGGAAATAAAATTTTAAATTTAGAGTAATATACTTTATAAACACATTCGTAAATGTTTAATTAAAATATTATTTTATTGCTACATAATAAACATAAATGAGCTACAAAGAGCGTACACGTTGAAATCACGTGAGCGTGAAAGTTTGTACAAAATACCGTGTGCAAAGGATTGAGTAGTTGATGATTTTTTGCAGCTTTCAGTGTATGCTATGTATGGTCTTTTTTTCTTTAAGTAAACTTTTGTTTAAATAAAGCGTTTGATCATGAGAAGCTTTATTTAGTCCAAACCGCACTCTTGTTGACTACTTGATTTTTTATTACATTTTAAAATATGTAAAGCACTTTCGGCCTACTCTGAATGTTCTAGAGTTTCTTTTAAAAACCGAGTATATCCAAACCGAACATTTAATCAACCAGCAGAAAGCAAACCAATTTGATCTTCAGTAGAAGGAATTAAAATCGACCCACCCGGGGTGTGTCGGGTTAGAGAAAATATTGTGATGCAACTCGATGTAGGATTCTATTCCGAAGCAGCAAAAAACGAGAAAAAATAAAATAAAATCCCGCCGTAACGATTCGTTTCGAGTTAAGAAAAATCTGCCGGACCCGATGCAGGATTCAAATCCAAAATTTACATGCTGCAAAAAAAAAAAAAAAAAAAAAAAAAAAAAAAGAACTGCAGATGACCCGGCCTGCGTTGCGTTCCGGTAAAATCCGGTTTAAAAAGGCCACCTAATAAGATTGAGTTTTGTACGGCTAAAATCAGGTCACTCTACACGATGCAGACTCTTCACAAACGGCCATAACGACTGCACATTCATGTCACTGTCGACGGTCACAAAGTCACACTGTGACGTCAAAATGTTATACGGGTTGTTACTTGAAGCCAAAACTTCCAACAGATTTGAATGTAACTTTGCTTGCATATTCTTCACTTATCCTTGTACCGTATTATCATTACAAATTAATGAGTAGTTTATCACATTTTTATTAATTACAGATTATTTATAATAAGTTGAGTCACCCGGTCCTTGGAGTAAATCCGCTTGGATATCTTACATGAAATCAAAAATGTTTAGACTTTCTTTTAAAAGGAACAACTTTAACTGAGGGACTAAATTAATAATATTTCCATTATAAGTCTATTGATTTAATATTTAAAAACAAACTGATAATTTGGAAAATTTATAAAAATCATAATCGCTCTTGTCCATGTAATTTTGACTGCTTTTCTTCAAACATTATTTCTTGTTTCTTCAGGTATTGTTTTCCAATATCCTTCTTTATCCCCCGTACGATATCCTATTTTACCACAAGTGAATGTGAATCAGAAAGCTAGACATAAAATGTCGTTTTAAATGGTAGCAACAGTTTCATTTTGGAAAATAAATCCTTAATAATATGCTACCCATCATAATATGGAAAGGTTCAGTAACTTCAAATGTGTTCATATATATATTTTTTAAACTAGAAAACATGAAAAAAAAAAGATAAAATAAACTTTTAACACAAACTACATAAATTCCAGAGATCTTGTATGGCGATATCGTAATGGTCGTTTATCGTTGTGGTATAATGTTTAGTATTTGAATCATTATCCGCTAGAGGGTTATCCAACTTGAATTAAAACTGAAATATCCGGTTTTACTCGGTTATACAGCTGTACACTATTTTCCCCTACAGAATCTACCCTGAATTTATAGAATAGTTTTTCACTCTTTTTGTTTTCTAACAGAATCTCAGTTTTCAGATCCTTGTAAATTTATGTAAGACGTACAATAAATGATTACACCGAAAGTTACTTTTAACAATGTAAATTTATATACACTACGCATATATTCATTTTGTAATGTAATCTAAATATGTACAACTAATAAATATAAACCTTGCACTTTTATTAAATAAATATTCTATATGTTTATATTTCGAAACGGTTCTCAAAAGTTTTATTTATTTTTAAAGCTTTCATTGAATTTTCCTCTGTATTGACCAGCTCTCTTGAAATAATTCGATAAAACTTTGTTGAAAGGTGCAAATACTTTGTAAAAAAGTTTTCATTTTAGCTGCCACGGCTGAATAAGCATTAATTCTTATTAACATGTACTTTATTTATTTGCGTGCAGTAAAAGAAGGTATCGAGATATCCTTTGTTAGAAAATTGCTTTAGAGTTTTTATTAAAAACTAATTATCTAAAAGTTTGGTGAGGAGCATTATTGATTTTCTTTCAAATTTTTTTATATTATCTCCATTTCAAAGTAAATTAAACCAGCTGTCTTTTCTCCACTAGAATTTTTTGTTTTCTTTTTAACCAAAACCTATATTATTCATCCAGAGCAATAATAGAACTACAAAATATATTTGCATCTTAGCTTTTTCTAGGGTTAGAATTGAATTTTTCTGTAGCACAAATATTTTTGAAAGGTAAAACATCTTTTTTTCCCTTGAAATAATTATACATGTATTTCAATCTTTGATTTGAATTTTTCCCATTTGTTATGAGGCAATTTTTAAATGGAATGCACTTCTTAACAATATAAAATCCTAAAAAAAAAAATAAAAATAAATTGAGAAATATTTTATTGTGCCATGATAAGTTTTCACACGTTTCTATGCAACAACTTGGTTAATGAAATTTTCTAATTCATTTTTCACTTCCTTCCTGATATTCTAGATTTCTAGAAATTGTGTGTTCACGATGACAATATAGTCAGAACTTAATTATCAACAAATATTAATTATAATTATACGATGAGAAAACACTTTAGAAATTCTGAATATGTGTTTTAAATATTTTTTTTTATTTTCTGTTGCCATATCTTAAAAAGAAACTAAACAAAAATTACTTTTTTAGAAGTTAACTAGTTTGCGGTTTCCACCAAACAAAAATAAAAGCGGTGAATTTTCCCTAATTTCGGTCCTTGTCAAAGTCATGTATTTTAATGGAAATGTTATGGAACACCATTAGTTGCAGTCATGAAAATAGGCGAGATTTTGAAGATTACCAGTGACTGCTTATCCCATTTATGCCTAGCGTTAGTGCTTTAGTGAAATGGAAAAAAGTGCATATCACACCAATTTTTTTTAAATAGAAATTTGGTGTCTTATTTTATCGAGGACTCCTCGATAAAATAAGACATCAAATTTCTATATAATAAAATGTTTCTGTATAATATTTTTTTATTTATTTATTTTTAACTATTTTTACTTTTCTTTTAATTAAATGCTTATTTCCACAAAAAATTTTGCGTGAATGCATGAAAGAAGAAATTAATTTTTAAGAAAACTGATGAATTTAAACTTTCTCGAACATGGGAACTTCCGATGAGGTTGTATTAAAAAACGATCCCCAACGAAGTGTGCCTATGTTGTTCGTATTCTTTTATGACATATACAGGGTGTCTGAAAAACATTGACCCTGGCTTTTATTCCTTAAATATTGATCATATACATTTATTATAGATAATAAAGTTACGTCAAAAAGGGTACAGAATTTTATGAAATCGATTAAAAATTTCAAGGGATTAAATTTGATGAAATATAAAGTTTTTATATGTCCACCGTACAAAAACTAATAAGGTCATGTACAAAATTTCACTATTTTAGCTAAAAAAGTCGCAGAGATATGTTTAAATAAAGTGGGTGAGGCTTTAATGATAACTACATCATCGAAACTATTATTTATTTATGCAATCATTGTTTTCCTTCGTAATTTTCTTTCGTAATCTGAAACGCAATCATCCGACATGATTTAACCTTTGTGAACGCATATCCAGGCATCGAAAAGTCGTTTAAGTCAGCATTTATGTATTTTCATATATCTGCGACATTCTATGATAAAATGCTGGAATTTTGGACTCCGTTGTGAATTTGTTTGTACGGGGACCGTATAACAATTTAAATTTTGTATTTTTTTTTCAAATTTAATCCCCTGCAATTTTTAATAGATTTCATAAAATTCTGTACTTTTTTTTACGTAACTTTGTAATTTATAATATATGTCTGTGATCAATGTTTAAGGAATAAAAGTCGAGTTCAATGTTTTTGAAACACCCTGTATACTTCATATAATATCAATAACGTTTGTGAAATACATTCACAGGTCGCAGAGATTTTAATTTTCGAGAGTTCAATTGAGAAATTCGACCAGTTCTGCATGAGAGAAGATTTCTCCAAAGATTTTCTGCTTATGGGATCTAAACAAAAACGACTCAAAAAAATTATTTATCACAAGAAACGATTTCATAACTCTTAATAATTTTTAATACTTGTAAACATTCTATCAAGGACGTTTAGTAAATATTAAATAATCTTTGTTAAAAATAATCAAATTTTAACCTCTTTTTAATGCTGTTTTATCAACCAGTTCAAAGTAATTCATGCATGAGTGTTAAATCAGTTAATTAAAAAATAAATATTCAATATTGACGTGAAAAAAATGAGAAAACAGAAAAGGGGAAATTTAGAAAATGATAAAAAAAAATTCATTTTTCGGAGTAATTGCCGAAACGTCAGTGAAGGCTCACTGTGGAGACGCGAAACGTTTTTGGTTTCTGTCTGTCTGCCTGTCTGTTTCGCGATAATTGCCGTAAAAAACGTTCGATTCGGTTGATTTTTGGTGGGTATGTTGGTGAGGTACAAGGAATGAACTGTATAGTTTTTAGTTACATTTGGTTCATTCGTTCGAAAAATATAGAACATTTATTTTTAGATCATAATGCTTTCTTATGGGGATTCAGACGATTTTCAAATTTTTCATTCATTGATAAGAAAATGAAGCATTTGATTAATGGATTTAAAAGATAAATTATTGAAGTTAAAATTTTCCAATAAGGGTCTTAAATAATTCCTTTTAGCTTGAAATTTTGTTAAGATTTTTTAAATTAAGTTAACATTTGAAAAAGTTTTATGCATCGGTTCGAATAACATAAAACATTTTCTTTTATCACTTTATTTATTTCACATAATTCATATTTCATTTTTCCCCTTTTATCAGTTTCCTAACAACCGTATTTCATAGCCTAAATAAAATCATTCAAATAATCCGCGATTATGAAAGCAGAAAATCTGCATGCGGGAAATAAAAGTTATTTAATTAAAGGTTAGTTAAATTTCGCAATCAGCCTGCTCTATAGGTATAAACCAAATGAGTAACATTATGGTTTAAATTGAATGTGGATACTATTAAAAGGCTATCACAAAAAATAATTTATAGCGCCAAATAACATTTGCAATTTACCCATTAGTTTTTTTAATTTCCAAATATGCTTATTTTGGGGTGGTTTTAGTATGCTAATGCCATCGCATCGTGTAGATCAGGGAAGTATTTAAATAAGATCTTACATCTAAATATTATGGAATGACCATCAAAACTTTTAAATTGTAAAAACATCAGATTTCTAAATCAGATAGTAGATTCAGTTTCCATTTCCATAAGTTGCACATGAGATTTTATTCAACTTATCCATCAGATGCAGGTGTTTCGTGGTTGACAAGTAAGTAAATTTTGCTATTTGGATATTAAAATAACATGAAATCTTTTAACAAACTAATGCTTACCATAATAAAATCACAGTGTAAAACGGAAATCTTTTGATCTCAAAAATGACAAGAAGAAGCAATTCATCGTGTTTCATTGAACGCTTCTCATTTTCGAAATATTTAGATGCTTAGAAATATTCATATAATTTATTTTAAATTGCGATTTGTAGGAAGTTATATATTGCGAAAGGTGTGTTTATAAAAACGAATTGGATAACTGACGTTGAGGCTCCTGATCTGTAGATTTACTAGTTTTTATAGGATTTTTAACATATAATATTTAAGTTTAAAAAAATACCTTGTTTTTCTAGCCCACATTGGGCCATAAAACTAAATCAGCCTGATCGACCAACCATTTTTCAAAGAAAAGTTCATATCAATCTGAGAAACGATCCAATACTTCCAAAAGTTGGTAGACGCAATAAAATGATGACCACTTTTGAAGCCACGTCAGATAATAATATTAATGAGAAATGTGTGATCTACTCTACCTTTCAATATTCAAATTAGGATTCACAATGAAACTTCAAAAACATGTTAAGTGGTGTTAAATAACTTCATTCAATAGGCCATATATTAAGGATTAGAGTAAAGTCATGACAGATTTTCTTTGAGTTATAATAACTCAATTCAAATGAAAAATCCGAACTTTGCATGAACGATGTCATGTACATTGACTTCGGTTGCGCAGGAATTTCTATCTAATTAGTAAGTTATAGCTTATATTTTTATCTTTATATGTAGAAAAAATATTTAGCGCATCCGCTGTATCCGAGAATGAACACAGAGGTTCCGTAACATTTATTTTATACACATTAAATGTTACAAAGTTGCCTCGATATAGCGCAAACATTTACGAATATTAAACGTAACCTCTTTGTTACACAGGATGTTGGGAAACTTTCCATTATCTTTCGAAACCATTTGAAAAGGCCTATTCAAAAACCTTAAAAACAATACGTTTCCAAGATTTCCAAAAACATTTTTGAAAGGAATGGAGCCCCTTTGCTGCTAGTAAATTTCTTTTATTTTCGCCAATTCTATGGAGCTTTTAAAAGATTCTTCTCTTAAATGTTTCTGAACGTAAGGGGAAAAAGTTGTTTCACATCACGGAAGTTTGAATAATTTGCTTTCCTGTAAGTATTAGTTCATAATTTAGAAACGTAATCATTTTTCTTTCATTTTATAGTACATGCGATAGAATATTCTTTTTCTGCACTTCCCAAATAATAATGTTGCATTTTAAAAAGAAAAGTAGAAATTAACTTTTTATTGTAGCTTTTTGAATTTGTTTCGCTCAAAGTAGAACAGATCATCGCATTAATGATGTTTAGAGAAGAATTGAAGAGATAATTCTTATATTCGTTTACTTGAATATTTCATCCCAACTATTTTCGATATCTGTCTTCTTCTTAAATATCCTTTGTTTCTTCACTTTCCAATGGAACCTATCATTAGTAAAGTAACTTCTTTTAAAGATATTTGGAAAAGCAAAATTATCACAAATATTTTAAAAACATCTTCTTTCTCCTTCGACACTTCTTTCTAATTTTCTTAAATAGGAATAATTGGCTCTTATCTACTCATTTTTAAATATGTTTCGAACTTAAAATAATAAAATGAACATTTTAGAAAGAAACTTTTACCATACCAATGATCAGGATTGTACGATTGTCGCGGCGCGATTTTCTGCGGTTTTTTTATTTTTTTTCTCTCCAATTCCGCGATTTTCACAAAAATTGCTAAAATTTCTATTTTTTAAATACTTTTAAATTTGTTTAATATTTCTATGGAAACTGAAATTTAGTAAACGAAAATATTGTTTGTACAGTTTAGATTTTTGCAAAAAAAAAAAAAAAAAAACCAATAAAATTGAGGCAGAAAAGATAATTTAAGACAACCCTATCTTTTCGCATGTTACAAAAACTGGTGCATCCCAGAAGAAGATATGATGTATTAGGTGACGTTTTATAAATTTAGAATGAAAAAGATTAAGTTCATATCTACAAAAATCTTATTATAGCCAACTCATAATAATTTTCATTACTTTACAAAGAAAACAATTAAAAATTTTAAATGTAGCTTGCCTATTTCTTCTTTTTAAGAATTCAACTATTTTTACTCAACCATACTATGGTAAAATGCGTGGAACTCGAAATTCCCAGTTTTCATCAATATTGAATTTGGATTAGAATTTCAAATTATTTTTCAGCTATCACCAAGTTGACTTCATTTATGGCAATCTATTTCTGCGGCCAAATTTGGCGATATATTTTGAGAGAATTTGACGTTGACTTATATGACTTGAGTTTATGAGAGTTGGAACAATTAAAGAAAATTTGCGATAAACAACATTCAATAAAATTCCTAATTTAACCCATGTAAACCCGTTTAATTAAAAAAAAAATAAAACTTACCGTGTATGGAGAGATGCCTTATTTTTAATCTGTTGGCTTGTTTCAAAATTTTTTCACCCTACAATTTTAAACTGCTATATCTCAGCCATTTTTTTAAATAGAGGTGTAAAAATAAATGCTCTGAATTCTTGTATCAACTTTAAAGGAAAAGACTGTTTAGATTTCTATTTTTTTTACATCTTTTTTAATTTCAAATGCAATGTCCTGAAACAAATGGAATTTAAATCAAGATTGATCAAATGCTTTGAATTGGATCCACTTTCTGGTACTTCTGATGACGTCTGCCATCGTTTTTGTAATGCCATTGTTTTTCGTTATTAGACCATCTGTACGCACTAGGGTTCAAACTACAAACATTAATCCAGTGACTTAACCTGCCTGTATAATTTTACATACCTGCGTTAAATAGTACATATGCTTGTCTAGCGAACCGGTAAACTAGTATTTTTTGTATGACCAATCAATTGCAAAGTGGTTTTATACATTATAAACTTTGATCAAATTACTTGACTTTTTTGTCGTTGTCTCTTAGTCTACAATGAGTCATACACTCTAAAAAAAGCCGTGAAAATACAAGAGATTTTCGGTAAAATTTTACGGAGAAGTTTCATTTTTCCAAAACTTTTCCGTACAATTTCCGTAAATGACATTAGTTCCGTTAAAGAGATTTCAAATCCGTAAATATGCAGAAAGTTTTCCGTAAATTTAATGGATTTTTTCCGTATTTCTTTCAAAACAGTACCATGTCCGTATTTCCTCCAAAACAGTGCAATTTCCGTAAATGAAGTTTAAAGGTTGAGTACAGAAATCGCCTTCTTTGAAATGCGACTTAAGATTGTTGTATTTACTAGAGTTCTTCTAGGATACAGGCCTGGCCCTGCTCGACCGGCTGGCCTATTCTAACCGAAGGCATGTCAATTTCTTGTGAAAAGAATAGTAATAATTTATATTTTTTAATGAAATATTTAGAAATTTATTTTATTTGTATAAATTATAGAAAACAATATATACTTTTTAAAATCTACTTTTTTTCCACTAATTTTTTTTATATATTTTAACTTTTTTTAACGTGAGGCAATATTGTGTTATTTAAAAGTTTCATAACACAATATCTCTGCAAATTATATAGCTATACATATTGGTATTAAACTAAACTGATTTGGCTTACAAATTTATGAATTACCCTAAAATTTATTATTTTATAATTAAAATTTTACAAATTTTATAATGTTTTCTTTAAATTTATAAAATTAGTTAATATTTTTTCTTTACTTTTATAAAAATAAAGCTTTTAACTTTGTAATGTTTTAAATTTATTTCGTAGTTTATATTTTTATAAATTAAATTAATTTAATTTAAACAGATTTAAACTTACCTATCCCAAGGTCATTAAATTCAAATTTGTCTCTAAAAATCATTTTTTTTAACTATTCAGTTTAACAGAACCGTACGCAAAAATCTCTCAGCATAGCTGAAATATAATAACTTAATTTATTATAAAATTGTTTATTTACATATTTTTTTTTAAATAAGACATTAAAACAATTATTTTAATAGCATGTAATAAACACGTCTGATTAAAATAATTGTTGTTTTTACTGGAATTGATAAATTGATAATCAGGCAAATAATTTAAAAGAAGTATATGTTCAAAAAAAGAAAATGTTGGTACTGTTGCAAAAATAAGCAATCATTATTCTTAATACAATGTTTTACACATATAATACATAATGAATTACAATTTATCTGTTATAAGGCATCACATAATACAGCAAAATGTTGAAAATTATGAAAAGAAAATATTAAAAACATTGGAACTGAAAAAATCTATCTACAGATGAAAGATCAAGTGTTTTCATCATAAAATAACTAACAACATTTGAGAAGGAGGCGTGACCACTCGTGGCGGAGTGGTCTAAGTCGTCAGTTTTGTATACGGGAGATTATGGGTTCGATTCCGCTCAGGGCAAGGGTTGGTTAATTACTGTAAACTCACTTAGGAATGAAAAAAAAATAGCAGAAATATATGTATCCATTATAAGGTTGTCCTCGCGAAGTAACATTTTTATCTTTTTTGGTCCTATAAATTTTATTTTAACGACATAAAAATTTCTAAAAAATACGGAAGATATCTGTTATAAAACGGAAATTTAAAAACGGATATTTCAGAAATCACGGAAAATTTCCTGGAGTTTACGGAATTTTTTTTTCCGTTAAAATACGGGAATAGTACTAGCGTCTCGATTGCCAGTACAATTTCCGTTTTTTTTTTCAGGAATTTTTTTTTTACAGTGTACATATATCAAAAGTCTTCACTTAAAAAAGATATTGAATTATTAGAAATATTACCTGTTTATTTATTTATATGAAGGATATTTTCTCTGTAAAAATTACAATAAATACAGTTGAAAGCTGTAAACATTATTTTTTGCACGGATTTTGGTCCATTTTTCTCCGCAACAAACATTCAACCGTACCGATGGCCTTATCATTCCTTACCCAACCCATACCATTCATTCACCCACATATCATCCCATACCATTCATTTTCGACTAAAACACGCCAGTTTCATTTCAAAACATCTGATAACTCATATGTATTCAAAAGTAATAAGAACAAAAAGTTTACCTTATTTTTTATGTGGAAAAATATATGCTTTCAAAATCAATATTAGTTTTATTTCAAAATACGTAGTTACATTTAAAAAACTGGGAATATAAATGTTAAGAAAACATTTTGAAAAGAAATATTAAGTTTATCTATAGTGATAAAAATATATGTTTCTTTATTTGTTTGTCTGTCTGTAAATGTGATTCTGAATATAATGAGCAATGACGCGATGAGCTACAAGATTTGACAGATAACTGTATGTCTGAAGTTATACACGAAGCCGGTCTTTTGGATTTTTTAGTAATTAGTCTAAACATTAATTAAAAACCATAATGAACATCGCAAAATGGCGAACTTCTTTTATTCTGCTGATTTTGGCTGTCCTTCGCCAAACGTTCCTCGGACACAGACGAAAGCGAAGAATTCGTTCTTTTCTACACTTTCAATTCGCGATCACAGTGCCTCCCGTACGGTTACAAAAAACACGAGAATATTTGCCTTACCTTTCCGATTCCAACGGTGTCTTTCGTTCAAAACATATTTTTACTAGCGGCCTATTCGGGTCAGTTTTCAAGTTTTCCGTTTTTTTGCAATTTGAAACTGTCGCATCCATTTCCTCAACGAGAATATGAAAGAAAAAATACCCATTTATTTTGGGTACGTTTCCTTTTCAAGTGGTGTAAAACAAATGTCATAGTAAATATTAATATTTGTTTAAAACATTTTTATTATATAATATATTATTATTATATATAATTTTTATATTTTAATATTTATTATTTAAAAAAAGTTCGTATTTTCCGATTTCTTTTCTAGTTTTCTGTTTTTTCTACATTTTAAAACTGTCGCAACCGCTTCTGAAATATATAAAAAAATAACTAGTTTTTCAGCCTACTTTTCTGGTTCTGGCGACACCTTTGATTTTGGAAAATACTAATATTTATTTTTTTAAAAAAATCTTTCTCCGAGGTCAATTCGAGTTCCTTTTTATCATTTTCGTTTTACACCAGTTTTAAAATGCCATCGCCTTTTTGCGGACAAAAATGCAGTGACCGATTTTTTTCGATTTTAGACGTTTTGTCGAATATCTACTGAAATTCTTTAAGAAATTTACATGAGCTTCAATAATGTAAATAACATGTTTGACTTCATAGTTTTCAGTGAAGATTTTGTCGCAAGGACAATTATATAAACATTTGACAAATTGGGCAGGAAATCCCATATAATCCTATGGGATTTCCTTCCCAATTTACCAATTAGTTCACTATATTGCCTGTATCTTTTTGAATTTTCACGATGTTTGACTAGTATTTTTATATGAGTATTGACTACCAAATCATGGAAAAAAATCTTTGCTATGGTTCGCGCATGCGCTGTTAAAATTTACTTCATACAAATACCCTTATCTCATCAAATATTGAATATATAAATATTTTAATTGCAGTGTACTATTTCTACTGTTCTTTGTCAAGTTTTTGGAAAGCGGTGTTAAACTCGGCTGAAAAATTTGCATGCTCAAAAAAAAAAAGAAAAAACAACATAACATTTGAATTTTTCACAGAAACGTTAACATCTTCACGAATATACATGCTATGCTTACATAAATGTTGAACAAGACCAACATAGTCATTTGCTACAGTGGCGGATTATTTTGAGCATTTTCTGTTTCTTGGTGAAACGCAAATATTATTTTATTATTAAATTTATTATTACTCTCCTAATTGTCCTCGGGACTAAATCTTTAATGAAAAACAGGAAGTCAAACATTTCCTCACGAATTTCACTAGATATTCGATAAAACGTCTGAAATCGACAGTATCCGGTCACTTCCCCTTAATTTCTGGACATCAGTATATATATATATATACTCATTACCAGTACGTTTCTGGTTCCAACAATATCTTTGCTTTTAAAAAGTATAAATATGTACTATTTCAAACAAATTATTTTCTTGAAGTCTTTTCAAGGATTCGCGAGAATTTTTTTCCTCTCAGTTCCTTTAGCGATATCGTTTCACGTTTAAGGGAATTGAGCTTTGGATATCATTTCACGTTTTAAAAGAGTGAGGGGATGGTATGCGTTTTATATTATTTAAGTTTCTCAGGAAGTTTTGGTCAGAATTGAAAAATTAATATATGGAAGTGTCATAAAATAAATTGACAATCGCTATAATGAGGGCCTGTAGTTCATTCGGAAAGATTTGCGTTTGTATACTAATAAAAGAAAGATGTTTGTGTTTTTGGACATATCTGCACCCATATTTTGAGATCTCTTTGCTAATTCTTTTGTCTGTCTATCGACATGAGCTAGGGAAGTCTACCGCACGTAGAGATCTCAAAATTTGGGTGCGGATATGTCCAGGGATCTGATATCATGTCAATGTCATATGTCAATAGATCCCGATGCAACTGGGGATCCAATTTTCATTTTTTTTATAATTAGTCGATATATTAATTTAACGACTCAATTTATAAAAGAACGACAAAGGCACCTCAACGGTGTATTCCAGTTCCCCATACTAAAGCGCCGAAGTAGAGAACCAAAGGCTAATTTTTTTTGTCTTTTTTTTTTGCAGCGCGCATCGGGAAACCGTTTAAAATACGGACAAACTGAAAACATTCTTTGATTTCATAATTTTTACTTTCGAAGGCCGCAATCCGTACAAAAGATACGAATTTTCCTTTCAAAAAGTTGGATTTCACGTTTTCCTCCCTTTTTTTTTCGAAGCTCGCGTGTGCCCGAATTTTCAAGATACTTGCTTTAAGTGGGTATTTTTCGTTATTCCATATCTTCTTCCCTACAGCGATTTAATGCGTTTTGACAAATACGAAAATTAAACCTTTCAAACAAATTCGGGACAAGAGATAACTTTGCGAATCCTCGCGACATAGTCCAGGCATTAGGGGATAAAAAAGAGCAAATAAAGGAAAGTTTTGGTGTAGTTTTTTTTGGAGGGGTCATTTAGGTTTTTGTGGTCGCTGAACACGAATCCGAGGTTTTCCAACAAAAATTTTTCCGGGAAATACGTTTTTTTTTTACAAAAAACGTGTAAAAAAACAGACTTTTCTTCGTTTTTTCCAAAATAATTCCAAAATTGTGCATTTCACATGAAGGTCAGCAATATATGAATTAAAGAGAATACAATTTACTATATTTTATGCATTGAAAGTTTTTTTCTCTGATCAATGGTTCAGCCGTGACAGTGCCGCAAAAGAGGGTGTTAAAAACAAAAAAAATGTAAAAAAAACGGGAATTACGGTAGTGCATGTTGATGTAACATGGAAACTAACCAGTTTACGCAAACGGTAACCATTAATGATACTAAAGATTATACGTTTGACTATATTTTAAGCATTTGAGGTAGAGAAAAAGTGCGGATCCTGCGCCAGGGGAAGGTGGGAGCAGTGGAGCAGTTCCACCTTCTCTCATGAGTCGAACGTGCTCCTCCGCTGGAGTGCTCATACTGTAAGAGGCGGTAAAATTGGGAGGTGTAAAAGACAAAAAAGTGTAAAAAACGGGAATTACGACCCTGTACGTCGATGTAACATGTAAATTAACCATTTTAAACAAACGTTGACTGTTAATGATACTAAAAACTATATGATTGACTACATTTTACAATGAAGTTGCCTGATAATAAATACGGCGACTCATTAATTATAAATTGTTATGTACATTAGTAACAAACATTAGTGTATTTACATGAAGTCAAAAAGCAAAATTGTTATTTCCGCAATCTTTTATTTGAAGGTCGCTGCTGTTCATCGATATCTACAACATAGAAAATAGACGTATGGAATTAGTGGATTTTTTATTTACTACCAATATTATAGAATAAATGTTTTCTTAATGCTAAATATTTCATACCTTGTGGCATAGCTTGTTCCTCTTCCATTGGGTCCACGGATTCAATGGGTGGGCAATCCATCTCCAGCTCGGTTTCAGGGTAAAACTCGTCTTCCTCATCTTGATTCACCACTGAGATGTTTTTGCAGTTCCCTTCGCAGTTGAGGCACATGTTGGAACAACAAAGACCTGCCTTCTTGCACTAATAAATTTGTTGGCAGTTCTTTTTGCACTTACATGATACAAGCTTCAACAACGCAGGGGGAGAAGGGGGTAGTAAAGTAAATACAGGCTCAAGGCCAATATTTGTTTTTTTTCATCCCCACTCATTTTTTTTAAATTCCTAGTCATTGCTGCACCTGGTGATATACTCTTAAAGAGTGCTGTCGTGCTGCAGCTGCAGATGGTGGTAAAGCAGCAATATTTGTATTGTATTTAAATGCTGACTTCTTGTACGAAATATACCTTAGGGGTTCAGCGAAGGCACATTCATCCCACTTTAACCGTACAGCAAGACCAGGAAACATTCCTCAGCAGCAGCAATCATCTCTTTAGTAGCGTTGGAGTCTTTAAATACTTTAACAGCGTCAGCAACATCTGAATTCTTTACAAGAGTTTTGAGGAACTTTATTTTTCCTTGCATAAATGGTGCTGACGTTGTATCACACCCGCTCATAGCATGTAGGAAAAGGATGTTTTCCGCAACCGTTGAACTCACAGCATTAATTGGAGAAAATATCACTGGAGAAACAGTGTCCTTTCCAGGTTTTAAAAAGAAAACGTTTTCAGCCCTGCAGAGAGCTATCAAAATGACCAAGAGGTCTACATCCTCCACAAATATAATTACCGTCTCATTTGATGGAGCCAAGGACAAAGCAGTGTTTATAATCAAGGTGTCTGCGTCTTCTTTTGCTTGCTTGCATGTAATATCTGCTGATAAGAACTTATCACTCATCATAGATATTAACCGACCCTTGTTTTTGGGTTAGCAAGAAACTTTTCTTTGCAAATGGTAAGTATCATTGTACCGTCAAACGATATATCCGTTGAAGAATGTTTCCTTGCTCGTCTCATACGCTCAGCAGTTTTTGTATCACCTTGTAAGTCATCAGGGTAGCCATCAAAGACAACTATTGCCTGCGGTTGGTACCGTGACTCAACATATTTATCGCAGATTGTTGAAAAAGGCTGATTCTTAGGCCAAATAACCCTATGCAATAACCCCCCCCCCTCCCATCAATGACGAATTGAATTCTGCCGCTGAACCGCTTGTTTGTTAGGGGTTTGAATGCCTTGTAGAGAGTAGATTTGGTTCATTTTCTTAAACCATTGTCGAATAGGGATAAGGAATAAGGGCCTAGATCGTACGTCAAAAACTCCTCAAGGTCTTCGTCCGAATGCTTTGCAACCGAAATTCATTGGAACATTTTAGTATCATTAATAGTCAACGTTTGCTTAAAATGGTCAATTTTCATACAATTACATATACATATATAATTTTCTACCAAATGACTGGACTAACAGTCTTTTTCCTAATATAAAGTAACTCAATGTCCGTATTTTAACACAATCTTTTTACACGTTTTTCGGAAACTTGATTTACATCGCATCTAAAAATCTCGAAACATGTAAACGATTAGTACTATATAAAAAAGGGAAATTCTGCAAAAATTGCGGTCAGAACAGAAATACGCAAAATGCAAATGGCTTTTGCTCGTGTTTTTACAACTAAATATCAATATTATTGCACGAAAATTATACGCAGACTTACATACTAATCGCGTAAATTTTTCAATTCAAAGTTTTGATACATTACATTGTTTTCTAAGAAGTCATTAAATAATTAAATATTTTTACTACGGCTTCTAATTAAGGTTTATAATAACCCTAATATCTCATTTAATTATATCCAGAATCACCTCCAGAATTTATTTTATATAGAACATAATGTTAAAAAAAACAGTGCACCTCTTTTTCCATTATTTGTAATTTAGTGTTCTATACTAATTCAGTAAATAGCATGAATGAAAAAAGTAAGTGTTGTATTCCTGATTTTGACGCAACATCTGTAAGGAATGCCAGATTTCTGTCATTTTCATGTTACTACTGGATTTTTCAATAGCAGCCATTACAAAGATTTATTGCCTTTTTTCCCTACAGAAAATTCAAGAAGATGTATTTGATTCCCCCATACACGCTCATATTGAATGAGATTTCACATGTTTATGGCAAAAAAAAACGTGTTTATCATTTGTAAATAAAAACTTTGGGTTTTAAGAAAATTATATCTTTATTCCGAGAACACATACGTTTAGCGTTTATTATTTTAAGTATTTATGATTTATAAATTTTTAGATATATTTGAATTTTTTATATCAAAGAATATAAATCTGATATTTTTAAAGTTAAAAAAGTTTTAAAGCATGTTTATACAGTTACATAAAAAATATATTACTGAAATTTCAGATTAAATGTTAATCGTAGTTTCATAATCAACAAAATGTTTAGTTTTTTTATTTTATTTTCTTACTAGCTAATCCGCCCGGCGTTGCCCGGGCCCGAAATATTAATAATCTGTTCTATACGAATATGACTGAAATCTGTAAGGCTATCGAAATCAAGTCGAATGAGGCAAACCCCGTCGTAATCGGGCTCATAAAACCCAAGATCGGAAAGCGCATCCTGGCGGTCGAAAGTGCAGCTAAAATATTTAAGGCTATAGATATCAATTCGAATGAGCCTAACGCCGTCGTAATTGGGTCCATAGAACCAGATATACTCCTATAGTTCCACTTTCTACCGCCAGGGGGCGCAGTCTGTTCTGGAAGAGGCCTTTTCAGAACACTTGACCCAACCAAATTTCCTAGTAGAATTGAAATTTAACTACGGGTAAACATTGCCAAAATAGCGGAAATCGCGAAACTGGGTTACGTAATCGATCGGTTTCTAAAGGGTTAATGTAGATATTTTTTATAACCCAACCGTGCATTTTGAAGAAAATGAACGTATCTATGATCTGGAGTCTACTGTTTGTCCGTACTTGCATTTCCCGACTCGATGCCGATTTTTAAATCTGGACCAAAAAAAGGAAATTTGCGTGAGTGAGTTTTGGTAAGGATTTTTTTTTCGGAGGGTTAAAATTAATTTTTTTCAAAACGGATACCAGATTTTAAAAAACAAAGGGATATAGATTAGGCACGGTATTTTTAGTTTTTCGTATCTTGTTTATAAATGCCAATTCGGATTTTTAAAGATAGGAGAAATAGTTAAAAAAGCGAAATTGACTTACGGTTAAAAACGTTTTCGAAAGGGTTAACTTGATTTATTTTTTAAACTAAAGGTTTCTTCCTAAACCCGATAGAACGTAGATGTCTTTAGGTGTGTTTGCTTTTTGTTTGGTTATTTTAGAAAGCCGATGCCAGATTTAATATATAGCAGAAAATCGGAATTCGCAAAAGAGAGTCCTGTGCACGAATTTTTTTAAAGGGTTAATGTTCGTATTTTTCAAAAACAAATAAAGATGTCTAAGAAGGAATAAATGTAGATATTGTCTGGTATTTTTATTTTTTCGTACCTGTCTCTGAATCGCCGATGCAAAATTTTAAAAATTGCCAAAATCACAAAAATCGCAAAACGGCATATAGAAAATATACTTTTTCGAAGGTTTAATTTTTGTATTTTTTAAAACCAAAGGTGGCTTTGAAAAGCACAAAAACAGTTCTTTAATTTGGTGACCTTCGTTTTTCCATATCTTTTGTTTTCCGGTAGATGTAAGGCTCGAAAAACGGGAGAAAATAAAAAACACGAATTCGATGCTTTTTGATTATTTTTTCTGAAAGGGTTAAATGTAAAATTTTTTCAAAGCAACCAGATCGTTCGAGACTTATAAGTAGGTTTTTTTAGAATATGTAGACGGTTTTTCCGTATTTTTAGCCGTTTGTTCATGGCAAATTTAGAAATACTTTAAACAAAAACGGAATGTCTTCTGCTTTCTTTCTTCTGTTCCGGAAGATACGGAAATTGGTTTCTGCGCATGCGCCAGCTCGCTTCAGAATAATGACTTTTTTATTTGTGATCATTGATCAGTTTTTAATTGATAACTACTTTAATTTTCAAAATTTTAAAATTCTGAGGCTCAGGTATACCAGGAGAGTGTTTGGACTACCTAAATCTAAATTTACAGACTTCTAGGTGCGCTAAATTTTCCTAGCCATCGCCAACAGACACACACACACACACACACACACACACACACAGAGCGAAACTTTCTTTTATTAGTATAGATTAGCCCGGTCTTTAGGGAAAAATACAAGAAAAAGTGTGCTGTAAATAAATACTATGGAAGACTTACAGAAAACGGAACGATACATGCTGCAAATAATGACGTATTTTTAACACCTTGTGCTAGAAAGACGCGCCACGCACGTCGAGGTGATCTTGTGCGAGAGTTGCAAGACTGCCAAGTATCATGCCATTAATTTTTATAATAAAACTCGTCATATTTTATGACAGAAATTCTCCGATTAAATATGACAAATATGACTACTTAATAAATTTGGTACGAAACGTTTCAAATATGTAACTCATCACAAAAACACCTCGGCGTGCGTGGCACGTCTTTCCTGTGAAACTTATTAATCAAATTATGTACCTACGATTTCCATCCTATCGGATATTATATTATTGTATTAAATTTGTACATCATCTGAATTTTAATAGATTTTATCGCATTTTTATTGATCAGTTTTGCAGTACTTACACCCAAATGTTTTATTTTCAATTACGGACGCTACTAAAAGAAAAATATTTATGACTTATGTAAATTTTTAATTTACTTCTACTACAAGAAAGAACATACAGGTGCCTAGCAGAAAAGGGCAGACAATCTGTAAATATCCCATATACAGATCGTAAAAGAAATCCCGCTTTTTGATTTAACGATAAGATATTCTCAAGTAATCATATGGAGGTTGTCTATCATCCATCCAACAAGCGTAGCAAAGCTTACAAATAACCGTCTGATTCATTTAAAAAAGAACGGTATTTTAGGGCCCAAGGAATTTAAAATGAAATTGAAAATTTTTTTAACAATTTCTCATTAGGAAAAGATACATAATTTTAATAATTTCTCATAAATGATAAATTGAAAAAAAACGTAATAGTGTAAAATGCATCAAAAATAGATCCGAAATATATTAGTTTATTTATGGCACGACGTTACTTGATAATGTTGAGAATTACAGTTTTTTAAGCTATCATTGCGCGTGATATAATTATATGCAAGTGTAAAACAACAAATAAAGAAGTACAAGAAATATTTCTTTCACTGCTAATTTTCCCGTGTTATACACTACTGGCCCTCCAAAATGCAACACCAAGAAAGACAAGAGATATCAAAGCCAAACTTATTTCAGAGATTACTCATAGTATCAATATTAATTTATTTGAAATACAGCCGCCTTTGAGGTGAGGAAGACGAGAAAATCAGTAAAAAATGTTGCCTCCACGTTTGTCAATAACTGCTGCATTCAGTAAGAGAGTCTTTGGATGTGTTGTTAGGGAATGGCAACCATGCTGCCTCCACACTTAGCCAATGTTCATCTGGCACACTAAATTTTACCATACTATGTAGTATGCACACAAATCTTTAAATCATATACAGGGCTTTACAAAATAATAACAATAATTTCCTATTATTTATGGTAATTGGTGAATTGGGTTTTCAAATGTGTTAAGCATTTGCCAAATTGTTTACTTAGATGTCACCTTATTAAACGAGACGTTTTGTTCCGAATGTGTTGGAAAGTGTTTCATGACCTATGCTTCATGCATTATTTTTCTCTCTTGTTAATTCTTATAGCGAATTTTCGGGAATATGCATGGTCGGTCCATGAGGAATGGAAATTTCCATGATGAATGAAAAAAAAAAATTAGAACCTACTTATTTTGCAATTGTAACCATTTTTATATATTTCTGGAACTAGAATGTCCCACAAATTTTCCATGGTGTTGCAATTTGGACTCTTGGTTGCCCATTCACATGATTTAATAAAATTTGCTTCGAACCATAATTTTTCAATTTTTGAAACATATTTGTATGCATCCTGTTGACGCCAGAAGTAGTAAGTGGTACTTCTGGTAGAATTGTTCGGCCAACATGACAGAATATGTCTCCCAAATTAAAAAAAAATAATGGCAATGGGGATTGAATCTTCGGCTGCAAAACTGCTTCGCCCCATAATCAACTCATTATTTACAGAAAATGTCCTTGTAAAAGTCATACACAAATTATTTAAAACAGTCGGGTCTATCCAAGTTAAATTTATTTTTTTTAGAAAAGAATGTTTCTCTCTGTCACCCTTAGCTTTTCTTTGCAAAGTCTACCCTCAGTTGAGTAGTGGAAAAGTTGCGCAGCAGTGGGCCAACTGTCACCACTAAATTTTAAACTTTGCCCTATTTAATGACAGAATTTATGAGATTTAATAAGGCGAAGAATATTATTAAAATTTAGTGACGACATTTACCCTACATCTGCTTACCACCACTGACAGTTTCTTCGGTTGCTTTGAAAGAGGAAAAATGTTTTTTTTTCTATATTGAAAGCTTGCTTTTTTCTCAAATGCTGCGAACTGTTCGCGGTAAGGTAAAGCCAGGAGAGATGGCATGGTCGGAGAGATTGCGCACATAGAGGTTCGGGGGGAAGGAGTAGAGCAATCCAGGTAGTTGTACAACAGTAGTAGTGGAGTGTCTACCTGAAAGTGCACGTTGATTGTTTTGAGAGTCTAATATAAAGCATTGCTATTTTGTTTTGTTTTCCCAAAGTAAGTGCTTGAATTTTCATAGCTATTCGTCACAATTTCTATACAATGTCAGTAGTACAAAATATTTTAAACTTAAACGATTTCTCATAAGCTACTAATCTAGACTAACAGTGTGAACATCAAAGGTTCGTTTTAGTAGCGGCAATGTTTAAATAAAAGGCCGCACAATCTCTCCTACCGAAATTGGAGAGTTTGCGCATCTGCTACTTAAGAGAGATGGCGCATTGTTCCCATTAGTTTCTATGCTAGGAGAGATTACGCAGCTTATTGGTAAATTTGCATGAAAAGAAAGTAAAAATGAAAATGGACTAATTTTAAGTTAAACGTGTTATCAAGTAACTTAATGTTATTTTGTAATCTTATTTGGACTTGCTTTTTCTGATTCTTTAATTTTTTTTTTCCTTTAATTAAAGTTTTTTAATCGTTTTTAAAATTTTTTCCTTTTTCTGATTCTTTAATCATTAGGTTGAAATATTCACTCCTAATGCAATAATATTTGTTCACAAAAACCTTACAATAATGTCATTTAAGTGTAATTATTATTGTTAACAATTTAAGTGTAGTTATTATTAGTAACAATCTCTCCCACCCATGTGCGCAATCACACCAACCCTGTTAGGACAGATTGCGCAAAATAACTTTCTTTGTTTTATTACAACTGTTCTATTAAATTACAACATAACAACAAAATATCAATGGAAATGCGTAAAAAACAAATGAAGTAAAAATTATTCATGAATAGTTTAGCAAAAAATTATGTTTTAGATTTTTTATTGTTTTTCTTTTGAATTGTGCGCAGACTCTCCTAGCTTTACCTTATGTATTATAAATTTGAATAGCTGCGAATTTCATTAGACGTTAATTTTTCTATACATGCTAAACGGGTTATCATTCTTTTTCGGCGAGCGTGCGTTTTATAACAGATTCAGGTCTGTCTTCACTTTTCTGCTTACCACTATTTACGGAACGTTATAAAAAAATTCTGATATAATGTCTTATTTAACCTATTATTTTTTTAAATATAACGCGCATTGACTCCACCAGTTTCTAACTGCCAGTATCTTGTCTTTCAAATATTGGAAAGATGTGTGCCTTGTGGCGTTTTTAACTTAATAAAATGTCTGCAAACAATTGCGTAAACACGCCAGTTTTATTTCTATTAATCATCTGTTGCAAAAAAAAAAAAAAAAAATTGGTTTAAAAACTTTGTGTTCGTATACATTTTTCCAATTTCTGCATGTGAAAAAATAATTAAATATTTTTCAGAATCTATTTTTAAATGACACAAAATATAAACTTGCAAAACAGCAAATGGCGTCCAATCAAATCCCAAATGTGTTCGATTGGTGAGAGTTCAGGAGAGTACGCTGGCCAGGGAAGCATCTGTACACATTGCAACGCACGTTGGCTGATGCGAGCAGTGTGCGGTCGGGCATTATCCTGCTGATATAGAGCATTGGGCACCCCTTAAAGGTGGGGGAGAGCCACCGGCCACAGCACATCATCCACGTATCGTTGGGCCGTCATAGTGCCCTGCATACGAAATAGAGGTGACCTGGAATCGTGCGCAATTTCCCCCCAAACCATGATGCCGCGTTGTCGCGCGGTGGGGCGTTTCACAATTGCTCCCGGATTGGACCTCTAAAAACTTCGACGCCACACTCGTACGCGGCGACTATCACTGGAGAAACAGAAGCGTGACTCATCTGAGAACACGACCCTGTGCCATTCCGTCGTCAATATCGCCCTAGCTCGGCACCATTGCAGACGTTGGCGTCTATGCTGCGGGGTCAATGGCTGTCTTCTTAACGGACGCCATGAGTGCAGGCCACTAGCAACCCATCGACGGGAAATGGTTCTGGTCGATATGGGAACATCCCGGGTATCTTGAACATGTTGTAGAATGGAGGTAAAAGTGGCTTGCGGGTTCGCCACCACTTGTCAGCAAATGCGGCCATCCACGCGTGTTGATGTCACTCTGGCTGCACGGACACCCCTCAAACATGCCACATTTCCTCGTTCCAACCATCTTCGCCACAGACGGTGCACTGTGGACGCGTCTAAGCTGCGATTTGTCGTATGGACCAACCTGTCCTTCTTAGTCCAATCACCATATCCCTCGTAAAATCGTCTGTCTGCTGGACCTGTCTCCGTTGACGGTGGCCTGTCAGTCTCTGCTATTACACGCGTCCTCTGAGACAACAACGAAATTTCTACAAAATTCCCTAGCAGAAGTAACGGCACTAATATTGCCCATTCTGCAGGTTCCTTCCCTTATATCTTATTCAACGTGCACTGGAGAGCTACGCATTTCACATTATTTGAATAACTCGGTGACATGCGTCTACCCTGAAATTTGCATAAATTTCTGACTACTCCTTCTTGGTGTTGCAACTTCAATGTCGCGTAGTGTATAAATATATATATGTGTGTGCAGGGGTCGGAAAAACTACTTTTTGTTTGTAGCGAATTACAACTACAACTAATTTATGAAAAATGTAGTTAACTACAAATACAACTACTTGTTTGAAAAAGTAGCGACTACAAACTACTTTTTAAAAGTAGTCACTACTTCGCTACTTTTCGCTATTTTAGTTATCATCGCTCATTAAATGCACCGCAAACGACTTTTCCCCATAGACCCTAATGTAACAGAATTCTTTTGACTGTCCCTATAAGCGAGATAAAAATGCTACACACTTCATTTTCAATACTGAACATTCTATGGTAAATTTCAATAACATATAAAACTTTCATGAGAAACCGAGTATATTTACGAGAGTTATAGCACGCACAGACAGACAATGCGAATTCATAGATTATTTTTAATTGTGTTAAAAAGAAGAAATTTAAAAACAAAAATTGTAATAATCTTACTAATTTATGAGAGTGATATAGCACGGTAGCGCTTAAGGTGGTTCTCAAATTCCTTGCTCGCGAAACTTTCTGACAATTTATCTGACTCATTTTTAAACACAGAGGCATAAAATTGGCAGGCCTGACTATGGAAGCGATTTGGAATCGAAATGAGTTTGCCATTTTTTGATAAATAAATTACTTATCGGGTTATAAGCGATTCGTGTCACGTTTTTCCCTTTCCCCTGCTGCGGCGTCGGAAATTCGGTTGAAAACGTCGACTTTGACAGTGTTTTCTTTAAAATCTTCTGTCTTTACCAAAAAATAAAATAAAATAAAATAAAGAATAATGGAAAACGTCTTTCGGTTAAGAACACCTGTATTTTCATACGTTTCCGAACAAAAATGAATTAAAGAATATGTTATAAAGTAGCAAGTTTGGATTTGAGAACAACCTTAAGAGCGGATAGCCCTTGGTAAATTTCAATATGCATTATTTTTTAAAATATACAGCTAAATAGTCCTATTTCTTTACAATTTAAAAATTGAACAAGCTCATATAGACTTGCTTAGGTTAAATCCTAGCTTTTCTTTTCCTTTCTATCTCTTTTTGTTTGTTTCCCTTTGAAAACCCGAATTTCAACATACTGGGCATTAGATTCATTCTGGTGACAAAGATAAAGATATTTCATTAAAGCACCAAGCTAACCAATATCAAATCAAATATAAAACATTACAAATCAATTATTTTAGCGATAAAAAAACCTGTGCAACTAAAGTAAAAATAAACAGCCATAAAAATAAAATTAAGAATTGTTAGGCATTTTTTAGAATAATATATTCTTACTTCCAACCACCTTTGTTTTATCTATTGGAATCTTCAAAATGAAATATGCAGTAAATTAATTTGTATGCATACATTGGACAAATATTTCACAATGATCAAAAGACGTATTTATAAAATAATTTTTTGCCATAATAAACAGTTCGATAAGAATATTTTCTGAACCAGGGATCTTAATTCGAAAATACTCTTTTTAATGATTTATGAATTTTAATGAATAATGATTTAGATATTCGGTGCGAGATGCGATCCAGTAATTATTATTAATAAAGAAAATGCTAACTGACCTCTATGTGCAGCTTCAAGCTGTAAGCAGATGCTTTTGATACTGATAACTTCTTATTAATTGGACAAAGTTTACATGTTACAGAATAATTACCACTTTTTTGTTCTATAACTTCAATATATTCATTATATGCCGACCATGGCAGTTCTATACTATTTTTTTCTGTCATTCTATTACATAAATCTCAAAAGAAGAATGACCACATTAAAACACAAGATCTAATAATGATTAAGAAGACAAAGGGTTGCTAGCAAGAAAATAAATTTTTTTGATGAGTGAGTACTTTGTGGTTTTATCAACAAATCCAGCAAATAATAGATCACGGACATGCTGACGCTTTACCTTTCAGCTGCTAGTTTGTTTGAAGGCAGAAATCATTCCTTCCTAGTGTACCTTTCTCAAATAATAAAATGGTGTACTTGTTCTTTTACTGTGCTTTTTCAAGTATATATATATATTTTTTAATTAGAGTTCTAACGATTTTAAACTGGCGGGAAGCGAGCAGAAAGTTTGTTCGAAGGGGAATATTTTAGATGATTGATTATTTATTTAATGTTACTAGACAGCAAAGAATACGGAACTTCAATGAAAAAAGAAGAGTTTTAAATTTTGCATATGGAGAGGTGAGGGAGATTTTAGGGGAAGGGGGATAATTTATATTACTGATTATTTATCGTCACTACAGAGCACTATTTAGGGAAGAAGATTTTTTTTCTCTAAAAATAAAGATAACAAAGATTTTAGATTTATTTGTATGTGGGGAGAGTGGGAAGGAGAATAAAGTATGGGAATTTAGGGGACAATTTAGATGATTACTTATATATTATTAGTAGGTAGAAACGAATGTGGCCATTTTTTTAAATAAAGAGTTTTAAATATTTGAAACTGCATGATGGAGGAGGTACAAAAAGCGAAGCGTAAATTTTGGGGACAAGGAAATAATTTTTATTTATTGTCATTAGAGATCAATAAATGGAGTGAAAGATTTGATTTTTGTATAAAAATAAAGATTTAAAAATATTTTAAACTCCTTTGTATGCTACTAGGGGGAAGCGTAAATTTGAGAGGTTGGGGATAATTTAGATGATTTATGTTTAGATGAATCCGTTCTTTTTCTTTTCTTTTCTTTTCTTTTAATAAAGATTTTACATTTCTTTGCTTTCTGGAGGTGGGAGGCAAAAGGGTGACGAAATTAGTCAGATAAAGACTTAACATAACCAGACGACTGTATTTTGGTAAAAACAATCGTAGTCGTATAAAAATAATTACATTGAGAAGATTTCTATGGCTTTAAATGACAATACACGAAGTTTCTGACACCCAAAGTGTGAAAATGACAGTTAATTTGTGACCGTGCACGTTGTATATGGAAAAATGTATGACACTGCAACTGAGATTTGTCACTGACATTCACAAATTGTTGCAGAGAACATATTTCGCACAGAAAAAAATAACGAGTTATGATCACGGGATTTGAAGATTTGCACTTTTTTCCTCCCTCATAATGCAGCATCAAAAGTAGCGGCGATGCTCGCTACAAACTACTGATTTTTGTATCGCGCTACTCGCTACACTAGAATTTTTTTAATGTAGCGCGCTACACTACAAACTACTAGAAAAAGTAGCGGCTACTATAGTTTCGCTACTTGTAGCGCACTACTTCCGAGCCCTGCGTGTGAGTAACAATACGCTTGAATCTACATTTTCAGAAATTTCGTTTATCGTACTTAGAAGATGAACTAATCTGAAATAAAATTTCTTTCATTAAGTGCTATAGAAAATAATTTCTTTACATAGAATCAAAACAAACTAATTTAATGCTTCGATCCATTTTAGTTTCTGAAAGCAACACATTTTAGAAAATATTTTACACCAGTGTTTTCCCCATTAAATAAAAAATAAACCTGACTTAAATTTAAAAACTTAACCAGTAAATTAGTTGTTCCAAATAATTTTTTTAAAATGAGCAAGTGGTAGCGTAATTCCACTGCTTCTTTCTGAAGTATTGTTGGGAAATTTAAAATGGGGATTATAATATTTATAACTTTTTAAGAAAACAGTTTTCACTAGAAACAGCAAAAATAAATTCTTCTATTACTTTTCTTTTTTCTGCATTTCTTTTTTTTTATTTGCATATATCTCCAGTAAACAATAGAAGACATTACGATCCTTTGTTGAGCATAACATTGTTTTAGTTTGAAAAAAAAAACTACTTTTAAAGACATAGAAGTATGTTTTATAAAAGAATGCTGAAATGATCTCATCGTTTATATTTTTTAAACTGCAGAATGCCAAAGTATATATATATATATATATATATATGAAAGGATTTCTTTTTCTGATTTGTTTTTATCTCATAAAAGATAAGGATAGAAAAGTAATACAATCGTGACAACTGTATTCTAGATTTGACAGTATGATTGCATTTTTTTCTTCATTTTTACATCCGACGTGATACGCTGAACGAATTTTTCAGCGTCTACTTTCTTTGAAAAAGGATGCATAGCAAAAAAAAAGAAATATTAGCATAAGATCTCCTTCATGTGCGAAAATAAATATTGATATATCACGCTAAGTATAAACATCAAAGTTACTCGAAAAATAGACAATGCCATCCTGTTTATATTGAATTCATGACGACATTTTCCAGAAGTGTAATACATTTTTAAAGAAGTAAGAGAAGATGGTGTAAGAACTGGAATAAATAAATTTAAGGGATATTAAGTAATAAAGCGTTAAATTAAATTTCTTAAATAACAAATCTAATAATATATTTATATAATGTTATATACTTTCAATAATGTTAGAATTTATAAAGAATTAAGCCTAAAGACCAATATTGTGCACTGTTCGAACAAATTGTAATATTTTTTTATTAAATGAACATCAATTCAAAATTGAAAAGAAAAACACAAAACTTCTAAGACGACACTTATAGTGGTATCATTATATAAAAAAAAATCCATATCAAATTTTAAGAATTTCATTTTTCTTAAATATACCAATTTTATTAGCAATTCTGTGGAACATATTATTTATAGCCTAAGAATTTCATTCTATTAGAAGTAAAAATAGAAAACTAGGAAAAGAAAAAAATACGCTTGTACGGAAAAAAGTTGTAATCCTCTACTATGTATGTACAGTGATCCCAAAGTGGTACAAATCGACTTGTAATAAAGCCTATTACTTAAAATGTTCTAATTTTGGTCAATTTTAGTAATAATATATTTCAAGTACTTTAGGAAGCTTTAAAGTTTGGACTAGTTTTGTATTCTTATGTTTGGAACTTCTAAAAATCAATTTCTGTTTAAATATCTACAGCTTACAATTCATATAGAAAACTAATAAATTGCAGCCTATGAAAACAAATCGATTTCTAGAAGCTTCAAATATGCCAATCCAAAATAACAGCTCGTTCCGCGAAGTCCTATTTCAAAAATATCTCTATTCTAATCTGTTTTCACACGATTGAAAATTAATTTAATATGAAGAAAAAGCTGCACAATTCCTTGACTATTTCCCCGTTTGAGCAAAATTAGATATTATTATTGAAAATCTTTACATTTGATACAATTGCTATGTGTAACAAGCACAATTTAAGTGTAGCATAAATTAGTAGACGTTATTATTAAGCGATTAGTGCCAATAGCATTTAAAGAGTAAGGACCATTCTTGAGATTTATTTATTTATTTTATTTTTTATTTTATTTATTTAATTATTTATTTTTTTGAGAGGGGTTATGTATGTAATTGCCAACCTTCCGGTTTAATGAAATATTTTACTGTTTCTTTGTGGTTATTAATTAACTTATTTTATTTAATAGCAGTTTTGGTTTTATTTAACATTACAACTCCCATGAGCCGTCATTTTAACGTTTACCAAATGAATATATTCCGATTCGAACCAGAAATTTCTTTTTAAAATAAATTAAATATAAAACTCGTAGAAATACGTTAAATGAATAAGTTAAGTAGTTTTAAATAAAATTTCTGGTGTGAAATCTGGTGTGGTTTTAAAAACTTGAGTAAAATTTCCGGTAGCTCTAGTGTTAATTTGAAAAAAAAATGCCCTGTTAGCAGCTACAAATCTATGTATAATTACGCTATGCAACAGTGAAATTGTTACGGAAGTGAAAGTATGCAATTCGGTATAAAATCATTCAGTGAACACGAATATCGCCATAAGAAACTTCAATGGTTCTTGTTTTGGAAATACAGATGTGCAAAATAATGATATTTAGAAATATAAGGTAATTGAAATGAATACTCGAAAAAATATATTAATGGTAACCTCTAAATGTTTTCAACAGAAATAGATTTTTAGGAGCTTCAAATAAGAGAATTAAGGAAAGTAGTTTTGAGTTATGCCCAACAAACTTGAAAAATCCAAATAGGTTTCAAAATAACATTTGTTAAAAATTGAATATTTGTTTTATGTTTAATTAAATGATTGAAATTAAAATAACAGTTATTTGTCATTTAATAAACGTTTTATATTATTTTTAATGCTAAAAAAAAATTAAATAATAATCACTTTATTTAAATACTAGCTGACCAGCCAGGCGTTACCCGGACGCGTGAAAAATCTCACAAAACGCAATACAAACTCTAAAAATCGTAAAAAATTCAAACTTCGCTGTACAAATTCCAAGAATACTTTATTGAAAAGAAGACAACTTTCTATATTAAGCTAAAATTTTGCAACCTCCTTCCTTTTATGAATATAAAAAAAACCCCGCACAACGCGAAAATTGCATAAAAGAATGGAACAAATTCAAAAATCGTTGTACAAATTCGGAATAAATTTTACAGAAGACAACATTGGCTCTTTTGGGTTAAAAGATTAAAACCAGATTCCTTTTATCAATGTGGAAAAATCGCCGCGAGAAGAAAAAAAAAAACACTGCGAAAGTTCGAAAACATTCAAAAATTGCTGAAGAAAAAATGTACTATAATCTGTATTTTGAAGATAAATTAAGTAATTAAATAGAACATAACAAAATTGAGGTGCATGCATAACTAAATTTACAAATTTAATGCACATCACAACACCAAGTACTTACACATGACACATAACAGAACTACATATATAGTCATGGAACTAGTTCCATGTATATAGTGGCTAATCGCCGCAGGAACAGAATTTATGAACCAAGATGTTACTAGCGATTGGACACTTACAATTCTTATTCATGTAGTGCTGCCATCTAGTACTTACTTTCAGAAATAAAACACAACATACTATATTGGGCCGAAACACTCTAACCGGAATTCTTTCACGAATGTCAAAAAATAGCCACGAAACGGAAAAAAAAAAAAAAAAAAAAAATCGCGGAAAACAGAATTTACTATATTAAGATCGAAGTTCGAAACCGAATTTCTGTAACAAATGTCAAGAAATCGTCGCAAAATGCAAAAAATCCGCTAAAAATCAAAAATCTCACGGAAAGCAAAATTTACTTTATTAGGCTATTTTATTTGAAATTGAATTTTATTTTCGAATGTCAAAAACTCACCGCACTACGCTAAGAAACTCTAAAAATCACAGAAAAAAATCGAAAAAATTTCAAAAATCTTAGTAAGAATTTAGAAAAAAAATTATTGTAAAGAGGACAACATTAACTATATTGGGTAAAAAAGTAAAACCGGATTCCTTCTACTGATGGGGGATATTCGCCGCGATACACAGACACACACAATAGAAATCGCATAAAAAATCGTAAAAAATTCAAAAATCGCGAAGGAAAAAATGTAATATATTAAGTTGAAAGTTTGAAACGGAATTTCTTATATCAGTTTACGATATTTATTAATAATTTTAAACATGCCCAGCCAAGCGGGTCATTCGAAAGGCATTCTAAAAACATTCTAAATTACAATTTCTATGGAATCTCAGGAACTCTACATAACCATTTTCAAAAGAAATGGTGGCAAATTGATGGTAACAGTCCCTGCTGTAATATAGGCTATATTTTATGTCGGTGCCACTACAACAGAGTGGCGGAAAACGTTCTAAAATTTCGATTTTTTTTTATACTGAAGGAACTAGAAACTTGAAGTTTGGCATGGTAAGTATTTATAAGATGTAAATGCTCTCTAAGACCAAATTCTAAAAAAAATTGAAATTTAAAAGGGTGAGATGAGCAAAAAGCGTTCTAAAAACATTCTAAATTTCAATTTCTATGGAATCTCTGCACTATTAAAAATTTGCAGCAAACTGTCCAGTCATTTGACCGTTTTTATAGAAAACGGTTACATAGCCGTAATTTAGCGCTATTCCGACCATATTATTCCCCATATTATGGTCAGAATATAGTTAAATCACGGTTATGTAACCGTTTTCTACAAAAACGGTCAAATGACTGGACAGTTTGCTGCAAATTTTTAACAGTGTGGAACTTCTGAACCATTTTTAAAAGTGATGGTGGCAAATTAATGGTAACAGTCCCTGCTGGCGGAAAACGTTCTAAAATTTTGATTTTTTTTATACTGAAGTAACTAGAAACTTGAAATTTGGCATGGTAGTTACTTATACGATGTAAATGCTCTCTATGAACAGTTTCTAAAAAGTTCGAAATTTAAAAGGGTGAAATGAGCTAAATGTGTTCTAAAAACATTCTAAATTACGATTTCTATGGAATCTTTGAAACTACCGAACCGATTTTAAACGTAAAGCATTCAAATTTATGGTGACAGTCTGTGCTCTAACACAGGCTGTATTTTATGTCAGAGCCACAACCCTGAGAGGGTTGTAAGAGCGAGGAACGTTCTAAAATTGCAAATTTTATTATACTGAAGAGATTAGAAACTTGAAATTGGACAAGATAGTAACTTATAAGATATACATGCTCTCTAGGGACAGTTTCTAAAAAATTCGAAAGTTAAGAGTGATATGAGGGAAAACTGTTCTAAAAACATTCTAAATTACGATTTCTATGGAATTGTTAAGGACTGAAACTTGAAATTTAATATGGTTGATACTTTTCAAGACACACGTACACACACAGAAAAGTTTTTTTAAAATAAATCGAAATTTAAATGGGTGAAAGAGAAAAAAAAGTTATAAATTACGATTTTTTTTTTTTTTTTTTTTTTTTTTTTTTTTTTTTTTTAACTAACAGGATTAGAAACTTTAAATTTGGCATGGCGGTTACTTTTAAGATACAAATTCTCGCAAACAATGGTTTGTAAACAAATTCAAAATTTCAAAGGGTGAAATGAGCGGAAAGCATTTAAAAAGCGTTCAAAATTGCAATTACTATGGAATTGTTAGGGGTAGAAACTTAAAATTTTACATGGCTGCTGATTTGGTCGCACAGAACAATTTGAAAAAAAATTGAAATTTAAAAGAGTGAAATGCGCGAGAAGTGTTCTAAAAACGTTGTAAATTACGATTTATTTGGAACTATTAAGGCTAGAAACTTAAAATTTCCCCTGGCTGTTACTCACGTAAATGATCACCCAGGACAGTTTGCTAAAAATGCGAAATGTAAAAGGACAGGAGCAAAAAAAAAAAAAAAAAGTACTAAAATTGCAATTTTTGTGATACTGCTGATATAGAAGCTTCGTATTTGGCAAGGTGGTTACTCTTAAAATGCAAATGGTCGCTAAGACCGGTTTCTGAACAAATCAAAATTTAACCGGTAGAAATCAGCGTAAAATGTTCTTAAAACGTTCTACTTTATGATTTAATTGGATTTATTCGGATTAGAAACTGGAAATTTAGTATATTTGTAACTTTTAAGATGCAGACGCTCGGTATAAACAGTCTATTAAAAATTAGAAGTTTAAAGGTGTAAACTGAGCGGAAAAAGTTATAAATTTTGTTTTATTCTAAATTGTTAGCGATAGAAAGTTAGAATATAACATGCCTGTTATTTGTTATCGTAAATGCTTCCAAAGAGCAGTTTTTACAAAATTCGAAATTTAAAAAAAGTGCAGAAGCAAAAAAAACATTCCAAAATTGCGATTTTATTGATGCTGCTGGTATAGGAAGTTGAAATTTGGCATGGTGGCTATTTTTAAAATTTCGGTGCTCGCTAAAAACGGTTTAAAAATGTGAAATACGCTGAAAAAGTTCTAAAAACTTTCTAAACAATGATTTATCTGAAATTGTTAGGGATAGAAACTTGAAATTTTACATGGCTGTTGCGTTAGAAACACAAATGCATCCATAGAACAGTTTAAAAAAAATTAAATTTTAATGTGAGCAGGAACAGAAAAGTTTTAAAATTGCAATTTCTATGATAGTCATTATAGAAATTTGCTTAATTATTGTGGCTTAATTAATAATTTCTGAATTATCTGTGGCAGTAAAATCTCCTCTAATGAAAATAGGCCAACGAATACCACTTGGCATTTTTCAGGAATTACGCGAGCAAAGCCGCGGGTTTTGCTAGTGTTTAATAAACAAACTTTAATTGGTTTTAAAAATTGAAAATTTGCTTTCGTTTGAGTTTTTTATGTATCTTTATAATTGTGCTGATATTGCAATAAAGTTTACTTTTAAAGACTCGCTTATTTTTTACATATACATAAAATCAATCATATTAAATGCATTCATGCATATTCAAGAATTTTTAAAAAGTTACTTTTTAAACTTTTATTACTGTCTGCTCATTTTTACTTTTAACACATTTTACTTTTTAAATTTTTATCAGGGTCTGAGACTATGAGTTATATTTAAAAAAAATCTGCATGTTCTGACAAGTGCAACAGTAAAAATTTCCTTATTCTACGACCAAAACTCACTTAGTTTTGATAGTTTGGACTTTATAAATTTCAGAAATCTTCTAAATTTCTTAAATTATGATATAAGATTCTTCCTAAATTTCTGATAACACAGAGTAAAATAGTAGACTCCAGTTATGTCAGAAAACGTCTTGTATAATATGTATTTTTTTCTCATTTGAAACGTTGTCTCATTTTAAAGTTTAGCTTTATTGATACCGGGAAAAGATAACGTATTTTTGCTCAAAAACGACAGGCCTTTCAAAGATCATTTATTTTTCTTATGTTAGTTATTATTTTCATATTCTTAGAAATTTATCACAATATTTGCGTTTTGTATTCAATTACATAGAAAATTCATGTGTAGTTTCATATAGATGTGAATGCCCCTTTTTTAGCATAAACTTTCAGAAAAAATGCGCATTAAACAAGAGTAAATACGGTAATTAATTACTTTGACCCATCTTTATGGTTTTATCTACTCCGAGACGAGAAAGAAATATCTACTATAGGAACTTATATTATGACATTTATAATGAGAATCTTTAGGAAGTAGAAGTCAAAAGCCATAAAACTCACGAAAAGCTTTATTTTATGTTAATACCAGCAACAAAATCTTATTTTTAGATCAGAAATGAAAACCTTCATATTTAACTCGCATGTTTTTTTTTTCTCAAAGCTTCTTAGTGTTGCTAAGAAGGCACGTAAAATAGCAAAAATTCATTTACTTTATATTTCGACGTCATTTATGATATAAATCAAAAATACTATGTTGAATCCAAATTCGCCTATGCAATAACTCACAATTATTCACTGACAATTCTTTACTAAAAAGATGTTTAATACGTACATTAAAATAAAATAAAATAAAATATGAAATAAAATAACTAAAAACCTACAACTTTCAAGAACAATCGTGGTCGTGTTCAGTGTTAAAAACAGATAATACAAAATCTGAGGGACTGTTTCTCTTTGGAATTCAAAGCTCGCTGGACCGTTCCACATTGAACCGCATACAGACTGTTCATTTATTAGATTAATACAAATCGTTGGAATGTTATATGACAAGACATCGTTACAAACATTATTATTTCTGGATATAATCTAAAGATTCTCTGATGGCTAAACTAAAGTAACCAACCATTTTCTGAATAATATTAGTCTTATTAAACTGTATCTTAACATTACATTTTTGATTTAATCTTAAAATTGTAGTACTGGAGAGGTCAAATTTTATATCTGAAATGTGTTTCTTAAGCCGTATCCTGAATTTTCGCGTTGTCATTCCAATGCAATCGAGCCTCTCTCCCTTGCCATCATTTGTATTGTGGTATGGCATCCAACTGGTATGATGTAAACACCTGCTAGTCTAAGAGCTAGCAACGTCAGAAAACACGTGATTTTAGAAAGGCTCATTTTTTTTTTATATATATTCTCCGTCTTTATTGTGTAGTACGAATGCGGCCGGTCTGGCTGGTGGATGTGGTTGCGTTTACCTGTGGGGGGAGGGGCAATGCAGGTAAAAAGGTGACAAAATTACGTCATTTTAGCATGCATTTTGATTATAAATCTAGTTTCTGCTCACTATTTGTGATATTAAGTCATTATTGCCAGACCGTTTTAACGTTGCCAACACCGTACCAGACCCTAATTTATAGGCAAAATAAGGTGTCAAATTCACGTCATTTTAGCAAAGCTGTAATTTTAGTATGTTATACTTTATGGCTATCAGGTAAGCCATAATTAATTTGCCAGACCGAAATTCTGTTGCTAAATTACTGCCAGACGCCGATTTATATCTGGCAGAAAAAGCGCCTATTAGAAGAGTTGGCAGCTTTTGTAGTGCTTTGGCTACTTTCAATACACAGCCAAGCCATGATTGTTGCCAAAGCAACGATCCTTGTTTTCTATAAAAGTATATATATATATATATATATATATATATATATATGATTTGTCGACATAAATGCTTAAATAAAAATATTTCTTACACTTGATTAACGTGTCTTCAATGAAAAAAAAAAATTCTTGATTATCGCTACAAAAAACACACGTTTTTCTAATACTAGCCAACGCAATTAAATTTTATTTCGAAAACACAGAGAACATGCTATGAACGATATTATTTCAAACCACAAATGATCGATTGACCTTGAAAAGTAGCAGTTGACATTGCCTATTTCTTGCTAGCCGCTATAAGTTTATTCAGAAGATTAAGAGAAATTATTATATATTGTATTATTTAAAATTAAAAGCGAATATTAATAAACACTAATTATAATATTACTTAAAAATTAAGGGATAAACTAAATAAACATAACGGTTGACAATTTACGCCATGGAGTTTTTGTTTTGCTCTTTTCTCACTTCTTTGGCGATTTCATAAATCTCTATCTATATTATAAAGACCAAACGTGTCCGTGCGTAACGCATACGTCATTTTGCGAATGGCAACAGCTGACGATGAAATTTCGGTTTTGTGATTTTTGCTATTGCAATTTTTTTAATTTCTAAACATAGCACATTTTCAATTTTTACACCGTTATAGAGGAAAAAAAATTACTTTCAAATGCAATTTGTTTGAAAACTATATCTTAATTGCCTGATATATTATGGCTTATAAAATAATTTTTAAGCATGAATTTTGAAACGCCCAATAAACAAATGGAAGAATGCTGCCATTATAAATTTTTAAATAGTTACAGGTAGTAATATGAATGAATTTTGAAATGAAAACGTCACAAGAATAGGGTGCCTTTATATGAGAGTAGAGTTATACCGGATACAAAATTTGATTAGTTCCGACGATTTTGGAGAAAAGGAAGCTTTGTAATAATTTAAAAATTTAAAAGAAAATTATTTGTTTACACCATAAACAAACATCGGATATTTTAACAGATAATATAAACAGAAGATATTGTTTTAGATATTGCATTTTTATGAATAAAATATAAAAAAATTATTTCGCAAATTTAATAAAAATGCATATAAAAAGTTAATGTTGTAAGAAACAACGTTTTATTTCATATTTCATCAGTATTACAAATAATGTTTACGGTCATTGCGAAGTTAGAAAAAACGAATATACATGAAATTCGTTAACATCGCGATCACTATATCGCATGCATAAGATGATGAATAATAAATTAACAAAGAAGCATCACTGGATGCAGCGAACTCCCTGTATTAATAATAACAAAAAAAATAAAAAATAAACAAAACCCTTGAAATTCGTTAATGTCGCGATCACTATATCGCATGTATGAACGCTTAGTACAAAAAAAAACTGGATGGATACCGCATGTATGAGCGCTTCACGCACAAGAAAAGCAAAGAAACCAGTAAAAAAAAATCACTAAATGCAGCAACTTTGACAAATAAAAATATGAAAAATCTATTAGATTTAGGGAAAAAAATGGTTTTCGCCTGCGTTCTGTAACCCGGGAAGCCCGGGTTCGATTCCCTAGTACTTATAAAAGAACATGTCCTGATGACTCAGAATCAACGCCGAGCTTCAACCGCTACTCCTAGGACTATGAAATTTGGAAGACATGTTCCTTACACCATGTAGGCACCCACTAAGAAAGGATTTTTGAAAATTCACCCCTAAGGAAGTTAAATAGGGGGGTCGAAATTTTTAGGTCATTTCGTCTTTTCGCCATATCTCAGCAGAAGTTTTAGGTAGAAGCAAGAAATTCAGGATAACAAATCTACTAAAAAAATAGTTAAACATGTATTTCAGCAATTTTAATAATTCAATCACTAAGGAGGTTAAATGGGTGGTCGAATGTTTTCGGTGATTATGCCTTTTCGCCATATCTCAGAAGCAGATTTAGCTAGAGGCGTGAAATTCAGGTTACCCAATCTACTAAAAAAATAGTTAAACACGTATTTCAGCGATTTTAGAAGTTCAACCACTAAGGAGGTTAAATGGGTGGGGGGTACGAACGTTTTAGGTCCTTTGGTCTTTTCAAAATATCTCAGCAACAGTTTTAGGTAGGAGCGTGAAATTCAGGATAAAAAATTTACTAAAAAAATAGTTAAACACGTATTTTAGCGATTTTAGAAATTCAGCCACTAAGAGGGGGGGGGGGGGGTTAAATGGGAGTCGAATGTTTTAAGTCATTTTTCCATAACTCAAAAGAAGTTATAGGTAGGAGCGTGAAATTAAGGATAACAATTGTACTAAAAATATTTAAATAGATATTTCAGCGATTTTAAATATTCATCCACCAAGGGGGTTAAACGCGGGTTGAACGTTTTAGATCATTTCGCCGTTTCTCAGCTGCAGTTTTAAGTACGAGCGTGAAATTCCAGCATTGCAAATCTACTAAAAATAGTTATACACGTAATTCAGCTATTTAAGCTGAAGCGAGTTTGTCGCCAACATCCACTATGAACCCGATCATGGAAGATTAGAAGAATAAGACAACTATAGCTGATTTTTTATTAGATATTTTGCGTGGTATTTTACCCAGGAAAAGTTTTTTTTTATTTTCATATTTTATAAATTATTTTTGCGCTTTTTGTCTTAAAATTAAAAGTTAATTAAAATTTTAATTAAATTAAAAATAAGATTAAAATTTTGATACAAAATAGAATACATTTCCTCCTTTGTTCAAAATATATTTTTGGATTTAAAGATTTACGATTTAAATACTAATCGCCATATTTATGTGCTCGGGTATGCACAAGGCTGCGTTACAGTGATTGTCGTATGATCAGTTGACAGGCGTGCAACCCAAAGGGCTCTGTTAAAATAATTTCATTTTAACGATTTATGCACGCATAATGACTGAACCTCTTTATAATGATCGCTGTATTAACGATATATGGGTGTGAGAAAAACACAGGTCATTGTAATTTTGACCACGACATTAACAATTTATGGGCATGAAACCACACTGCATGTATCTTAGACAATATCATTTTTCTTTATTTTATCTAAAAGCTCTCCCTTCCCCTTAGATAATCACACGCAGGGCCGAGCAGTACTTTGTTAGGGGGCTCATGAAAAAAATTATTATTTTTGTCACGAAATTTTTACTTACGTGTTTTTTTTATATTCTTATTAGTTATTTTCATACAGCTTAAAATAAAGTATTTTATTTATATTTTTCTTTTTGCATGTAAAATGCACTTTCTGGGCCCCAAATACGCTGCAAAAGGTATTGGGGCCCCACTCAGAAGCGACCGGCTAACTAACGATATATGGCTGAGAAGCACACACGGCCCCGTTATTTTGAACACTGTATTAACATTTTATGGGAGTAATATCACAGTGCCCATTTACAACGATCGCCATGTATCTTATGCTATCTCATTTTTGTATATTTTATCTGAAAGCTCTCCCATTCCCATGGGCAGTGCTGAACTTGTCTTTGTCAGGGAGCTAATGTAGAAAAACGTATTATTTATGTCGTGAAATCTTTATTTATGTGCTTTATTGATATACTTATTAGTTATTTTCGTATAGTTTAAAATAAAGTATTTATTTATATTTTTCTGTTTGCATGTAAAATGCACTTTCTGGTTCCTAAGCGAAGTCCGGGCTAAATGCTGCAGAAGGAAACTTGGCCCCACACGAAAGTGACCGGCTAGACGGGCAAAGACCGACTTGTTAATAAATGTTTCTTTTTTAAAAAATAGAAAAAATTGTTGATGAATATTTTAATTTCAAAATTTAACTAAGCCAAATAACAATTACAATTAACTGATACATTAATTACATAAATTAAGCCTTTATTTTGACAAATCATATATATATATATATACTTCTATAGAAAGTAACAATCATTGCTTTGGCGACAATCACGGCAGTGTACTGACAATAGCCAAAGCACTACAAAAGCTGCCAACTCTTCTAATTGGGGCTTTCTCTGCCAGATTTAAATCGGCGTCTGGCAGTAATTTAGCAATGGAATTTCGGTCTGGAAAATTAATTATAGCTTATCTGATAGCCAAAGTATAACATACTAAAATTACAGCTTTGCTAAAATGACGTGAATTTGACACCATATTTTACCTCTAAATCAGGGTCTTAGCAACGTTGAAACGGTCTGGCAATAATGGTTTAATATCACGAATAGTTAGCAGAAACAAGTGTTATAAACAAAATCCATGCTAAAATGACGTAATTTTGTCACTTTTTTACCTGCATTGCCAAATAACAATTACAATTAACTACATAAATTAAGCCTTTATTTTGACAAATCATATATATATATATATATATATATATATATATATATATACTTGTATAGAAAGTAACAATCATTGCTTTGTCAACAATCACGGCTTGGCAGTGTACTGACAATAGCCAAAGCACTACAAAAGCTGCCAACTCTTCTAATAGGCGCTTTTTCTGCCAGATATAAATCGGCGTCTGGCAGTAATTTAGCAACGGAATTTCGGTCTGGCAAATTAATTATAGCTTACCTGATAGCCAAAGTATAACATACTAAAATTACAGCTTTGCTAAAATGACGTGAATTTGACACCTTATTTTGCCTATAAATTAGGGTCTGGCACGGTGTTGACAACGTTAAAACGGTCTGGCAATAATGACTTAATATTACAAATAGTGAGCAGAAATAAGTTTTATAATCAAAATTCATGCTAAAATGACGTAATTTTGTCACCTTTTTACCTGCATTGCCCCTCCCCCACACAGGTAAACGCAACCACTTCCACCAGCCAGACTACATTCGTACTACACAATAAAGACGGAGAATATATAAAAAAATGAACCTTGCTAAAATCAGGTGACGAAAACGTTGCTAGCTCTTAGATTATGCCGTTTTATCCCTGGGTGTGGTGTCTATACTGTTATGAAATTTTACTTTTAGTTTTATTAGTGGATTAGCTATTAGTTTTCTTTTCTATTTCTGCAAATAATACTTTAATCTTTCAAATAGAAAGCGTATGCGATCTAACAACACGATTTCTTACGAAAGATCATCCTCCTTAAGTTATTAAGAGAGCATTCATAGTCTGCACATAAAAGAATATTGAACGTGAATTGGATATTATTAGAGATATTACAAGAGATAATGATTTTTCAAGGAAATTTAGTGATAAAATGATATGTCAAATTGAATGCAAAAACAATAGAACTAATAGCGAATTTAACCATAGAGATTTTAAAATTCACAAATTTCAATATATCTTGGCACATAAAAGAATATTGAACGTGAATTGGATATTATTAGAGATATTACAAGAGATAATGATTTTTCAAGGAAATTTAGTGATAAAATGATATGTCAAATTGAATGCAAAAACAATAGAACTAATAGCGAATTTAACCATAGAGATTTTAAAATTCACAAATTTCAATATATCTTGGCACATAAAAGAATATTGAACGTGAATTGGATATTATTAGAGATATTACAAGAGATAATGATTTTTCAAGGAAATTTAGTGATAAAATGATATGTCAAATTGAATGCAAAAACAATAGAACTAATAGCGAATTTAACCATAGAGATTTTAAAATTCACAAATTTCAATATATCTTGGCACATAAAAGAATATTGAACGTGAATTGGATATTATTAGAGATATTACAAGAGATAATGATTTTTCAAGGAAATTTAGTGATAAAATGATATGTCAAATTGAATGCAAAAACAATAGAACTAATAGCGAATTTAACCATAGAGATTTTAAAATTCACAAATTTCAATATATCTTGGCACATAAAAGAATATTGAACGTGAATTGGATATTATTAGAGATATTACAAGAGATAATGATTTTTCAAGGAAATTTAGTGATAAAATGATATGTCAAATTGAATGCAAAAACAATAGAACTAATAGCGAATTTAACCATAGAGATTTTAAAATTCACAAATTTCAATATATCTTGGTCTATTTGAAAGATTAAAATATTATTTGCAGAAATCTATACTTAATATTATAAAGGAGAAAAGATTGTTTGTTTGTTTGTTTGTAGGGGGTAATCTATGGAACTACCGAACCGATTTCAAAAGTGATGGTGGCAAATGGATGATGACAACCATTGCTCCAACATAGACTATATTTTATGTCGGTGTCACTAACCCCAGGGGGGGGGGGTGAAAGAGCGAAAAACGTTCTAAAATTGCGATTTTTTTTATACTGAAGGAGCTAGAAATATGAAATTTGGCATTGTAGTTACTTATAAGATGTAAATGCTCTCTAAAAACAAAATAAAAAAAATTCGAAATTTAAATGGGTGAAATAAGCGAAAAGCGTTCTAAAAACATTCTAAATTTCAATTTCTATGGAATCTCTAGAACTACCGATCCGATTTCAAAAGTGATGGTGGCAAATTGGTGGTGACAATCCCTGCTCCAACAGCCTCTTTAATCAAAAACTATGTGTTTCTGACGACTGGGTTTTCGCTAATTGTTGCCACAGATTAATCTCGGAAAATGAAACATTTGAAGTTACTGAAAGAAAATAGTAGCTCGAAAAGTATTTGTCAGAAAATTTTTATGCAAACTGCGTTTGAAAGGTAAAAAAAATGTATTTTTCTTGATATAAATTTCAAATCTAATGATTATGCCATTTTTCAAATATTGAATTTGAAAAATTACCAAATTTCACAATGAAGTACCATAGCGAAACCTTCATGCGTAAAAAGATAATGATAAGGGCGACGTGTCCTGGCGTGTATATTGGCTATAGCACGAGTCACAAATTATAGTAGCCTTGTTATTCTGTTAAAATATAAAAGTGAATTATGAAATGTCAATATTTTGTTGGATTAAAAGTTCGTTATAAGAAATTGACCAGCGTAACGGGCGTAGCTTGCTAGTATAAAATAAACCTAATAGCTAATCCACCAATGAAACTAAAAGTAAGATTTCATAACAGTATAGACCCCACCCCCAGGGGTGAAACGGCATGTGTTTACATCATACTATACTGCAAATGATGTCAAGGGATTACATAGGAATGACAACGCGAAATTTCAGGATACGGCTTAAGGAACACATTTCAGATATAAAATTTGACCGCCCCATTACTGCAATTTCAAGATTAAATCAAAAATCTAATGTTAATATACAGTTTAGTAAGGCTAAGTTTATTAAGCAAATGGTTGGTTACTATAGTTTATCCATCAGAGAATCTTTAGAGATTATGTCCAGAAATAATAATGTTTGTAACGATATCTTGTCATATAACATCCCAAAGATTTGGATTAATCTAATAAATGAACAGTCTGCACCAATCCACCCACCACCTACCCTGCGGTTCAATGTGGAACGGTCCAGCGAGCTTTGATTTCCAAAGAGATACAGTCCCTCAGATTTTGTATTATCTGTTTCTAACCCTGAAGACGAGCACGATTGTGGTTGAAAGTGCTAGAATTTTAAATATTTTATTTTTTTACTTTATTTTATTTTAATGTACGTATTAAACACTTTTTTAGTAAAGAATTGTCAGTGAATTAATTGAGGGAGTCGGGGCAAGAAAGTGCCAAGCCACATTTTTGGTGAAATAAACACTGTAATCTGTTGCTTAATATTGTAAATTATAATATCCAACATATCATTTGTTTCTAATGTCACTTGCTGGCAATCTATGTGACAGGTTTCATTTTTGCCACAGATATTTATGCCCCCAATGAAGATACCTAATTTACAAAAAACGTAATAGTAATATCATTAAAGTAATGCCATATTGTTACTCAGAATATCTCAACTGTTACTAAGACATTGGCGAAAAAACTTTAGATTATATATCTTGATTTGAGTATTGGTGGTATCAATTATCAAATTGAAATATCTCAGAAGTTCTAAAATGTGGCTTCGATTTTACTATTAATACAACTGCTAAGCATATTGTGTTTTATGTATAAGATATGTATTTAAATATGCTTGATAAAATTTATGAATTGTTTTTAATGTACATTACAAATATGCATTTAAGTGTCATTATTAAAATATTTGAAGTAGAAATTTTTCCAACTATGCATTTGTAGTATGATTCATACGAATATCAAAGACACACTTACTATATCTTTTGATTTTTACTAAGAACTCATCTGTGAAATACATTATTTTTTGTGTTCTTTTAGTGTGTTTAGTAAAGCATGTGAAGAAGAAAAAACATTCAACATTGCACTTGTATTAAGTGATTAATGGGCAAATGTTTTGTTAAAAGCATAAAAGTAGCCAAAGTTTTGAGTCTAAATGGAGATAATAAAATCTGAATACAGATAGAAATATACTGATGAAAGTCTTCCAAAGGAGTCAGGAATTCTTGGAATTTTAGAAGCAATCGTGTATTTATTTTATTAATCGTTTTTCATTCATAACGAATCCTCATCTTTTAATAAGTGAAGGAAAAAATAATAAAATTTCATAGACATTAAGTACTTACATAAAATAAAGACTGAATATTAAACAATAGTTTCTACTTTACAGTAAACATGAGTGTAACAATTCCCATTCTGAATATCAACGATTGAGTCCTAGCACCAATCGGCGATTTCTAAATTTTATTGAAGTCACAATCTCCTGCTTACATTCGTGCAGATCGTGTCTAAGTGAGAATGGGACAAAGATAAACCATCTACTTCAAGAACTTGTTGTCAAAGTTAAGGAAACTGTTTCGGGAAATTAGACTGTCTTTCCACCAATTCATGCTTATTTCTAGTAGTCATTAAAGGATTATTGATCTTTAATATTTTCATACAGCTCTTGTTGGATGATTTTTCGGAAAGTGTAAAACACTTTGTCGCTGTCAAGATGTTAATTAGATTCATATTAGTCATATTAGTCCAATTATTAAAAGACACAAAGGCTTCATTTAATTATTTGGATAATGAAAGAAAACTGAAATATTTAATTTCTCCTTTGTTATTGATGAAAGTTACAAAATGAGATTTTGTTGAATGGTGTTGAGCTTTATTAAGCATGTAAAATTCGAAAAGGATCAATGGCTCATTGGTAAGATTTTGAAAACTTTTGTGCTGAAAATTACATGAATGGCTCAAAAATGAAGATATAATGCTTTTAATACTGCGTAAAAATACATTTTGTTTAAATATTATAAGAAACCATATTCGATATCATGGGCTTCTCACTGTCATACACCTAACAAAATATGACGATAAAATTAATTTAACTTAGCTATATCTTTTTATTTTAGTCTACATATTGCGCACTAATGATACGTTAAGAGTTATATTAAAAATATGTGTCTTAACCCAATAGTTTTTTATTGAAAGCTCTGCTTCATGTTAATATTTTGTACTACAATTTTTTTTTCATTGATACTATAGGGCGAAATTGCAAAGAAAAAATTAGCTTTATTTGTTTAAGAATTATAAAAACGTACCATTAGCAGTAGTTATCAAAAATTATTTGCAATAAGATATTGATAAAACAGATACAAATAAAAGTATTTTTCTAAGATGATTAAAAATTTATGGAAATACATTCAAATTTTAATAATTAATGAAATGTTTCAAAGCACTTAGCATGTTGCATTGTTTGAACAAAGTCAAAAACTATAATTTCAGATTTTTTTAACTAAAAATTTGGCAATGGTAAACAAAATAGAATAGTTAAAACAAACGTTATAGGTATTTACAAAATATATAGTTATATATTTACAAAAACATTTATGTTGATCCAAACATTTATTTTCCTAACAGAAAAGAATGAAGTAAAATGTATGCATTATCAACACAGATTTTCACCTCGCCGAACGCGAAATCCCATACTAAACTATGACAGGATTTAATTAAATGATGCATCAGAACCTAATGTTAACCTATTTACTTAATGTTAAATTTAAATAATGACTCATTACCTAATATAATTAATGAAATACAGTTTTCACCATCAGAAAAGTAGACGTCATATGACGACGTTGTGCGTTGTTAAAAAATTTCTCCTTCAATTTTAAGTATTTTAAAAATATCTCTAAAATTTTAAATTCCTACTTGTGACAAATTTTCAAATTTTATCATCTCTTTTAAAATATTTGTTTTTAAAAAAACGCACTACGTCATTATCGGACATCTACCTTTCTGATGGTGAAAACTGTATTTCATTAATTATATTAGGTAATGAGTCATCATTTAAATAAATTTATAAATAGGTTAACATGGGATTTTGCGATCGAGTAGGAATATGAAATTGCCCCTTAACCCTAGATGACTAGACGTACACAGGAAAGTTGAAAAGACTCGTAAAATTATGAATTTCAAAAATGGTTATCATGTAATTCTCAACTTGTTATTATCAATTTACATAGAAAACAAATATTCTTATTCTAATAATTATTCTTTTAGTCATCAATCAGTTGTCGCCAGTCAAACAATCATAGTCGTAATTATTGCGACTGTCTAGGGTTAAGAAAATAGTACACTTCTGTACCATCAACAAGGAATAGGTTAATATAAATTTTAAAAATAGGATCTACCGATGCATCTAACTCAGACCTTCCCAAATTGTTATCAAGGAAGTTATTGAACATTCCAAAAATATCAAGTTATTACGCTGAAGAGTTACAGTAGCAAGATACAACAAAATTAATTCAGTTGCAACTATGTATAGCGTAAGCTGAAATTTTTATAGCTATAACGTGAACGCATATGGAAAAAAATAAATTAGTTGATCAAAACTTTGAATCAATGTGCAAGAAGGTAGAACTATTCTGTTTTATTTCAATATACATATTTTTATTGAATACATTTAAATGTTAACGTTAATTTTAAATAAATCTGTGGAGATAATCATAAGTTTTTGTTTTGATCATTTTAGACCAAGGGTGTCACATTTTGTTTACTTACCCGGGTCACATTTGCTGGAAAAAATTTGTCTCTGGCCGAAAATACCCTGAACTAATATTAACTACAGTTTTTAAGCAGAAGTGTCTTGGAATATTTCACTTTGTTTCTTTCTCTTTTCTTCTTTTTGAAAATATTTTGCAGAAATACTAGGATTAATCATATATAGTATATTCAACTTACGCATGACAACAATTTCATTTCTTCTTGTAATGGAAACAAAGTCCTTAAAGTTGTTTAAACGTACAATGTACTACATATTCAAGCATGTGTATTTCAATTTCAGTATTTTATTAGGAGACAGTTCGTGAGTTCTGAAAGCAGCAACTTCAAATACACTCATTCTGAGCAACTTGGCTGCTACAAAAACTAGTCTTTATCAAAAACAGTAATATAAGAAACCTTTCTTATTAGATCTACATTGATACGATAAAAATTGAAATTTTCTTAATACGATAAAAAATTTATTTGAAATATTTGCCAATAGAAATCACTGTAATAATTCTTCAAATGTACAATGTACTAAATTTTCAAGCATAGGAATTTCAATTTCAGCACTTTACTAGGAGACAGTTTGTCAGTTTTCAAAAGGCAGCAACTTCAAATCGATTCATTCTGAGCAGCTGGTCTGCTTCAAACTAGCTCTTATCAAAAACAGTAAAATAACAAGCCCTTCTCATTAGATCTACATTAATTCGACAAAATAGCTTTCTATCCCCTGGCAGTAGAGTAGCCAAAGGGAAAGGAGGGGCACGGATTCTACTGTTTTCGTATAGAAAATTTTACCTTATTTAATCACAGAATTTTGCAATAATAAAGAATAAAAAAATTCTATTCTAAAATAGTGGTATCCATCCTCTCTTCTCCATTGGCTGTCCTCACTTCCTCAGAATATCTAATATGCCTTTTCTAACAATTCATGAAATTTATTTTAAAGCACGTTCATTCGGGTTGACAAGAGTTGCCATAATGTTTTATCTGGTCAGTACAGCTTCTATCCGCATTACACAGAAACAATATTTTGAATAAATATATTATGGTAGTCAAAACTAAAATAAAAATCTGGATGTTTGAGGGAAATTTATTCATTACAGTAGATTCTCGTAGGATAATACGCAACACAAAAACAGCCATTGGAAAATTACAGTTGGTATCGATTTTAGGGAAGAATTTACCGTCATTTCAACAGCATGATCATCATTAAATACCAAGACAATTTTTTATTTTTTCGATATACGATAACAAATCCTGGATTGGAATTTTGAGATCTAGTTACGAAAAAAAAAGATATCTACTCTTAATATATAATTTTTTAACTGATAATACAAATAAAAAAGATTACATAGTTTGCTCAATCATTGCATCTAGTCTAAAGATTTTCGAAACTTTTTAATTCCAACAAGAATTTAAAAACTGTTCAGCAAAAAAAGATTTTTTTGTAGTTTACTAGCTATACCATTCTTTAACATTCCAAAAATTCATAAAAATGGAAGAAATCTGTATAAAGGAAATGCGGTTTGTGGTAAATTTATTATAACAACGAGGGAATTTTTAAAATACGATAAAAAAGTTATTTGAAATAACTCGCAATAGAAATCGCTGCACGTTTTATAATATAAGTTTAAAATTTTAATTGTGACATTATTGGGCAGCTTCTGAAGCGCGATTTCAAAAAGAATTCAAGCTGAAAGGCACGCGGCATTAATAGTTCTTTTTGACAGATTTGTTTGTAAGAGTTTTTTGTTTAACCCTTTGAGGGGCAAAGCACTTCGATTCGAAAAATGCTGAAATGATTGCTAGACAAACAATTATTTGAAAATAATTGAAGCTTACTTAGAAAGGGAAAATTGTGGTGTCAATGTGACATTTAGAGATGATTCAAAAATGAACTCTTTTTTTTCGCTTCTTCCGCAGTAATCAATTCAAATAAACCAGTTCCTCAGTAGCTGCATTGAAGACTATCACAACCATTTCCAGGGCTTATTTTGGAATTTCAACACTTTCCAAAATAGTTAAAAAGTGTTTAGGAATTCGGTTTGTCTGTCTGTATCTATACTCGGATTGCTTTGAAAGCGTAATACGTTATTGGGGAATCAAAAATGAGTCGAAAGAATTCCGTTCTATGGGGAAAAATCGTTTGCGGCCTATTTTAATGATGTTACATTATTCAAATGGATACATATCACTCAGATGCACTACAAGGTGCTTACTGCATAGGAGGTACAGGGACACTCAAAAGAATGCTGTTACATTACGTTCTATGGGGCAAAATCGTTTGTAGAAATTTTACACATATTCCAATTGATACATATCACTGATATGCACTACAAGGCTCTTATTGTAGAATAGGGTATGCATAGAATACATCGTTCATTTACAAGGCCACTCAAAAAACTTGGTTACAGATCTATTTATGAATAATAATTGCTGGTAGCACGTTTTCAGTTGTGGTACACGTTTTTAAATGTAACTCATTTTTTTGCATATAAACTCTACAGATCATATACAGAGCTGCTTAAAATATCTTAACGTTTATTGACGGAAATTGTTGGAAGGAAATTTTCAATTGTGCGATGTGTTTCCTAACTGAAGTAAATTTTAGCATACTGTGTGGTATGATTAGAAATTTATAGATTATATACAGGGCTACACAAATGGATTCGTTTAACTATTTGTAGTAAGTGCCGAAATTGGGTTTTCAAATCTGTTATATATTTTCTAAATTGTTTGCTAAGTACAGTGTGAAGATTTGTTAGAGTATTCTGAGAGTGTTGGAAAGTGTTTCATAATCTATGATAACACATGATTTTTCGTTCTATGTTTATTGAGAATTGAACGTTGAATTTTAAAATGCATTGTTATTTAATTTTCATTACGAAATAAAATGATTATTAGCTGAAGTGGGACCTGATAAAACATTGTTTAATGAAGAAGAAACAGTCTACGGGGAACTATTTATGGAACCAATCAAATTATGAGGACATATTAGACTCAAGCGAGGAACTTGTCATTTAAGAATTTCCTTTTTTATTATCTTAGCATAGAATGGAATATACTAAACGCTCCGGTTCTCCCATACACGTTGCCTCCTATATTTTACTTAATGAAAATCGCATTTAACTTCTTCCGGTTGGGTCACCCGTAATCTGGGCCCCTTCTCTGCAGTCTTCTGTAGTCGGAACATACGGGTGGCGGTGGATATATTATGAGTATTTTGACTTAATTGCACAAATTTATAGTTTTTGTTTAAAATAATGTATGTCTCGGGACTGACAGGCCTGGAGCGCGTTCTCGTGTAACAGAAAGTAGCGCACGTCCACCCTGCTTATGATTCTTGTGAGTTGTAAGAATCAAATAAATGTTGTTTTAACAATTTTTATTATTTTAGATATGAGAGTCCTTAAATTTTTTAGAACAGGTTTCTTTGTAAAATAAAAATTATCGATCTATTGAACGTATTTTGGGTGATTTATTAAGAATGTGTTGCTAAAGGTTGTTTGTCCAAAGTCACAGAAGCAGAAAGGCGCTTAAAAAATAAGACGCACACGCAAAATTTAATAAAATGTTTAGTAAACAACATGAAAGTTAAAGAATGACAACACCTAACTTTAAAATAGAAAACCTTCTATCAAAATATCGTAATAAGTTTTAAACATTACACTGATCTTTTCGTAACCTGCAAAATCCATGTCACTCATCTAAATCTTCTCCTTTCCTCACATTGTCTATTTCTGACTTTTTTCTTCATCATCATACAAAAAATGATCCCCACTACCATCGAAGGCCTTATGGATGTCGCACTTACGAAACAATTGAATGAATGAATGTTCTTTCACTTTCAAGCAAGATGTCTTAACACCTGTGGGATTTCAGAGAGTCAATTGATGAACATGGACGTCCATCATCCATTTGTTTCACTTTTCATTTTTTCGCACTGAGTTGCTCTATTGGCATAGTAGAAAAAATAATTAAACGTACTTTTATCGGTTAAAGATAGGTTTGTGAAACGTTTGTCAACATTGTATAGCTGAGAAAAGAAAAGGTGGTCTAGAACACAAAAATAAAGAAAATAAATCACATTTTTATTTTCTTTGGCTTAAAAGTATTCTAGAGTTTTGATAACAGCAATCGAATCCAAAGATGTAACGCATTCTCTGTTGTATTGTATATTTCAGGATTTCAATGCATTTATCTCAGAATGTAAATATTTCTTCACCATTGGTCTTATTTAAATTGATATATCGAAAATTTCTCTGAAAGATAGGTTTGTGAAACGTTTGTCAACACTGTATGCCTGAAAATGAAAAGCCATATGTTAAGTAATCATAGACACAAGTTAATGTGGCCCAAAAATCTCGAAAAAAAATCACATTTTTATTTTTTTTGGATTAAAATTATTCCAGAGTTTCGATAATAGAAATAAAAATAATTTGATCCAAAGATGTGACGCATTTTCTGTTGTATTGTGTAATTCAGGATTTCAATGCTATTGTCTTGGAATGTATTTCTTAACCATTGGTCCTTTTTAAATTGATCTATCGACATTTCGCTGAAAGATAAATTTATGAAAAAAGTTATTCAGTTCTACGTTCTTTAAATTGTTTTTGGGACTTTTTGTTTAGCGAGAGGATTTCTTGTTAGAGAATTCATAATTTTTGTTTTGTAATCATTTGTATTCAAATATTATGAAAGGATACAACTCTTCGCATACACATCAAATTTTAAATATGACTAAGATTGAAAATACTTTTACATTTTTACAGTAATGTATATAAAAATATGCATATAAAGATAGATAAAAAAGCGCATACATTATGTACAACACTATCAAAGTATTGTTATTAAACTTTCCAATGTCAAACGATGTAAAAAGATATCGAAAATAAAAATTAGAAAACGGAGTTTACAACATATTTTCAACAGTATTCAAATTGGTTTTTGCTGGCTTTGCTCATAAAACACTCAAATGTAAGTCAGAAGGAAAATGCATAACATCACTGAAAATGTTTTTTTGACAATGACTTTCCATAGGCGGCAATGAATTCATATTGTTTTGTTCAAATCTTCATGTGAATTTATATATACATAATAATCTATTTATCTAAATTAAGGGGTTATTAGCCACTCGTTTCCCTCTTTATACTTAACTAAGGAACCCCCAAAACCAATCAGGGAAGAGCTTTATCACAATGAACTCATATACAAAATTTGGAGCAAATCTGATAATTCTTCATGAGAAAGCCATTTATCTAAATTAAGGGGGGATTAGCCCCTTGTCCACCCCTTTATACTTAACAAATAAACCCCCAAAACTAATCAGGGAAGTGCCTTTTCAGAATTATCCTATATACAAAATTTGAAGCAAATCGGATATCTCTGTGAAGAGTTATCGCGTTATGTACATACATATGTGCGTGCGTACATACAGAACCTGTGGGCACATCAACTTTCGGGCTTTGATAGTCTGTGAGTTAAAAAGCAACTCATAAAGACAACTGGAAATTAATGTAAGGTTCAATCTTCTATTTTTTTTAACATAGCATGTAAGACTGTAGAAACTTCTGAAACAAATCTAATATCTTAAAAATTGCTTTCGAATCCAAATAGACAAATTATCGATAATGATAAACTCTACGCCCTTAATATCTGCAATAAAAAACATAGAAAAAATTAATTATACCCTTTTCGGAAGGACAATGCCCCCTGAAACTATACTTCTCAGACAGCCTCTGGGTAAATATCTAGCACCTTTATTTAGGGCTATGCAGTTGGCGAAAATCCCCATTGCTGATATACAGTAAAACCTTGTTAAACCGTCACTTGATTTTATTGTCGCGCCGTATATGTCAGTTTATTAAGATACCTGCCAAAAAGATAAAGAAACAGCGTTATAAAATCCTGATAAACCGTCGCACGAAAAAAAATATAAGACTCTTTTAAACCGTCACTTTCGGCTTGCGGTTTATTTTTCGTCAAAATATATCTGTAAACCGGTTGAAGAAACATTTGTGGTAATAAATTATGTGAAAGATACAACCCACATGTTGCAGAGAAACTAACAACACATACAAGCAGGCAGTATGATTAGCTATATACAAACTATTTTATTTACTAAAGCAGTTTTTTGAACATATTCGGGAAAAAAACTCAACAATGCTAATATAAAATTGCAGCAACGAAAGCGAAGAAAATACTATGATTTCTTTGACAATGTTTTAGTCTGTCACTCGTGTAGATATAGCCATGTAAGTTATATGATAAGTGAGTGTAAGATTATATGATATATGTTATTGAGATTTACTAATTGGGTAGCATTCATTTACAGGGATGAATTCGCTTAAATTATGGCCTATGGGGGAAAATCGTTTGGAATGTACTTTAATTATGTTACTTTTTAAAGCATATTGAAATTGATATATATCAACAAAATGCTTACTGGTGGATAGGGCGTGCATAGCATTTGGCATTCATATACACAGACACACAAAAGTGCAGGGTTACACTACTGCCTAGGTAATCGCGTTTACAGTTTCGGCATGCGTTTTTAAATTTAACTAACATTTTACATATTACTTGGTATGTATAAATTATATATATAATATACAGAGCTCTACAAAGGAATTCCAGTACATTTCCGTTTTTTTACGGAAATTTTCAAATTTGTTAGGCGTTTCCTAATTGAACTAATTTAATTGTAGATTTGTTTGACATTTTTGAAGGGACAGCTCATAATTAATCGCAAATGCTTTTAAAAAAATTCCCAATCGCACCCTATTTTTATTAACTAAATACTTAATAAAATTCATTACACTAGATGTAATAAATAATTTATAGTTAACTATTTTTTGTATAAGTGTTTCTGTTCATACCTGGGTAACCATTAATTCATGTTACTTGATATTATTGATCATTTCCAAATGTTACGTTTTAGTTGTCCACTGTAAAATTGTTTCATTTTTTTGTACTCAGAGTGGAATGTGCATTTATTGTCAACAACGTGTTTCACGAGGTATATTTCGCTTGTAGAAATAGTCAAATTTTAGTGCTGGAGTTTAGTAGGGATTTTCCATTTTAATATCAATTAGTTTTGTTTTTATTTGTTCATTTCTTAGATTTTAATTATTTCATAATTTTCCAATTTATTGTAGTTGTAAAATAAATTTTGTAGCGATGACTTCTAGATGTAATAATATTTTTTTTCTCGTTAATGTACTGCTACATATAAAATTGTGAAAGAAAATTAACTAATATTATAAAGTAAACTAATGTTAAAGATCTGATGTAAGAATTCATATCAGCATCATTATAAAATGAATATAATGAAAATTGACTTCTAGATGTAATAATATTTTTTTTCTCGTTAATGTACTGCTACATATAAAATTGTGAAAGAAAATTAACTAATATTATAAAGTAAACTAATGTTAAAGATCTGATGTAAGAATTCATATCAGCATCATTATAAAATGAATATAATGAAAATTGACTTCTAGATGTAATAATATTTTTTTTTCTCGTTAATGTACTGCTACATATAAAATTGTGAAAGAAAATTAACTAATATTATAAAGTAAACTAATGTTAAAGATCTGATGTAAGAATTCATATCAGCATCATTATAAAATGAATATAATGAAAATTGACTTCTAGATGTAATAATATTTTTTTCTCGTTAATGTACTGCTACATATAAAATTGTGAAAGAAAATTAACTAATATTGTAAAGTAAACTAATGTTAAAGATCTGATGTAAGAATTCATATCAGCATCATTATAAAATGAATATAATTACAGTAAATAAATATACAATACTACAATAATACCAGAATAAATAAATATATAATATGTACCCGAGAACTGAAATCGCGAAAGTTCCTATGCGAAAAGTTTTAAGTTATTAATGAGTGTTTTATTTAATTGTTTTATTCAAATTGCTTTATTTGATAACTAAATGCTTAATGTTGTATTAGATGTAAGAAATCCTTTATCGTTCCCTTTTCCTGTATAAGTGTTTCTCTACATACCTGTGTAATCATTAATTCATGTTAGATGATATTATTTTCTGGTTGCGTGAGAGCGAAACTCTGCAGCTAATGTTTCTGTCTCAAACCATCAGATGTTTCTGATCTCACAAACGAGTGCATTATTAAATGAAGAAATAATGCGAAATTCTCATCCGAAATAAATAGTTGCCTCTGAAACGACATGGACAATCACCGTGAGTTATCTATGTAAAGCCGTCGGTGTGTGCTGAGTTCAATTACGTAGGAGTATTAAGTCAGAAAATGAAACATATCGCAGAGACTCAGAAGGAATTATGGAAGGAAAATTATTTGGATACTGACGAAATGACACTGGAAAACGGAATATTTAAAAACACACTTTATGTTCATCGCATAAAAAATTAACTCCAAATCAAATTGGATAACTTGTAAATTGTGTTCATTACAGGAAAAAAATAAAAGTACTTTTATTACTAAATTTAAAATAAATATTGGAAACATTGTTTTGTCAGATAGTGCCTACAGTCTTTGCGAAATATAGTTACTATTAGAGTCCTGTGCGCGTCAGTTTACACACGATTCGACCAGAACCTGAAAATTCTTTTTAAAGCCAGCCCGAAACTAGACATGTAAAAAAATTAATGTTTTATAAAATGTACAAAATTAATTTAACGTTATATCACTAATATCAATTTAACGTTTTACGTAGAAATATACACTTGGTATATGCTCAGTAATGTGTATATATGAAGTTCGTTTCATCTTAAAGCTTCTATTGTTAAAAGGTTTTACATTTAAAGTTCTTTTAATCCGAAAAAAATATTCAGAACTTTCATTTGAAAAATTGAATCAACCCTTACCCAACCGGCAAGTATCAAAACCCAACCCGAAACATTTAAAGTTAATCCGACTCGCGTGTTGCATCGACCGATGCAGGAAATTTTCTTACTATCGAATGACTCATTTTCCAGAAGTGATATAATAATAAATTTGAAAATCTTATTATACATAATATGTAGAAATGGTTTACGCCCTTAAAGAGTATTTGAATTTTTAATTGCTTGATTTTTTTAATTCAAATTGCTTATAAGTCGGGAAAACAACTGAGTGAAAATGTGTTCAGGCCAGGATTCCAACCTGGACCATTGGCCAGTTGGTAGAGCATTGGCGCGCAATGCCAATGGCCCAGGTTCAAATCCTGGCCTGGATACTTTCTCACTGTGTTGGTTTCGCACATTTTAAGGAATTTGAATAAAAAATTCATAAAGGAGAATGTGTAATTATGGGCAACCTTTTTTGTTTATGTCTTATAGTGACTTTTCCTTTGAAAATTTCCAGATTTTTTACCTTCATTCACAACTATAACAAGTTTACTAAATGATAGAAGGCAAAACATTGATTAATATCAATTATTTCAATTCGAAAATGAAGATTTACAAAAAGCTTTTAAAAAAACACCGGAAAAAAGGGGTGGAAATATGGGCCCTCTCCAAAAATGTCACAAAAATAGTTTAAAATGTTTTAAAACAGGCTAAAACAATATAAAATTGTAGAAAATTTATTTATGACAAAAAAAAATATTTTCAGAAATCGCAAACATAACTGGCTCTTTCAGCTCCGACACATCTTATGCACCCACATTTGGCACATAACACATTTAACTCACACTTCTCCGCGAGTGTCTTCAGAGAACTTTCCATCAAAACAGATGAAATTTGCATAGCTCGAGTCTGATTTATCCTCATCGTTGATATCCAGATTGATATCATCATCGCTGTCCACAAGGGGAGGGTCACAATAATCTCATGAGTCCGGAAGGTCTTTAGTCTTCGCACCCCTGTCCCCTGGCATTACGCCATTATGTTAGATTACGCATATTACCAGATATATTATAAAATAAAACTAACGAATGCTTTAGGGATTTATAGATAATAAAAAGCCCTTATAATTACCTATAAATTTATTATTATCTACCTCTAAGGTAATTTTAAAGTTCTCTTACCTCAAAGCATTTATTAGGTTTATTTTATAACATATTTGGTAATGTGTATATTGTTGGTAATTGCTGTTTTCACGTAAAAAAAAATATTGAAACAATTTATGTTGTTTAAGAAAAAAGGTAGTGTAATTAGGGGCCGCCTTTAAATGAGTGCCCATATTTACACGAACCCCACCTACGAAAGATGGCCACTTTCACATGTAAACTAAAGGCGTGCTTCTAAAAGTAGATTAGGATCTCAGCTTTCCGGATATCACTGTGAAATTATTTTAAACTAACTATAGTAACATGAAACGAAAACGATTTCAGATAGCTGTCAAAAGTTTGCAGTCCAGAAAAAATAGCAATTCACACAATAACTCACACTACTTGAAGGAATGGTTCCATCTGCTCTCATATCAACAAATGCGTCATGAACAGTCCTGGTCGCCAGTCTTCAAGCACCTCCCATAGCCACTTAGGGTGGGATGCCCATACTTACACCTTCTTCTCTACTATTCAAATTTAAGCTTATTAATGTTTGCCAGAAGAGAAAAGGATTTTAATCTACTGTGATTTTACTATGCGCAATAGGGATTCATGGAGGAAGAATAATTTAAAGTGCTGGAAGAACAGAAAAAGTGACATATGGATATACAAAATCGACATATACCGACCGACTGTAGGTTTTCACACCCCTCGAGTTGTGGTAAAGCAAGTACGGGTTGAAACATCCCGACTTAAGGCCTAGGGCCTGGTTTCCTTTCTGGGATTGCAGCTCCGAAGCTGTTGGGGGACGCCGGCCCGTCTCCAAATGTCTCGCGGTGACTCCCCGTGGTTTCACCGCGTGTCGCAATGGCCTACGTCGTCTCACGTGGGTTCAAGGTTAGAGGTTCCGCAGCGTGGTGCGGCTCTCTGACCGGCCGAAGCGCCGTAGCGAGACAAAGCTGCTGGCGCAATAAAAGTCTTTCAGGACTTGGGTTCGGTGGTCGATTGTGCGCGGTGCGTCCCGCATGGTCGCCTGTGGCGCATGTTACTTTTATACCGACCGACTGTAATCGACATATAACCGACCATACGAAAACACGACATATGGATCAAAAGCCTCAAGAGCAGTTTTTGAAATTTTGACGAAATTCAAAATTATGAATTCTCAGCATGTAAATATTTGATGCTATATAGAAAGAGCGTCAAATATAATAAACTAGTCGTATGTGCCAATCCCAAAACTTTTATCTGATACATGTTTATACTTCAAAATTCAGTATCACCGCGCCAATAAACTCAATATTTTTCGTTATTCTGTTGTACTTCAGCTGCTTGCGCCGGGTTACCTTCGCTGTACAAACAGCCGATTTACAACAGAACTAGGTAAACAATCGTACAAAAATCACTATCACAGCGCCCCATTCAGTCGGAATAGCCCCAAATTCAATTAGGACCTACAGACAGTAATCATAAACATGCACATAAAATTTGTTTCAATTCCATGTATAACTTTATACACTTTTCGATGATACTATAATGAAAATGCCCCAAAAATCGTTAGTACAGCGCCCCTTCCCGTCGGAATATATCTCCAAATTCAAGAAACACCTGCTGGCCATAGTCACAAACCTATACAAAAAATTGGTTCAATTCTATGCATAAGTTCATGCAGTTTTCGATGATACAATGAGGACAGACATACAGACACACATTTCGTATAAACATGTTTTTCGTGATCTCTGACCCATGAAACGTATAAATCCGTCGAAAAAAATCGATTACAATACTTTCTATCATAGATAAAATAAAGTAAAAATGTTTTGAAGGATTTTGCTCTTAAAAATATGGAATTATAAGCTTTGTGAGCCTTGTCCTTTTTCTTTTATTTTTATCTAATGCTATGCATTATGTATATTTTCCCAAACAATTATAATTCAAAAAATATGAGGCTAGTAAGGTGTGTTTCATTCATGCTGTGTTTGTATACTGGTTGTTTTTTAATGAATACTTTCAAAAAAAGTTATATTTAGATTCGCATTTTATTTGTAAACATTAACTTATGTTAAGCCATTTGTAGCTGACTTTTATAAATACACTTTTTTAAGTTTAAAATATTTTTTGAGATGCTAAAGTCCAATATGCATATAAAATATTTTAAATTTTCTTAGTAATAATACACCAGATAAACATCACTATTGCATCACGAAAAATCGTTTAATTTTTGACTTCGAGAAATTCTATAATGCTTTCAGAATACTTTTTATTATCAATCTTCATGAGCAATAAAAGTAAATTATTTGAATGTATATGATGTGTATTTTCGAAAAATGCCTTCCATCCTCAAAGCTTTTATTTTACTTTCTTACTACTTGCAAATTTTTAATTGCAAGAATCGTAATGGGTGAACATAAATCATAATGGCACTACCTTAGACATATTATTTTAAATTATAACCTGCAATTTATATAAAATATTTTTTTTGTATTTGCAACTACTGAATATCGCATTTTTAGAAGTTCTAATTCTTTTGTACTTCTCCCTTTTAGTTTAATTAAACACCTCCTGTCATCTTACTTCAAATGAATTAATAGACTTTGAGAAATTCTTAATGTCCTTTCGTTTCTTTCTTTATCCTCTCAAGTTTTATTCATTTTTCCTTTAAGTGTATTAGAAGTTGAAAGTATTTAGCACTCAACTGAATCGAAATGTTTCTTGGTAATGCCGAGGATTTAAATAATTAAATGTTGTGTTCAAATCATTTGAAAGCATAAAAGAATTTGGCTCAATTTGGAATACAACCCAGGTTAAATAAAATGTTTTAAAAGTGTTTCCATCACCCTGTTCCAATCAAAGAATTAATATTATGGGTAAAATGGTTGCATACAGTTAACGGGATTCGGATTAACTTTTAACTGTGTTTTTTAATTATTATTTACTTTATCGACATACTATTAAATGCCTTTATGAAGGAAAATGATTTAATCAAGCAAATAGGCTCTTTTTGTAGTAATATTTTAAAAAGTATATATTTTTTTAATTTAAGGTAATTTTTAAAGCATATACTTACTACCACCGCTAGAATTAAGATCTTTAAGAGACTACATCAGTCACGCGAAAAAACGCTCAAGCTAATGTTAAGTCTATGGGAAGGTTCTTGCGCGATTTCTCGCTCGCATTTTAATATTTTTAAATGATTCTTTTTGAATAGGATAGCTGACGTCGATCTCTAACGTTGTTAGTTTTTACTTTTTCGATTTTGTTCCAGTTTTTTTTATATAAGGGTACTTTCACTTTCAGAACCGGTTCCAAAATTGAAAATGTCCACTTATAAAAAAAAAAACTGTAACCAAAATCAAATGAGTAAAAACTAACAACGTTACAGATCTACCTCAGCTATGCTATGCAAAAAGAATCATTTAAAAATATTAAACTGCAAGCGAGAAATCGCGCAAGAACCTTCCCATAGACTTAACATTAGCTTGAGTGTTTCTTCGCGTGACTAGCATAGGCTCTTAAGATCAGATTGAGAACTTTAAGATCAGATTTCCATAAAATTAATTAGCTTAAGTAAAAAATAAATTAATGTACTATAATTACCTAGGTAAAATTATAGTAAAAGTGAATATTTACTTAACATTTTTCTTTTTAAAAAATAAAATATTTCTATTACTGAAAATCCTATCTTTAATTTAATTAAATGCATCTTAAGATCCCCTAAATGAATAGTAAGTGAATTGAAAGAAAATGTTTGTTGAAGTTTTGTCACCTAGAATATACTGATATATTAAAAAAATGAATTTAAAGATTTCAATTCTGATTTATTTAAATGTACTTAAGAGGAGTCAAAGTACGATCATTAAAAATACGCGAAAAAATGTTTTTCGTATATTTTTAATGGTCGTATGATTTACTGATATCCAAATTCAATTTAAACAAAAATGTAACAAAATTATATTTTCGTCATTTTTCATAAATTAAAGCGTAAAGAATCACCTTAAATATATTTTTTTAATTATATTATTTTGAATAAGTAATTTTCTTTTACAAATTTTTAACGAATTCTCAGTAGCCAGTGAAATAATCCATGCATTCAATTTTATCCTTCTTTTCTTATTCAATCAAATATATATTTAACATAATTGTTGAATTAAATGCACCTAATGACAAAAATTGTCAACATTTCATCCAGGAAAGGTAGTAGATTAGCTCTCACCAGCGAAATTATTTAGAGCAAAGTCTAAATAAATCATTGCTGGAGGTAGTTACACCATTTACATATATTCATTTTATATGCGCATGTGTATTTTCTGTAAAATCATACTATATAAAATTTATAAATTATTCTTTTATTTGTAAAGTATGCATACAATATAAATATTAAAATTAATTAAAAATTTACTTTTTAGTATGTCATCATAAGACAATTTGCCAGCTATCTTCTACTCAATATAAGTAAATATTGTAATGGTTGTTAAATTCCTCAAATAAATTTGAATGAGTTTCAACTTCACTGTAAAAAAAAATCCGTCAAATTTACGGCAAAAACTGCAGGCAGCAATGTTGCCAGCAGTTTTTACGTAAAAATAGCAGTAAAAATCGATGTAAATTTTATCGCATATTTTCCGTCATTTCAACGGTTATAAATGTAGTAAATTTCACAGCCATTTTTTCGTACAAATTACCACAAAAAGTTCTGTAATTTTAACAGTCCTATTTCCGTACAAATTATCACAATAGCTGCTGTAATTTTAAAAGCCATATTTTTTTTTTAAATCATTGATTTTAATCAACTTTCATTTTTAGATGACTATTAGAATAGTCATAAAGTTCATCGCTTGTTTGAAAAACATTGGAATTCATTATTTTATGTATAGAAATTCAATCCCATATAAAACATTTCTTTACTGCTTTGTATATGATATATATAAGAATTCAGAATTTATTAATAGGAATTTTTTTAATGTGGCAAAACTGAGACATCAAATATTCATTATAATACTATGTGTAAATACATTATACATAGAGAGAGTATATATTTGTAGTACTAAAAAAAGAAACACTTCAATTCTGAAGGACGAGAAGAATTTAGATAATATATATATATATATATATTAGATAATTGGACTAGAATTACAAGCTTACGTTTATCTAATACAAATATAAAATACCATTTGTAATTAAACACTGATATATAAACAATGCAGGCTCCTAAGCGTAAGTCAAGAAACACACCATTTTGCTCGCTTTCGCCGTCGCGCGGGAAAGAGCACGTACTTTTGAATAGAAGTTCCTTGCGCAAATCATGCTAGTAAAATGTCTTTGCGCGCAGGTGCCGATTAGAAAATGAATGATGTGATCTGATTGGTTGTTCGCATGAAAGGATTTTGAAAGCGAAAACGCTGGTTAAATCTACTGTTATATTTGCGGTATTTTTACATACGGAAATATTACGTTGCGATTTACTGGAATAAATGCAGTGAATTTGACAATCATTTTTTACAGTGTTGATAGAGTAAGAAGCTAGTATCTGAGTTCTGCAGTTAGGTTTGGATAGACATCCTTAAGTCCAAAGTCTTACTAGATCAATAACCAATTCCAATGCTGATTTTGGCTCCCAGAAGTAGTTTATCCTATATGCATCTTATTTCAGTGATGCATATAACCACTATAAAACATTTTCCACGATGTACTAAAAGAAAATAAAAATGGAGATTGATAGATTTTTCGCCCACTCAATCGAAAAAAAAGTAGCCGAAGAATAACTCATTTTTAAGTTTTGCCTGGAAAATGGGCGTAATAATGGAATTAATTTCAAATACTCGAGAGGCGATATTTGTTAGAATTAAAATTAATTAATCTTCAGAAAAGTAATGTTTCAATTTGCATAATTCAAAAATATTTAAGGGAATTTAGTAGTTTATCCTATATACATCTTATTTGAGTGATGCATATAACCACTATAAAACATTTTCCACGATGTACTAAAAGAAAATAAAAATGGAGATTGATAGATTTTTCGCCCACTCAATCGAAAAAAAAGTAGCCGAAGAATAACTCATTTTTAAGTTTTGCCTGGAAAATGGGCGTAATAATGGAATTAATTTCAAATACCCGAGAGGCGATATTTGTTAGAATTAAAATTAATTAATCTTCAGAAAAGTAATGTTTCAATTTGCATAATTCAAAAATGTATTTAAGGGGATGGCAGTATAATGCCGGTTAAATAAAAATCATTTTTTTTAGGTTTGTGAGGAAAGGCCAATTCATTTTGAAACACAAATCGCCATTATATTAGACAAGTTTTAACTAACAAAGTCCATGAAGAATATAATCTCATCATCCTGAAGATTAGAAAATGATTTGTAATTTCTCTTCTTGCTGCTTAGTAACTATGGTTCTCAAACAAGCAAGCAAGGCTTGAAACTGAATGTAAAAATCTGCAAATATTTAATTCTCACATAAACTTGTATTAGTGTTTTTATTTTAAAGAGACATTTCAGGGTTAAAATATAAAATGTTATAATAAAAGACAATTTTGTCAAAAAAATGGAATTATAAAGAAAACAATTAATGGTTGCCGATTACGCACGTTTCATGTAGCTCACTGCAGATTCGAAATCGATAGCTTAATCGGCCCATAACCTATTATTACGATAGAATTTCATTTATTAAGATATTACCTAGCAGATGTGAATTGGAAATCTGGAATGAATGAGCATTGGAATGTATGAGATATATGAAATTTCGAAACATACTTTTATTAAAGCTTAAATAAAATTCAACTAATGAAAAATAACAAAGTATGGCAATAGCATACTGAGTCAAAAGCAGTAACCAAAAGAACAAGGCAAAGAAAACTGCTGACAAACAGTTTAACCCTTAACACTCGATTACTAGCTTTGTATCTGTAAGACACAGTGACTTTTATTTTGGACTGCAAAAGCGTCTTCCGAGATGCCAATTTTTTATATCTTTCTAGTTTTTGGGATTAAAAGTAAAAGAATATACATTTCTAGTTAATGACTACCTTTCCCCGAAATATCGGTGTTGGAGTGTTTTATATCGATAAATATATTGATTTTATATAGATGTTAATATCGATGTCGGAGAATGTATAAGTATGGCAATTATGTCATGTGATCTAAAAGATACAACGACAGCAATAACGTAAGTTTTTTTAAAGATAGTAATCGCGTGTTAATGACTAAGTTTTCTGAAACGTCCACCCATTAAAAAAGGCCACTTTGAAAAAATGCATTTAAAGTATTTTGAAGAGGAATTTATTATAATTATATTGTCCTTTTTATTGGATGCTGAGCAAGATGTCATTAGAAACGAAAACAAACGTAGATTTTTTTTGTTAAAATCAGAGCTTTATAAATTTTTCGGCGACCGGCATCGTCTTTTAATTCCCATAATATGTTTAAATAACTCGGAAGAAATAAGAATAAAATAAAATACATATCTCACTACTAGTAGAAAAGTGTCAGAAACCAAAATTGATTACGAGAAATTTTTATTCTTTGTGTAATTCTTCATCTTCACGCCCTCCCAGATCCAGAGCCCATGGCGGCTGTTCCACCTTCTCCTTCCCCCCAATTAGTTTCATCACTGTCAAAATTACTACAATATAAATGACACTCTATGATGTGTAAAAACCAATTTTAAGTTCATTGCTGAAGAGATGTATTACTTACTTGAGGCGTAGCAACCCATAGTAGTATTTCATATGATCTTTTGAGTTTTTTGGGGAAAATACTTGCCAATGCAGTTTTTTAATTCATATGTATGAGTCATAAGCTAAATATCTAATTATTAGCATTTATAAATCTTACTTAGACCTTTCAATCATAGAAATATTCGTTACTATGGATCCATTTTTTCCTGAGTTTTTGAGTATTGAAAGATTGGTTTATCGATGGACTGGCCCAGTCTTCTGAAAAGCTATTTTAGATATAACTACGAATTGTAGCCAGAAACATTCTAGATATGCCCCTGATAAGTTTAGTGTTCGTTATGCACCCGTTTCTAATCCTTTTATCGGACAAACAGACAGACAAAAAATAATGTTATATTTTACTATACTTCGTCTAAATAGGCGAATGAACTTAGAAAAAGGTGTTTTCTGAAAACGAACAGACAGACACTGAAATTTTATCTCATCATCATCAACAACAACAACAATCGTTTGTAATCCACTGCTGGATGTGGGTCTCCCCCAGATTTTTCCACTTTCTAAAGCTTTGGTCATTCAATTAACTTCAGCTACTTTCCTGATTTCGTCGCTCCATATTTCCTGAGGTACTCTCTGGTCATTTTGAATCTCTGGGATACCACTATTCGATCTATTGTCTTGTTTTCTTGCAATCCGTTTCGAATTTAACCTTTTAATTCTCTCGATGATGTCCGAAACTTTCGTCTGACCTCTTATGCAAGTTATGCATTGCATCTTTCCATACTTTTCTGTGTAGTTCCATTTATTTTCTTAGCGTCCTTGTTTCTGCTGCAGAAACTGCAAAACGCAATTTTCTTTTCAAGCAATAATACTGTTCTCTTCATCCATTGCTTATTGCCGAAACGTCAGTTAAGGCTCAATGTGGAGTTTTTGCTTTCTGTCTGTCTGTCTGTCAGTCTGTCTGTTCCGCGATAACTGCCGTAAAATAGTTCTATTAGGCTGATTTTTGGTGAGTATGTTGGTGAGGTACCCGGAATAAGCTGTATAGTTTTTAGTTACATTTGGTTCATTCGTTCGAAAAAATATAGAACATTTATTTTTAGGTCATAATGCTTTTCAATGGAAAGTCAGACGATTTTTTTAAATTTTAACATTCACCGAAAAGAAAATGTCGCATTGGAATAATTGTAAATGCTAAATTATGGATTCTAAATTTATGAAAGGGAGATCTTAATTAAACCCTATCGCTTTGAAAATTTGCCAATATATTTATTAGAATTTCGAAATTAATTGAATAAATTATTAGGAAATTTTATGCATTAATTTCAAATATATCAAACATTTTAATTTCTCATTTTTTACAAAAGATTCCAATGCATTTTTATTTCTCTCTTTCATTAAATAGTTGCTAAGCAACTATATTTTAAAGAATATCAACAAAGGAAAATTCAAGTGAATCGCATTATTTTGACGCGAAATTTTATTAAAAATAGCTAATTTTCGGGTTACATAAGTTTTTAATATGCATTTTTAAAGAAATAGATGAGAATTTACTTTAACTACTAAAAAAAATATTACCAAATCGGTTTTCCAAATGAAAATAATAAAAACGTTGAATGCGTAAATAGAATATAGGTCACATAAGAAGATACAGATAATGTTAAAAATGAGTGACAGAAACGTAGAGCTGACGTTGAGGCCTCTGATCTGTAGATTTACTAGTTATTAGATTGATTTTATTTATTATGCTGCTGTCCTATGGTGTACATAACTCTACACTTCCTTAATCTTAGTGTTGTAGACGATCTTCTTTTTGGTTGCAAATGAATTCAACATCACCTTAGTCTTTTCCAAATTCATTTTTAATCCCACGTTAATGCTAGCTTTGCCGAATCTTATAATCCTAGTCTTCAGGGCTATTACTGAAAATTAAAATGTCGTCAGAAAACCGCAGATGACTTAGGTGTTACCCCTTTATTCTAATTCTTTTGTCTTCCCAACCCAGCTTCTTGAAAATATTTTCGAAGACAGCAGCTAACTCTTCTTCCAAACTTGAAATTTGCTTTTCCTCTGTCCAAACAGATAGTAAACAGATAGACACTTAAATCTTCTTTAATATATTGATGTAAGGGTTTGTCTATACTAATGTCTCCAGAAATTTTACTACTGCTGATGTGTAGACAGAAACAAATTATTTTTCATAATCATTAAAATTCAGACAGAGAAGTAAATTACTACATTCCTTATAGTTTCTCTAAGAGTTCCCTTACTGTTTGAATAAGATCTATTTTGCTAAATCCATTTCGAAATTCTGCTTGTTCTCTAGGTTGAGAACTGATTCAATTCTTGTCGTTAAAACTTTGGTGAAAATTTTGTAAATCAGTGTCACTGTGTCAATTGTGCACTGTCAATCAGCTTACTGTCAATTTGTGACAGTAAGCTGATTGAACTGTAGTTTTTAATTTATTCCTTCTCCCTTTTCTTTTAAACTACCACCATCACATTATTCCAGTCTGCTGGTACAGCTAACGTCTCTAGGCATTTGGAAAAAAAAACTATTCTCCTTCTTCTTTGATAGGGTCAATTGTGATCAATTATCTTCTCCTGGGCAATTACCTTTTTTCCTACATATAATTACTTGTAATACTTAATCTGTCATCACTGAGATTATCTCTTCAGTTTCTGTTATGTTTTTTCTCTGATCAGGTGGTTTCTTTCTCTTAGATCCTCACATTTATATAGACCATTATAAAAAAATTTTAAAGTACTTGTAATTTCGTTATTTATTTTGGTGATTGTTCCCTCTTCAGTGCAAAAATACCTTTTCTTCCAACGCACTTTTTGCGGTAGGCTAATTTTAAACGTTTGTTATCTTCTAGAATATTCTTGAGAAGGTCACAGTTAAATTTTCGTATATCTTCTATAACGCACTTTCTTACTGTTTTAGATAATTCTGCATATTTAACTTTTTATTTTGTATCATTTTTCTTCGTTTTCAATTCTCTGAATTTTCTCATCAACCTTCTTGTTTCGTCTATTTTCTTTGTCTGCTTTAATGTGCTTCACCAGCTATTTCCTTTACATTTTCTTTTAGAGTGTTAGTTTGTTTCTTGTTTACTACTACTGTTTTATATTCTGACTAACGAAGTTTATCCAAAATTATTTTTACTTCTTCCTTTTTAAAATTCCAGCAAAAGACCTTCATCTTAAAATTAATGTTAGGAAAAATCTTTAAGCATTCATACTTACTCTTAGCAGTGAAGACTGCTGTCATGCACCCATGTCATTCGCCCATGCTTAATATTTTTTACTTATGGTTTTTTATTCAAAAACTTGCACATTCAGCTATATAACTAATACTTTTGCTCATTCTTGCTATAGTAAAATCTCCAAAAAGGTATCATATTAACTAGATGGAACCCGTCAAAATATGACGGCAAACAACTTGATAGTCACATAAAAATAAAATTTATAGTTGATTTAACTTGACACATTTCATAGTGGGGAACATAATATGATTAAGCGGTCACAGACCTTTCCATCGATATATCACATGAGGGGTGTGTGCAAAATTAACAAAAGTACCCCTTGGGGGGCAAAGAGGGGGGATGGACATGGGAGATGCATAATATGATTAAGTGGTCACAGACCTTTCCAATGATATATAACATGAGGTTGTGTGCAAAATTTAGAAAGTACCCCTTGGGCGGGGGGGGCAAAGAGGGGAGATGGACATCGGAGATGCATAATATGATTAAGTGGTCACATACCTTTCCAATGATATATAACATGAGGGTTGTGTGCAAAATTTAGAAAGTACCCCTTGGGGGGGCAAATTGGGGAGATGGACATCAGAGATGTATAAAATGATTAAGCGGTCACAGACCTTTCCAACAATATATGACATGAGGGTTGTGTGCAAAATTTAGAAAGTACCCCTTGGGGGGCGCAAAATGGGGAGATGGACATCGGAGATGCAAATTATGATTAAGTGGTCACAGACCTTTCCAATGATATATAACATGAGGGTTGTGTGCAAAATTTAGAAACTACCCCTTGGGGGGAGGGGGGGGCAAAGTGGAGAGATGGACGTCGGAGATGCATAATATGATTAAGCAGTCACGGACCTTTCCATTAATATATGACATGAGGGGTGTCAACAAAATTTAGAAAGTATCCCTTGGGGGGGCAAAGTGGGGAGATGGACATCGGAGATGCATAATATGATTAAGTGGTCACAGACCTTTCCAATGATATATAACATGAGGTTGTGTGCAAAATTTAGAAAATACCCCTTGAGGGGTACAAATCGCTCGACAAATTTCGAAACCATATGGCGAATTTCACGATTTTTTCCCCGAAATTGACGGATGTGATTTTTTTTCTCGAAGCCATTCGACGATATTCGAAAACTTTTTCTCCCGAAACCAGTTGATGAGTTTTGCGATTTTTCCACTATCGATTAATGATTTTTGCCATTTTTCAGCTATCGATTGACGAATTTCGCAATTTATCGACTATCGATTAACGAATTTCACGATTTTTTCTATGAACGAACAAATTGCGCACTTTCTTTCCGCTAATGTTTGACACATTTCGCCCTTTACAATACAGCCAATGAGTTGAACGTTGTTTCTTTCCAGAAATGTCAAAAATGAAACAATGATTCTTTAGGATGAATTCCCTTCGTTCGATGCCCCATGGAAGAATGTGTGCGATGCAGCAACGGGCGTCACAGACTTTTTAGGGCACCTGCAGACTAAAAATATCTAACCAATCTTCGCGGGGGAAAAAAATCACAGTATTCGTCAAATGATTTAGGAAAAAACACTAATTTCAGCAAAGGATCATGGGAAAACATGACTTTCGTTAAAAGACCACAGAAAAAACGTGAATTATGCATAAGGATTGCGAAGGATAAGCAAATTTTGTCAAAGAATCGCAAAAATGGAAATTTCACCAAAAAATCACGCTTTTTTAGTAAATTTTGTCTAAAAATTGCGGAATAAAATTTATTTTATCAAAGAATCGCTGTAAAATGCGAATTTCGTTAAGGATCGCAAGAAAAATGCGAAATTCTTCAAAGGATCGCTGAAAAAACACGAATTTCGTCAAAGAATTGCTCAAAAAACATGATTCTCGCCCAATAAAAGAAAAATCATCATGGTTCATAATCATTATATCTAGTAGTATATGTAAATACAGTTTGTGATATAAGACAAAATTAACACTCACCAATCGGCGAGTAATACTGAAAATTGGTGATTGATGTTATTGCCACCACTGGCTAAACTTAATAGTCACACTCGCCAATTGCGATGATTGAATGTAAATGAAATTTTTTCCCCCGCTGTCACTCAAATAATTTCTAAACCATTTGGCGAAGATTTTCCTGAAACCATTTTGTGAATTTCCCGATTTTTTATTCAAAATCATTTGACGAATTTTGCGACTTTTTTCTTGAAGGCATTTGACAATATTGTATTTTTTTACCCGAGACAATTTGACGATATTCTTAATTTTTTTGAGCAATTCGTCAAACGTTCATGGATGAAATCATGAAATTCGTTAATCAATAGTCGATAAATTGCGAAATTCAACAATCGTTTGCGGTAGAATCGTAAAATTCGTCGGTCTCCGGTAAAAAAATTGTCTTGCACGCTGATGTGATGATCAAAAGGGTTTTGAAGATATTTATTTTATTTGTTGTATTGTGTATAAATATCTAGGTGTCGATTTTAATTTTAGCGTTAAAAATGAATTTAGGCTCATTTAATAGTTTGCCAAATCGATCCAAATGGAAATTGCATTTTTTAAGCTCTGTTTTGTTTGTATAGTACAGAAAATAATTCACATAATACAAAACTGGAACTCTTATAGTCCGTTTATTATTTATTCATACGGTGTTCTGATTACTACAATAAAATTCATAACATGCGAGAAAATGGGTTTTTTTTATTTTTTTAACTCATACTTACAAATTGTAATTGTTTTGATAAAAGCATACATCTAACACATCACTGAATGCTTTAATTTCTTAGCAAACTCTTAATATTTACGATATATTTACATTATATGGTACTTTTCAGATATATGGACATCATTGTCGCCAAGCATACATTTACATACATTATGAATTAGCATACATTTTGGCATAGTGTCCATATAATGGAAAAGTACCCATTATATTGTTTGTATGTATAAAAATCTTGTATAAAACATTAACCTTCTCACCGTCGTGAAGTGATATATCCGTTCACTATGCTCAGGTTTCACTGCAATAGAGGCATTGTTTAAATTTATATAATTCTACAAATATGATGCAGTTTTAAATATCAATTAATGATTAATACTGTCAAGGAATATACTCATATATGTAATTAAGTTTTTTATACCAAGTTTGAAAATTCATCTTTTTTTGACATTAAAAAAAAATAACAGAAAAAATATTACAAATTTGCCCATTTGCTCGGCGGTCAGATGACTAAGTAAATATTAATGATTAGCGGAACTGGTTCTATCTATGAAGTATATTATTTCGCCCAAAAACCCCCAACAACAAAATAATTACAAAGAATAAGTAATCGTCTTTAAATATACAAAAAACAATGTGATTAATGGCCAGGTTTTTTTTTTTTGTTGTTGTTGTTGAAATGACCCAAAGGGCCCAGTTTTGCAGCTTTCTATTTCTATATAGCTGTCATAATCCACTACGCTTAATTCCATAAACCTGATACCTAAATCTCCTAATTTTGAACCAATTCCAGATGAGAGATTTGCATCTGGATTGGCACCCCCAGAGGTAGCGCTTATATAGAACTTGGAGGACTTTGGAGCCACGAACAGATTTAACGTGCACCAGCTCCCATTAACGTACACGGTCCCACAGCAGTAACAGACGAGAGAGGATAGACGATGCACCCTCCCAAGCACTGACCTTGGTCGATGCTGCTTGGCTTTCGGCGATCTTACGAGAGCCGAGCTTTTACCGTCCGCGCCACTGCGGGACAGGTTTTTTTTTTATATATAACATTTTTTATATACAAAAGAAAAATCGAAATAACCTCATTAATTTCACCTGAAGTCAAAAAGATTTTTTTTTCTTCGCATTCATGGGCAAAGCACGAAATAAATAAAATCACCAATTTGTGACAAATTATGAGTTTCATGTGAATCGCCCAAGAACGGACATGCAATCTGGTATAAAATGAATGTAAAAAATTAAAACATTCAAGATTTGTATACATACAAACAATACAATGTAAATATTTCTTAAATATTAACCTGGTAGCAGAAACAGTGCAGCACGGCAGCAAGTGCTGCAGATAGACATTGCAGATTAATTTCGCAGCTTAAAAAGAAATGCTGGGCTTATAAAAGTTGTTAAAATTTAGTGTGTCTCTAGATTTATTGTATATCAAAAAATAACAGAAAAAAACATCACAAATTTGCCGATTTGCTCGGCGGTCAGAGGATTAAGTAAATATTAATGATTAGCGGAACTGGTTCTATCTATGAAGTATATTATTTCGCCCAAAAACCCCCAACAACAAAATAATTACAAAGAATAAGTAATCGTCTTTAAATATACAAAAAAACAATGTGATTAATGGCCAGTTTTTTTTTATATATATATAACATTTTTTATATACAAAAGAAAAACCGAAATAACCTCATTCATTTCACCTGAAGTCAAAAAGTTTTTTTTTTCGCATTCATGGGCAAAGCACGAAATAAATAGAATCACCAATTTGTGACAAATTATGAGTTTCATGTGAATCGCCCAAGAACGGACATGCAATCTGGTATAAAATGAATGTAAAAAATCAAAACATTCAAGATTTGTATACATACAAACAATACAATGTAAATATTTCATTAATATTAACCTGGTAGCAGAAACAGTGCAGCACGGCAGCAAGTGCTGCAGATAAACATTGCAGATTAATTTCGCAGCTTAAAAAGAAATGCCGGGCTTATAAAAGTTGTTAAAATTTAGTATGTCTCTATATTTATTGTATATCAAAAAAATAACATAAAAAAACATCACAAATTTGCCCATTTGCTCAGCGGTCAGAGGATTAAGTAAACATTAATGATTAGCGGAACTGGTTCCATCTATGAAGTATATTATTTCGCCCAAAAACCCCCAACAACAAAATAATTACAAAGAATAAGTAATCGTCTTTAAATATACAAAAAACAATGTGATTAATGGCCAGGTTTTTTTTATATATAACATTTTTTATATACAAAAGAAAATACGAAATAACCTCATTCATTTCCCCTGAAGTCATTTACACACTCAAGTTAGTTAGACACAAGTTAAAATTTAGTGTCTCTAGATTTATTGTATATTTTTATTATATTTCAAATCAAAACATTCAAGATTAATGAAAACATTCGAGATTAATGAAAACATTTCGTGAAGTGTGAAGCATCATGTATGTATAATAAGAATTACGTGAATTATTTGCTGTACTATAGAAACAGAAGGAAAAAAGCGATTTCCATCTAGATTGATTTGGATTTGGCAAAACGCTAGAATCGAAATCAACACCTAGATATTTATGCTTAACATTTAATGAGCCTAAATTTAGTTTCGACACCTAGTTATTTATACAAATTACATAATAAATAAAATAAATACCTTCAAAACACAGATCAGCGATGTAGATAGCGATATATGTTTTGTCAATCCGAATCTGCTTCTGGAGAGTAACATCCCTCACCTCATTGGCTGAAACATCCCGGAATTCAAATCTGTCTTTAGAGAGTAAAAGCGTCTAGCTGATTGGCTGAATGCTCGCGCACGCGTATAGAACCCATTTTTGCATGGATTGACGAAAAAACGGTTTAGCTTTAAGTATATGGATGTTACTGGAAGATGGGACGATGGCGGTCGTCAGGGTATCTCGTACGTACTTTGTGGCAGATACCATCTAGTGAGTCCTGTAGAGAACGCCTGGTGCAAGAGACATCTTGGCATTGTTCTTTGCGTTGTGTGGTGTTTTGAATATTCAGATATAAAAAAATCATATTTACAATATGATACACCCTCAAATTTCATTTAAGTACAATTTCTGTATATGATATACTATAGCACTTATATGGACTATTTAACAATTTAACTAACTATAACTATTTAACTGTTTTGAATATGCAGTAATTTTGATCGTTTTCGTTTTGTTGTAACGTTCGCAAAATGTGACATGGTTTTGGGATAATGACGGTTAATTGATCTGGAAATGGAAAGAAAAGTAAAGCTAGAAAATATACCAGAAAGGAATATACAAAATCCATATAAAACTATAAACCTACGATAAGTGCAATATTTGAAACGGTGAAAGTCAATTTTTTCAAAGAGAAGGGAATTTTATTAGAACTACTATTATATACGTATCTATTTATCCCGATGTGTTCGACTGTAATAAACCCATTGTTACAGTATTGTAAGAAATATAATAACGAAAAGAATAAAAACTGTGATTTTAGTCATTTTCTCCCAGATAGTTTTTTCTTCTAACAAGTTTACATACTGACCACAGTTGCACCAAACTAGGAATAGTGCATGTTAAATGTAAAATTTTACAAAACAGTAGCAGTACGTGATCATCACTTCCCCATTTACGTTCATTCCCATTCCCAAAACTGCAATTCATTTCGAAAAGTACGAATATTAACCCTTTTGAGAAAAATTCGTTTACAAAACTCCCTTTCGTGAATTCCTTTATTTTGCGATTTTTAAAATTGTACATCGGGTTCGTAAATGAAAATAAAAACAAACAAAAGACATCTAACCATACCTATGTTTGTTTTCGTTGACAACGAGGCCTTCAGTTTTAAAAATATTAATATTAACACTTTCAAAACGAAAGTCACTTTTGCAAAGTATTTTTTGCAATTTTAACGTTCTGCCCTTCAAATGTTTAATCTAAATACGAAGAAACAAATCACACACGCTTAACAAAACTATATTCAGATTTCAAAAGACGCCTTCGGTTTAAAAAAATACGATTATGCGAAATACAAAAATACTCTTTAAAAAAATATATCATTTCCCAAAGCCCCTTTTGCCGAATTAAAATCTTTCCGCGTATTTACATTACGCAAATTTTGCTTTAAAAAAACACAATTTTATACAATCGCTCTGAAATTTTAATACGATATACTAAGCTTTACTACTTTTTCTTACTAAGCTTTACTAAGCTTTAATACTAAGCTTTTAATACGATATACTAATGATCCAGTTTAAATTTGGTTTAGAATTTTACAGATTTATAGGGAAATAATCATACGGTTAACATTCTGTACGTTTATTTACATTTATACCGTAAACTTATTTTTGCGCTAATGCTCTAAAATTTTAAATCCTTAAACTAACCTTTTAGCTGTTGTTCCAGTGAAATTTTGGATTAGATAGATATAATAACATTTAGGAATAAAATAATCAGTTTGGAAAAAAAAAATCTCGTAGGATTTCCATGTGTGAAATAAAAAGGTTCGAAGAAAAACATTGCTTTTTCAACTAAATATCAATATTTTAGCACGAAAATTATTCACAGGCTTCGGTAATATTATATTTATAACTCATAAAAATTCCAAAGTGTTTGGACAAAAATAACTATGTTTTTTTAAAAATATTAAATGACTCCATTTTGGGAAAAAAAAGTCTGAAGAAAACACTTTTTAGTTGTCGAATGCAATTGGCCTCCATTATTAGGTTCGTTAGGAAAGAGTTTTCTTTAAATATATAATTTGATTCAACAATGATTTAAGACCCGGTCTACGAGGGCTTTTCGTTTAAAAATAAGAATTAAAAACATACACTTCCGAAGGCAGAAGGGCCCTCAATTCTAAGTTTGTTTGGATTGATTTTCATTTGAAAATACAAAATCGTACAAAACTGAACACTCCCCGCTAACTCTGCAACAAATTATCGTAAAAGAAAGTTACTCGTACCAAACGATTGGAAATAAAGTCTACTTTTAAATATTGTACTATATAAAATTTGTTTCTACATATCAAAGCCAGCCCGAACTTTGTTTTTTTCAATAGCAACATCAAATTTTGACACGATATTTTTAAACTTCGTTTCAAACTCTGCCTAGATACCAAATTTCAAGTTATTTGGATGATATGTTTTTGAATTATAAACATTCAAAATTTAGAGCTTCTAATGGTAAATTACATTTTCATATTTTTATTAATTTCTCCTGAAATTATAATCCTAATGTGCTAATTTTTTGTTTGGTTATAATACTAAAAAACGCAAACATAAATAAGTTGAATTTGTAATTTTTATAATATGAATCATGAATTATGAATTATGAAATTAATATTCGAAAAAATTATGAATTGCAACCTGCAGTTTTTTTGATGGATTTATATTTATTATGTCCTGCTTTATGCCCATTTAAAATTTCACAATTTTCTTCCCAGTAGTTTTCAAATTAAGCTTAAACAAGAACGAAAAATCATGCGTCAAGCATAGATTATGTAACACTTTCTAACGCTTACAAAATAACTTCACAAATCATACCGTTTAATAATCTGAAATATAACATCTAAGTAAACAATTAGGAAAACGCATAACATATTTAAAAATATTTTAGGAATTTCCAACATATACAATATTCGGAAAAATATCCGTATACTTTTATTCAGCCTGTATAGGATCTATAGATTTGTATATATACTACATAGGATGCTAAATTTTAGTTCAGTTAGGAAACGCGTAGCACAGTTTAAAATTCTCCTTCTGGAGTTTCTGTCCATAAACGGAAATGTGTTCGCGAACTTTTGTGCTGCCCTGTATATGATCTACAGAATTTATACACACCACGTAATAGACAAAAAGTGAGTTAAATTTAAAATCGCGTTCAGTAACTTAAAACGCACTTCCAGGAATTATTGTTAACAGACAGTAGAGAATTATTTTGTGTGTCCCTGTAAATGAACGATGACTTCTATACACACAATATTCTGTATATATAAATTTCAATGCGTTTAAAATAGTGAAACATTATTTAAATAAACAGCAGTCGATTTTTCTCCACTGATGTAATGTAACGGAATTCCTTTGACTGTCCCTGTAAAGTAACTATAAGTGCTATGCACACCCTATTCCATATTAAGCTTCTTGTAATGCACCTTAGTGGTATATATCAATTACATTGGGTTTGAAATTGTGTAACATCATTAAAATAAACCGCAAATGATTTTCTCCACTGACCGTAATGCGACGGAATTCTTTTGAGTGTCTCTGTAAAACAACTATTAGTGCTACACACTTCCGTTAAAATAGGGAACATGCTATAGATAACAACAATAACATATAAAAATTGCAGAGCAATCCGAGCATATTTATGGGAGTTAGAGCAAGGACAGACGGCCAGACGGCAGACGGTCATACGGCCAGACAAACCGAAGTCATAAACACTTTTCAACTAGGTTGGAAAGTGTTAAAAATGGCCAGATACTGATTTGATGATGTGCCGTCTATGAAGTGCAGAAAACTATAATTAGAAAAAAAATGTTTTACTTATTTTATTGTTGATTAAAATAATTTTTTTTTTACTTTTTTCTGCGGTATATATGTTTGAAGTAAAGTTTCTTAAAAATGTATATGTGTTGTGTATTTTCTGAAAAAGTTTTAAAAATATGAAATTAGCAATCGAGTTAAGATTTATATCCAGATAAAAAAGCAATTTCCAACGGTTTTTTCTACACAGTTTCCTTATACGGCATCATACTATTTTTATTCTAAATTTTGCATTCGCCGATATCTGTCACATATAAATTTAGAAAATAACGAGGAAAAATAAATTCAAAATCTGGGAAGAAGCATTATAAAATCACCTATAAAATTCCAATCACATTCACATATTCGAAAACTTGTAATAGCAGATAACCTTATATACAGGGTGGTTATAATATAAGTATCTCTATTTGGAGCTATCTGTGGCTTGAAGTAATTACCCGAGTGAAACCAAAATCAGTACACTTTCTATTCGAAAAGGGGGAAAAAGAATGGAACAATAAGAAAAAATAGTTGCACTAATCGCCAACAGATGGCGCTATGGGGCCTGTCGGTTCAAACGCCGTTGTGACCCGTGAAGGTGTCGCAAACCTCGATGACTTGAAAGATCGCATATTACAACATGTGGGAAACATCATTACTGATGCGTTACATTCCGCAGTTGAGCACGTCATGCACCACCTGGATTGTGTCCTCCAGCACAATGGCCATGTGGAACCTGACCTCGATCGGCACCGCCATGCGAAAGCTTAACCACATTCACTGTCACACTTTCTAATAAATTAGGTTTGTCACCCGGTTTTACGCCTTAATATTTTGTTCTTGTATTTAACACTCAAAAGCGGCGATTATTGCGATTATCACTATCGGCGATTATTGCAATTATTTTTTTATTGTTCCATTCGTCTTCCCCCTTCTCGAATAGTAAGTGTACCGATTTTGCTTTCATTCGGGCTATTCCTTCAAGCTACATACACTTTAAATAGGGATACTTATATTATAACCACCCGGTATATATTTAATCGGATAATTCAACTCTTGTAAACATTACAAAATGAATATTGAAAAGGATTTTACCGTATACAAAAGTGTTTCGATAATATACAGGGCTGTACAAAAAAATTTCGAGTGCATTTCCATCGAATGGCGAAAATTGCTAAATATGAATTATCTTACTGAACTAAATTTTATCATGCTACGTATTATATATCCAGATCTACAGATTATATACAGGGCTTCACAAAGCAATTCGACTACTTTTTTGACAACGGAAGGTTATTTCGAAAACTGTATTTTTCAATGTGTTATATGTTTTCTAAACTGTTTGCTTACATATCTTATTTCACCTTATTTAACGGTAAAGTCTCATTAAAATTTTCTCGCTGTTTTGGAAAGTGTTTCATAATGTGTGCTTGGCACATTATTTTTCGTTCTTGTTTTTTTCTCTTGTGAATTGAAAATCGGGGGAAAGGAGATTGAGTCGAGTCCATTAATACCAAGTCCGCCATAAGTTCGTTAAAACTGTTTGTTTTAATAAGAAAAAAATTGTTTCAAAAATTGCCGATGCCACTGCATGCATATTATGAGGCAGAAATCAATCAATGCACACATATTCTTCATTCTAAGCCAGCAGTAGGCTATCATTACCAGATCAAGCTCTTTTACAAGAACAGGGAATCGGCAAAATGACTGAAGACGATGAAAGAGTCCGTTTCATGTGCTGGGAAACTGAAGCTTGTTAGACGCTTCGCAGAAATGGTTCTTTTACTATAAGCCTAATTTGCATACATCTGCTTTAAATCGGCCAGCGCCATCTATCGGTAGAACTTTTACTTTTTTGTTATTCAAAAAAATCCGATGTCCTCTCATCCCATTCCTGTAAATCACAATTTTTTAGCATCATTTGTTTCTTTTGAATGATTTTTTATGTTGCACATGGCATAAAAAATAATATCCATACATAGAAAGGAATTTCTTTGCAAAAACGATATCTAATTTTCTCGACAATACATTCTTGCACAGAAACATTATCAAACTATTTTCAAACAATTTCCCATAAAACTGAAATGAATACATACGATAAATAATATGCACAAAAAGGTAAAGTAATAAAGAATGAATTATTTTCAAAGAACTTTATAAAAATCCTATTTATAAAAAAAAATAGAAGGTAAACTATTGTCATAATAGCTATTCTACTAAAAACTTCCCACATAAATAAAATATTCTTTGTTGACTTAAAAGAGAAGGAAAAAAAATCACATTTTCTTGCAAACACGATATGAATAAGTGATTCAAGTTCTTCTGTACATTAATTTCTTAAAGCTTAATTAACTTGCTCAGTTTACTTAACAAATCGGATTTCACAATCTAGACCACCAACAACCGAAACAATGTAGAATTAGTTGGAACTTTTTATTCAAATTTCTCACATTAATAATTATTGAAGTCTGTTAATTAAAGAGGTAAAGAAATGCATTTTTTGAGATTTTCTCCCCTTTTTTTTACGGATGGAATTTTTCAAGGTGAATAAATTCATTTTATTTGGGAGTCTGCTCATTTATTACTTCTATTCTTTCATTTAAATAGTTTTCCTTCTGCTAATTACTTTGAAGGCAACCATTATCGACTTAAGAATCAATAATGAGAAAAAAATAAAGAACCACCTTTTTATAACTATAGAGAATTTTATATGACAGTTGGACATTAAAAAAATTCATCTATAATATTGTGCATGACGCTGAAATATCATAGAACATTTATTAATTACGTATACATGTTTTCTAAGCTTAAGATTTTATTTTTAAACTTGGTTATTCAGGCTATGGATTTCCTGATTACGACAAGATACAACAATGAGTTGAGAAAAATGTTTGTTAGGAATCTGGACTTTATTAACACACCAAGAAAACCACAGTACATTCTCAATTCATAGTTAACTTCATGCCTATCGTGAACTTTCCTTGCAACTAGGTGAAGGTCTCGGGTGTAAACATTAGTAACTCACATTTTTTTTTCTGATTTGATTCAATGCCATATTAATCAAATAATTTTAATAACAAAAATTCTTTGCACATAAGTCCAATAAAATAAAAAAAATTCAGACAAAACGTGCAAATAAGTTAACTGAAAGTACAGACTTAACAATCGCAATTGTTTTGTTTGCAGTTTTCTTTAGAAAACTTGAATTTTGAATAGCTCGAAACTTTCATTTTGTTACTTACCAATGTTTACACCCGAGTCCTTCAAATGTATATATTTTTGATTTATTAAAGTATAATTATTTTATTATACAATTGAGACCAAAATTTAAGTTGTTTAAAATGTTTTAGAAATCTAAGTTATTTTTAAAACATATGAAAAATGTATTTAACTGTTGAAATTTCAAACACTCATAGAACTTAGGGTTACACAATGATATGATATGAGTGAAATCGGTAATAAAATAAACTTTGCGGGGAATTTATTTATTTAACCGGATTTGAAATATTTTTAATTTTGTTGTATAGAGAAATGAAAGTATCAAACGTAAAACAAAAGTCATTCTAAACAAAAGACCATTCTAAAAAAAATGACGCAAAGAAAAAAACAGATTTTGTTTTAAGTAAATTTATATTCCACTTAGTACAGTCATTTTAGGAAAAATTAGAACAAAGCTGGGTTTTTGAACAAGTGCTAGTTAGGGTATGTAGTTTAACATACTAAAAGTCCTCATTGATCTGGTGTGAGCTTTCGCCGCCAAGCGGCGCGAATAATCATAAAAATCGTTTTTTTGTAAATATCTCATGAACGATGGCATCTAGAAAAAAAAGTTCAATTAGAAAAATGTAGACAATTTAATTTCCTACAAAATGTGTGTATAATATTTTTTGTCACACCAACCTTTCCCTTCAAAAATCAAAAGCAGTGAACATCCTTGGAATAAAAACGATAACAATACGGAAAACCTGCTGCTATTTGTATTTTATATTGAAAGTCCTAAATTCTTACGTTTGAAGAAAGGAGGTGAGTGTATAATATCCTTTATATGCTTATTTCCGCACCACCCTTGAGGTAAAGCATTTAGCGCATTTTTTTTTATTGTGGTGTCCTCCGTAAGCATAGTCCACACCTGTAAAATCATGAATGAACGATCTTTGAGAACTGCATCATTATTGAGACTGTGTGATGTTGTTTCAAATCTCAATCGTTTCACTGCTTGACACATCTTTAACTTCTTTACCCTGTTTAGTTTCGTCATCATCTGTATTTTGTATTGCCTTTAGTATTTTCTGGTCGCCCTTCGATATCGTCACTAAATTCACGTGGAAGCGATTCCCTCCTCCCTTGCTGTCGGTAGGATATTGTCAATATCCTCCTCGTCTTCAAATTCAACTTTATTTGCATTGTGACATGAAACTCCGCAACAATTTACGCAAATATCAAAACATTTCAATCCGATTTTTCGGCATCCACACGCTTTACCACATCCTTTGAAACAAGTACAAAAAATTTATTCAATAATATTTTTTGGTACGGGCGGTAAGGTAGCTGGAATTGGAGACAAATTAGGTGTATTTTGCCAGCTCCAATTCTCAGGAAAAAGTTCATTGCCCAACCAGTACTGTATTTGATGATAAACATGTAAACTGTGCAATCTGACAGCATCCTCAGTAGGCGGCAATGATGAAAGCCTTTTTTTGGCAACAGCAACTCCTTTCTTGAAACATATGTAACGGTGCTTGTTTAGAGAAATTTCTGCTTTACCACCATATAAATAAAGAAAAATAGTTTTTCCTGCCTCAGATATTTCAAGTTGGGATGCTACTTTTAAAAGTGCTGGCAGCTTGAATGGTACGGACTCCTTCCTTTTTAAAAATTTTTGTTAACGACATTTTGCCTTTCCCAAACAATGCAGCTGTAGAGTCACAACCTGTAAAAGCATGAATGAACAATGTGTGATCTTTCAGAACTGCATCATTACTGAGACTGTGCGACGAATACAAAGTGGTTGCAATTCTTCCTCTTCCAGGCTTAATAAAAAATATCTCTGTCTCTAGAGGTGCTAAGGCAGTCAACAATATGAGCAAGTCAATATCATCGCCGACAGCAGCCGTATTCACAACAGACTTTGCTACTTCAATGGATGTGTTAACAATAAGTGTGTCAGTATCGCCCTCTGCTTGTTTCGCTTCAAAACCATTCTTCATAAATTTCTCCATGAGCATAGAGATGAGATGTGTTTTATTTTGCTGATTAGATAAAAAAATTTTTGACTAACAGACACATTCATTTTTTCGTTAAAATCGATGTTGGGAGTTACAATTTTCGAATACCGACGATTTCTTTCGGCCGTTTTTGTATTATAAATTTTATCAGAAAACCATCGTAAACGATTATACATTAGTACATAGGAAATATAACTTTCTACGATACTCCTGTATGTTTCAACGAAGTGCCAAAGAACACGATGCAAAAGCCATCCTCCATCGATGATATACATAGACACATATTCACTTGAATTCTTTTTGTCCGTTTTTTTTCAAAGATTGAATATAATAATGATTTGGTGGTTTTTTTCTCATACCATTTTCATCAAATAATGATAAAGGATATGGAGATAGCATTTGTGGTTGTACCTTGCTTCAACTGCAACCAGGTCAATGACATTAGATAAACGCTTACTGATTTCTTTTCCCATTTGTCTTCCCGCTTATTTACAGCCACAATTAAGCTATTTTTCACCTCTAAGCTTTCAACTATCACAACTTTTTCGCGATATATTAGAGTTTTATTTTTTTCCTTCTGTATAAAAGCTTCGTCCAATTTATCAGAGCATAATAGACTTTTTTCCTTAAATTCAAACAATGGAATGCCTTTTCTCAATTTTTCTTTTAATGGAGTAATTTGTGTGGACGTTGATGGTTTTCCTGCAACAAATTTCTTGTAAGTTTTAACAGAATCCTTTCTTGTATAATTCTTTCTACACGTTGCATGCACTATAATTTCACGATTCTTTTCAGCCGTTTCTTCAAATGCTTTCCACTTATTGTCACATCTTTCCAAACTTAATGTCACAAGTGATTTCAGTCCCTTTTTTTCAACTTTCACATAATCATTCGCAACGCAGCTCTCACCACATACAAGACAAATTACTTCGTTAATCTCCATTTTTCTGTACTCGATCAACAATCAAGAAAGAATCACTTTACACTCTCAAAACTATATAAAACTTTCTTTAACACACGTGGCTAATAAAAGTAATCACTTTTTAAACACTCGCAAAGAATACTTCTTTCAATAAGTTAAGGTGATTTAATACCAACGAAATGCTGATCAATTTAAAATAAAACACGGCAAAGATACGAGCACATAAGTATGTGGTGACACAATGCCTATTTCACAAGCGTGCGAAATCGGTCTGCAAAGGAACAGTCAATGTCAGGAGAAAAGGGGAAGGGTTGGAAAGTAAATAGGTATTTGTTCTTCTTGGCCGCGTTCAATATGATCGTGTTTTCCTACTTTTTTCCAGTTACGTTTTTTTTTTTTTGAAATTTGACGGGGAAGGATTGGTGTGACATAAAAATGTTATTAACACTTTTTGTAGGAAATTAAATTCTCTACATCTTTTTAATTGAACTTGTTTTTCTAGATGCCACCGTTCATGAGATATTCACAAAAAAACGATTTTCACGATCATTCGCTGACGGAGAAAGCTCACACCGGATCGATGAGCACTTTTAGTAAGTTAAACTACATACACGAATGAACATTCTTGCAAAAATCCAGTTTTGTTCGATTTTTTCCGCTATTTGTAAAAAAAATTACTAAATTAACTGTAGTAACTTCCATATAGATAAAATGCTTTTTTGAGAACATTAAGTATCCATTCTATATGCTAGGTAATAATAACTTTAGAACCTTTTTTACTCTACACGCAATATCACTTTGAATAAGTTTCATTTATGTAAGTACATTTTTTATAAGTTAACTTTTATCAAACATAAAAGTATTTTTGTTTTGTCAGATCTAACAACTTTATTACACATGTTAGGAGAAAATATAATTTTTTTTTAATTTATAATAATCTTTATATGGAGGGTAAAACAAGAATGGAATATCAATCAAATCGGAAATAAAATAATCTTTGTGCTAAAGAAAAATGTATTATTATACCTAATTTAAAATTAAACTTAAAATTAGTTTTTCTGGTGTATATAGAATTGACAATATAATCCCCCCCCCCCGTAAACCGAAGATGATTCCATATGAGAGGAGGGGAGGGAAATAAATAATGAAGAAAAAAAATATACAAATAACTCACGTAACTCGCCTTATTTTTCTTTTAATATTATTTAAATAAAACCAGACGATATTGTACACATTGATACTCAAATATATAGACCAAATACAGAAAACGATTTAATTTTCTAGATTCAATCATATGCAATGGGCAAGCACCAGTCTTTTTCGCGAAATCGCTTTTGCGGAAAAAATCTGACAGTTAATTTATTTTATTTTTACAAATTTTCTATTGAGATGCCGCAGCTAAATTTCACTGATCTTATATTAAGTATATATGGAGAATCTTCAGCATTTTTTATGCGCTTTGAGTACACCTTCCTTGTTAGTGTCTTCTAACCAACCGACTGACGCACCAACCCATGGGTGAGCCCTTTAACCTGTAACTGGAGTTAGCGGTCTTTTTTCACTTCCCACAGTTTAAATTGTAATGTTCAGTTACCTACAGATACTAGGGAAATTTTGCTTCGTCAGGAGCCCTAGAACTATTGCTAGCGACTTCTGAATAGGTGGATTTTAATTCTAATAGTCCTGTTGAACATAAACAGTATCGTTATTCATCTTTCGATCAAGCGGTCTTAGAGAACGCTCACAGGATCTATGCGGTCACAACAGTTAAGGGTTAATATTATGGCATTTCTCCATTGTGTCATCATAACATTGCAAAGGCAATCTATGTATTTTATGTACATACCTCATTGAAATAACACGAAAAACGTCAGCTTTCTAGGCTTAAATAAAATACCTTTTTCACTTATTCAAAATAATTTTTGGTGTGTCAAATTCATGATGTAAATCAATCATTATAAAACTTTTTTCTTATCAAATACGAGGGCTATCCAGAAAGTAGATTAAGTTTTCGTCTGTGTCCGCTAGGGGCGGGGCTAGCGCGGCCATCTTGGGGTCAGAGCGTTGCGCAGCTCAGTCGGCATCTAGCCGTGCTAGTGAGAGGTTCGTGCTGTGCTCCGTTCAGATACTGTGACGGTTTGAAATGTCTGCGTTAATTGAAAATCCCGCGAGCTGCGAGGTGCGTGCAGTAATAAGTTCACAATAACGGAACTTTCTTTGAGTTTTCCACAAATTTCGCGAAGTTTGTTGCACGAAATCATCAGCGAAAAGCTTGGTTACCACAAGTTTTGTGCAAGATGGATTCCAAAAATCTTGACAGAGGACCACAAAAATCAGCGAATGGCTGCAGCGTTGAACTTTTTGGACGCTTACCATAAGGATGGTGACTCTTTACTCGATCGCATCGTTACTGGTGACGAAACATGGGTGAAACACGTGAACTGTTGGTTGAAGGCGCGGGCGGCCGAATTTTTCGACGAAGGCATTTCCAAGCTCGTACATCGCTACGATAAATGCCTTAATTTGTATGGTGACTATGTAGAAAAGTAGTATTTGAGTGTGGCTTTCATCTGTATATAATAAAATTTGTTTCCTATACTTTGTTTATTTTTTATTCCAAAACGTAATCTACTTTCTGGATAGCCCTCGTATATGAAAACTAAGACTTACTAATATTCCCTATTTAATCCAAAATAGAAAACAGTTTAAATGTAATCGACCTATTTAAAATCTGATTTTGAATGAATATATTTCAATTATTCTTCCGTTTGTACGCAAAATAGTCTTTTATTGGAATGTCAACTTTTATTGGAATGTCTCATGTAAATATATTTGCGCCGACATTCACCCTATGTGTGTGTTTCTAAAATCTGTATTTCGTAAAGCCATTATGTACACTTTAATAAGTTTCAAAGAGTTTAAGTCTTCATTTTTGGCATGAGTGAGTTGACAAGTAGACTGATTAATGACTTTTCTCATAATGCAGCTTTTGAATTCGGCTTTACGTTCGACTGTCGCTGAAAGCAGCTGTTATAGTGAGAGTATTTTGCAAGGTAAAATGTATTGCGGGTGTGACTTTTTTCTTCCTTAGAAAGAATTTATTTAGTTCTTAGTAACTTGGCAATGCAAAATCTTTATTATGTGGGCATTCAAATTCTTTATTTTGTGTTATTGAAAAAAAAATGTAAACGTAGATGAAAATGAACTGGAAACTGATTTAAAAATAAACGCAAGAAAAAACGCTGTAACATGTGACTGTATCCGATATCTTAAATTTCCTTCACTGATATTGAGCTTGCGGTAAGTGAATGTTTAAGGGGGTGACAATCACATGGAAAACTACTTTACAAAAATTATAAGGACACGTTGTAAAATGGTTAATATGTATTAAAGTAATCATCAACTGAAAACAAAATCAAACATAATTTACTACTCGTAATTAGAAAACATTAGGAACCTATTAATACGAAATTAAATTTTAATAAAATTTATAAATCACATATTAATAGAAATATATGACGTGAAACATGGAAAAAATTATAAGGACATAATGAAATATGTCTGTAAATAAATAAATATTCTGCAAAATCACCTTTTTTCAATGACCCTTATTAATCCTTATTAATCGTGCAGTCATTGACTCAGAAAGTCCAGTTAAAGTTGGTTTGGAAATGTTTTTCCACGCTAATTCTATAGATGATGTCAAATCGTCTGTATTTGCATATTGTGTGCCATGCTTGTATCAGGTTGGCTAGCGGTCAGGGAAAAAAAGTGATAAACACCAGTATATTCTTATAGAAAAATTTATGTTGATTATTCGATCAAATAATCAATTTGAATTTTTCTATAAGAATATACTGGTAATTATCATTTTTTTACTGTATTTGTCCCTGATCACTAGCCACCCTGTATATACTTCTCTAGCTAAAATGCCCCACACATTCTCTGTGGGGTTTAAATCGGGGCTTCTTGGCGGCCAATCCAAAAGTGGGACAGAATTGGCCTCGAACCATGAACGTGATGCACTAGGCACATGGCAACTTCCATTGTTTTGTTGAAACAGATAATCAACGCTTGTGATAAAGGGTGCCTTACGCAATAGCATATCCACATATCAGTCTGGATTCATTCGCCCTCGAATGAACACGATTGTTGTTGTTCGATTGGCTGCAAAATCTGCCCACACCATCACAGAACTCTTCCGAATTGGAATTTGGAAAAACAGGTTTATCTTTTCGTAAGTCATGCCAATAATAGCGAAAACCATTTTTTCGTTCGAAAATACCACATCCTTCCAGCGAGATCCAAAAGAAACGTGTTTCTTAGCAAATTTCAATCTAAGTTTCTTATGCAGTTTTGTAAGTGGTGGACGTGACCGTAGTTTAGCATATCCAACATTGGGATTCTTTTGCAGAACATTAGGCACTGTTCGGCTAGTGCATGGTAGTTCATTTCTGTTTTAATTTGAGTAGAACTCAGTAGTTTTTTTAAGCAAGCTCGAAACGCAATTCCATGTTTCTGGCGCATAATCAGAGAAACAGGCCTACCTGTATGCTTCTTCTTACAATAACCTTTTGAATTCTTCAAAAAATATTTAAATTACTGTTTTATATCTGTTTATATTTCTTGCAATTCCGCGTCCATTCATTGCACATTTTCTGTAAGCAATAATTTTTCCCTTTTCGAATTTAAATAGTTATGTGCTCTTTGGCATGATGAAGAATGGGAGAAACTGAACAATCTCTCTGCGCAAAAGTTTTAGGCTACTTTTAACAATCCTATGAATAAAATGATATAAATGAATCCAAATATGAAAATTTTGTTTCCAATTTCAAAAGAAATACGTGTCCTTATAATTATTTCCGAATAGCTATTTCCGCTATTCAAACCTTTTAAATTCCTGCCTTTTAATGATTTTCCAAATTTTCAACTTAAAGTTTGTTTGGAAATGTTCCGTTTCAAAAATTTTTATCCTACAAATATTTGCATAATTTTCCAGTCAACGCCCCTACATTTGGCAACTTTTCACTTGTCCTTATAATTTTTTCCATGGCTGTACTAGTATTTCCTTATTAGTGCAATAGACACCATAATACTGAAACAGAAGCAATTTCAATAATTTTTAATAATTTTGGCAGAAGCTAAACTAAAAGTTGATCTATATATGGTAATTAAATTTTCCAGCAGAGCTGAAATTACGCTGGAAATAAATTAATATAACACAAAGGATATGAATTATCACTACTACTCAGGGTATAACCAACATATGCTCTAAATGGCAGGACATTGGTATGTAATACCAAAAGGTTCCGGGTTCGATCACCGGTCTTGACATTTTTTCACTCTGTTGGTAGTAAGTGATAATTCATATCCTTTGTGTTATATAAAAGTTGATTGTTCGGTAGAAAAAAAAGAGCAATTGCTACGCTAAATGTAAAAAAAAAAAACAAAAAAAACCTAATATTTTTTTGAAAAATTGCTTAAAACTTTTCTATTATCTTTCTGTTCTATTCTTCTCTTTATTGAACTTTTCTATTTTATTTGATGCCAAACGATCCATTTCTAATTTGTCTACTGTCAACACTATTAAAAAAGCTATTGAAATTGTACATGAATATTTGCATATGCTTTCTTGTTTTCAAAATAACTCTTTTATTTTTTATTTTTATTCCTTGCCGAAGGATTAATTTACTTTACAGTCTAACTACTGGTAAAACTATCAATATATTGAAATCCCTTTAGTAGTTCCAAAGAAATCCATGTGTCAGCTGCTTTACGTGTTATTTGAGCCGCGCTTTTTTAAGCAGGCGCAAGAGTCTTACGTTTAATTTCGAAATTTTTGTCTCTCCCGAAATAAATTTGAAATATCAGTACATCTTTTTTTACTTTTAAAAATTACAAAATTAGAATATCTGCATATATTAAGATGACATTATTTTATTCAGAAAACTGCATTTCATAAAAAACGTGATTATTCAATATAAAATTCTTAAAAAGTGCATTTTTCAGGTTAAAAATGTACAATAGAAGTAAAATTAAAATATTCGTAATCACTACTGGCAAAACTATCAATATATTGAAATCCCTTTAGTAGTTCCAAAGAAATCCATGTGTCAGCTGCTTTACGTGTTATTTGAGCCGCGCTTTTTTAAGCAGGCGCAAGAGTCTTACGTTTAATTTCGAAATTTTTGTCTCTCCCGAAATAAATTTGAAATATCAGTACATCTTTTTTTACTTTTAAAAATTACAAAATTAGAATATCTGCATATATTAAGATGACATTATTTTATTCAGAAAACTGCATTTCATAAAAAACGTGATTATTCAATATAAAATTCTTAAAAAGTGCATTTTTCAGGTTAAAAATGTACAATAGAAGTAAAATTAAAATATTCGTAATCACTACTGGCAAAACTATCAATATATTGAAATCCCTTTAGTAGTTCCAAAGAAATCCATGTGTCAGCTGCTTTACCTGTTATTTGAGCCGCGCTTTTTTAAGCAGGCGCAAGAGTCTTACGTTTAATTTCGAAATTTTTGTCTCTCCCGAAATAAATTTGAAATATCAGTACATCTTTTTTTACTTTTAAAAATTACAAAATTAGAATATCTGCATATATTAAGATGACATTATTTTATTCAGAAAACTGCATTTCATAAAAAACGTGATTATTCAATATAAAATTCTTAAAAAGTGCATTTTTCAGGTTAAAAATGTACAATAGAAGTAAAATTAAAATATTCGTAATCACTAAAAGTAGAACATTCTTTATCTATTTTATGAAAACATATTTATTAAACTACAGAAAAAATGGAATAACTCGGAATAGATCTTCCAAACTGATATAAATGGAAAATGGCCAAAAACAAAGTTAGCAAAATTGATTGCAAAATCCAATATAGCTTGAAAAGTTAACCATTTTTTTAAATGTTAAAAACATTTAGTCTTGGAAATACATAATATAATTTTATGTAGTCTACATCTTATAGGGATATACCGGGTGTCCCAAAAATGACTGATGGATTTTAAAATTCAATAACTAGCAAACGGTGACAGATATTAAAAAAAGGAGGGTTATGTATGATGTCAGGAGTTTTTTTAACTGTGAACCATGGTTTTAGTTCGAATTTCAAACAATAGATGGCGCTGACAGCAATTGGCGCTCCGTTGAAGCCGAAACTGACGTCACTCAGCATTGATGAACCGCCCCCTGATTACTAGGCCTGCGCGCTGACAAAAATGGCGCGGATTGTTTTTTTCAGCGTTTGAACGATTCCTCGAACTTAAACACCAATAATTTCTAAAAGTTTTCATCGCTTAGTTTTTCTGAGATCAAATAAGTCAAAGAAAACTTTTAGCTATTATTGGTGTTAAAGTTAGAGGTTCCGTACAGACGGTGAAAAAAAAATCCGCCTGCGACAGCCGCAATTTTTGTCAGCGCGCAGATTCTGGAGGCGGTGCATCAATGCTGAGTGACGTCAGTTTCGTCCTTGACTGAGCGCCAATCGCTGTCAGCGCCATCTATTGTTTGAAATTCGAACTAAAATCAAGAATCACAGTAAAAAAACTCCTGACATCATACATAACCCTCTTGCAAGAAAATGTTTAATAATTATTGAATTTTAAAATCCATCAGTCATTTTTGGGACACCCGGTATTTATATATATATATATATATAATCTTGAATTAACAAATATTAACTATTAGGAAGTAACAAGTACATTAACAAGATATTTACCTTTACGTCATTAATAAAATTCTCTTTTTACAGAAGATTAATGTAAATGACTGTAAATTTAAATAAGCGATGCAATGTTTAATATTAAAGTTTTCAAATATTTCTGCGATAAAGTAAAAACGCGTTTTTAATGGTGTGACCTGTTTGACGATTTCTAAAAGGGGGGGGGGGGTTCCGCGATCGATTAGCTATGTTGTTTGTTCACTTAAGTGTTTGGAGTTTTGTACGTTTTTATCATAACTATAGATTAGGCTAGTGTACAAAGTTATTTTTTTGTAGAATTTAATTTGTTATCCTCTAGGATCAAACACTTTAGTTCAAATTACAACAGTGTTATTGCTAAAAACACAAATAAAAAGAAATCGAAGCAATGATTTATAAAGTATCTCCATTTTTCCATTTTACTTTTATAACGATATTATTATACTGTTAAAACTTTTTCTGCCAAATAACTGGGGATTTACTGTTAACCAACTGTCTTTAGTCTTATATAAATTTACAGGGAATTGAAAAACGAGAATATGTAAAAAACAGAGAAAATATTGTGTAATTTTACCATAGAAGTATACAGGTTCAAAGTAAAGTCAGAAAACACTTAAATAGCGACTGAACGGATAGAGCTACAGATGTGGGACAAGTGTCTACCTATAAAAAAATTACGGCTATTATATGCGACTGACTGCAGCGCCCACTAGTGGTGAAATGGGGAATTTGTTGGCTCCATCTTGAAAACTATGAGAGTTAGTGAAACAAAGTCATGAAATAATGCTTTACATGTAAAAATAACTTTCTTGGACATCCAAAAATGTAAATTTTTAGATATCTAATCACAAGCTTAAATACATCACTAACCACGTGCAGAAGTGTGATATTATGGGGAAAACTCACATTTATTATTAAATTAACACATAACAAGCAAAGTACAAATTACTTTAATAAAAAAAATCAAGTTAAATATGCTGAATGCGTCCACCATCAGAACTCAGGCAGAATGCACTACTGGCAATAGTGGACGGATTATAGTATTATTGGCAATAGTGCAAGGTGAAATTTCGGCTTTTCAGGAATGTGGTAAATCTAATAGAGAAATAGGACGCATTTTAAAACCACCACATAATGTTGAGGACAGTTTTTACGACTAAACAATCCCCCCCCCACACACACACCCGGAAGGACAAGTAAATATGTTTTTCAAATGACAACAACCAATAAGAAAGTTACTTCTAATTCAACTTCTTTTGAAAACTTTAATGGAGAGAATATACATTGATGCAAAGTCTGGAACAATGGTACTCACTACATGACCCTCGAGTAACAGACCTACCACTTTTATCTGTCATCTTATTTAATCACAATTTCTGACTCAGTGATCTTTCAACAAAACCTTTTTTAACATATAACAAGAACTCTCATTTCACTTACCTTCAAATCTTTCCAAAATACAACGCTTGACACGGAGAACTAATTTGTTTATTTTTCTCAATAATATATATTTTTAATTTAACCACATTATCCACATTTTTAAACACATTATCAAAATAAAATAAAGGAAGGCTTTTCTCCTTTAATGTGACTCTCCAGAATCAAAAAATACAAAAAACTAATAATAAAGACATTTTTTTTTTCATTATATTCCCCTTACATTATGCTATTAAAGCTTTACTTAATAATGCATCAGCGGATGCAGTAATTAATTTCGTTAACTATAGGCTACACAAATTTTGGTACACAAACAATCGCATGACAACAACATCGTCTTACTAAATTATGAATTAAATGAGCGTTTTTTTTATTTCAGGAAATATTTTTAGAAAACTGTATAACTAATTTTTATTATTAAATAATTTTATGTAACAAAATTCTTCCTTAAATTTAGAGTTTATAAAATGGATGCCTGTGAAGTTAACAAAAATGTAAAAAGCACTAAAAAGAAGCACTAGTATATAAAACATAAAAGCTTAAGTGAAAAGTTCTATATAAAATAATTTTTAATTATATTTCGGTCAAAGCTGCAATTAATTTCGTTAAATGTAGCCTTAATGAATCTGATTATGTAGACAATTCGATGAAGGAATTATTGTCTGTGACTAAATTATGATTCAATAAAACATTATTTCCAACACAACACAATACTTTAAGTAAGTGGTGAATAGTATCATCTGTTTCCTATCCCATCTCTTAAATGACATTTAATTAAGAAAACTGAATCTTGCCTTACTTTACGGTTTTTAAATAAACACAAAATAATGTCACATCATTCTTAAGTTAATGTAAATAAGAAAGGATATATGATCTAAATATTACATTAAAATAAATAATAAAATAAAATAAAATAAAATAAATAAAACTTGAAATCATACCAAACATTTATTTAAACAAGAAGATATTAAATTTGCAGTGAAATAATCAATAGCCTTTAGAAAGATTCATTTCTCATATTCTTTAAATTTATTATGAAAAATTTAAAATAATTTTTAATTTAAATTTTAAAATAATTTAAATTAATACAATGCAATAAAATACAATATAATATAATATCTAAAATAAAAAATAATATTTTGTATTATATATTATAATTTAATATATAATATGTTAACTATATTATTATATAAAGAGAGAACGCGTCACTGACTTACTCATCAATGCCCAGCTTAAACGACTAAAGTCAGGATCACGAAATTTGGACAGTAGATTGCTGTTATGACGCAAACAATAAGAAAAGATTTTTGAAAATTCCCCGCCCCGAAGGGGTCGAAAGCTTTAAGTTATTTTGCGATATCTCAGTAGCAGGTTCAGGTAGGAGCGCGAAATTCAGGAAAACAAATCAAATAAAAAATGGTTAAACACGAATTTCAGCGATTTTAGAAATTCACCCATAAGAGGGTTAAATTGGGGGGGGGGGTAAAAAAATAATGAATCTTATAACAATATAGTTACAAAAATAAAGTCGAAACAATAGTTACAACAATCAAATTATAACAATAAAATTACAACAATAAAATACAGCTAAACTAATCTCCTAAAATAATAGTTAAACACGTATTTAAGCTATTTTAGCTATTTCGTAGCCAACTTCGGTAATGAACCCGATTATGGAAGATTAGACGAATAAGATAAGATTTTTGATTAGATATTTTGCGTAAGAGATTTTTCCAAGGAGGTCGAAGTCGGGACGGGCCGCTAGTAATATTATAATAATTATAAAATTAATATAATATAATGTAATTATAATATAAAAATTATAATTATAATATTATATAATATAATATAATTATGATATAATAATTATAATTATAATTATAATATTACATAATATAATAATTATAATATTATTTAATATGAGAAATTTAAAATTAATTCTTACGAAAATTTCTAAACTCTTTTATGCAACCTTCTTCTTCCATTTTATGGAACAATCTTTGAAGCAAATTTTGAAGAAGCAAAACAAAGAGAAGTGTTTCTAAAACTCTTATATAAAGCAAAAGCTGATACTTTAAGGATATCGGTGGGTGATTTGCCTCCGTAATTTCTACCAAAATAGTTTTATTATAAAAGAATAAAATGGATTTTAGAAAACAAATGTCCTTTTTATGATGCTGCATACTTTATTCTGTCAAACTTTATAATGTACCTTAACCTATATTTTATTTTGTTTTAGAATAATAATTTTGATAATTTTCGTCTTAAGACTTAATTTATATTATCTTTCTTAATTAATTTATTAATTGAGTTGTAGAGTTAAGGAAATTCAAGATATATTATTATCATGCTCATGTTTATACTTTTTTCATTCTATTTATAAAATAATTTTAGTGTTTTTTTTTCTTTTTTAAAGTGGGCAAAAACTGACAACGGCAGAGAGGGGGAAAAATATTTTGTTCTGACGAGCAGAAGTTTTTGCTGGCTACCAGTTTTTTTTCAAATTTGTAAAGCCTTTGTTCTGTATAAACGTCCTGTAGTTGTACGATATTTTCTGCAAAACGTTGTAAGTGTAGATGATATTTTAATAAAACATTGTAAAGAATTGAAAAAAAAAAACGCAGCATCAATGATTAGTATTTGATGATTGCGCGTGTGCCAAAAAATTTATCCCTATGCAAATTAGCCTTTGAAATTTCGATGTCATCTTCGCTCCCAAAATATTCGTAATTTCTTTCTTTAGAACGGCTCTGTTCATCCTTTAAAGTAATTTGAAATTAGTTGCATTCAATAAACAGTTCTTAATATTTGATGTATTTGAGGAAAATGACTAATCTAGATTAATCTGTGTAGTATGCGAAAGTTACTCAATTAGAATTTTTCTTTTATTGAAATCGTCCATAGAATTTACATTAAAATTTTGACCTTTAAATACTCAAGTCACAGATGAAATTTCAGAAGTCGGGCCACGCTGTTACCTCTGTCTTACTAACAAGGAGACCGCCAAACATGATGAGCACAGATTTTGATGATTTTAAGGTATGTTATAGAGGTCAAACCCCTAACTATGCTGGTCAAAGGTTTCCTTCAAATGGCCCTTAGTTTTTGAGAAATTCGGGGTTAAAGTTCAGCATACGTTTGAAATACCCAATAGATTGCTACTTCGAACGAGGTCTCTGTGGTGCAGCGCTAGCATGCGGGATTCCTGAACGCAATGCAAGGGTTCTGTCCCATCCTATGCCTTTTTTTTTTTAATTTTTGGCGCATTGTACGTTTTAAGCAGAAGTGGGAATTCTGCATCTTTGAACTTTTTTATAATTTCATAATAAATTATATTTACATTTTCGAATGTTTCATAAAAAATTATAGTTTTTCTGCAATTATTAAACTAATATTTGTGTCGACGAAAATCCAAGATAATTAAAGTCTAGAAGTCCCGTCTTTTTTTAACTTACTATTATTGTTGGCATTTATGTTTATTTATTTATTTATTTATTTATCATAGTTATAAAATAATACATACTTTTTTTACTTGCATTTTCTATTTTTTTAAAAAAAAGTAATTGATGAGGAAAACATTTACAAAATAATATATCCTTTTAATATTATTTGATTCGTTCTAAACATCTTGCAACATCTTAACTGATGAGATGCAAAAATGTTTATCATTACCGTCATTGACATTTTTAATTAAATAAATATAGAATTAATTGGGTGATACATATCGCAAAAGTATTCAAAACATAAAATGGCATTAAAAATCGCCATAAAAAGAATTTCTTAAGATGAAATTTTTTTAACAATGTTGGAAGAATGCCTTAATTAACATAATATATATTTTTTAAATACTCTACTTTTATATATATTAAAAAATGCATTAAAAGTTGGAAAAGAAATGCTAATTATCACCCGTATAAGTCCAAATAAATACACATTTAATAAAGGATACTTATTGTAAAAACCTTTAAAACATAAAATGACATTAAAAACAGCACAGTTTATAAAAAGCGACTTTTTTGCATGATCATGAATGTTTTTAACATTGTTGGAGAAAAGCATAAATAAATTTAATATATATGTATATATTAGTACTTGATTTACGATAAATACATTAAAAAAGGGTAAATGAATATAGTATGTATGCTTTTTAAAATTTAATTTGCGGTAAATACGTCAAAAATACGTTAAAAGATGAGAAACAAAAATGCTTAATCATCACTAGTAAATACACAGTTAGTTGGATGATACTTATCGTAAAAACATTCAAAACATAAAATTACATTACAAACAGCACAATTTATAAAAGCAACTTTTTTACACGAACATGATTTGTTTAACAATGTTGTTGGAAAGCATAAATCGTTTAGATTTATGAAAATTTCTCTGCTATCTATTAATTTTGATGCAGACCATGCGTATCTTATCATAGGGCGGAAGTGAGGGGAGCTAAATTGATGTAATATAATTGAATGTATTTTTATAATATCTTCTCGTGAAGATATTTCTCTCTGGTTTTCTAGCAAACTTGTTGCATTTTGTAACCTTTTCATGAAATTTTTTACTTGGCGAAAAAAATAGACATCACATGGCTGGAAAACAGGGGTACATTTTGGTGGAATTATTTTTTTTTATGCATGATACCTCCCCATTTTCATTTTCGAAAATCTCATCATAGATTGTCGAATCTGTCTGACCTCCCCACGAATCAATTATCAAAAGAAAAGTATTTTTCTTAACGTAGGGAAGAAGACAAGTTTTTAAATATTCTGCATAGGTTTGCTTTGTCAACTTACCGGATTTTGAACACGTAACGATTACGTTCTTAAACGTGGCGCTCAATTCACTTACCTTCTTTTGAACAATTGGACCAAATGTTCCAGATTGTTCACGTAAGCAAATGAACACGAATGGTAAAACAATTCCAGAGTACTGTGCTGTGTAAGAATGCGTTAATTTATTCAAATCTTTTTTGACAAACTCTGATTTAGCTCCTCGCTCAGCAAGTGATCTGTTGTAGGTTGTTTGGTACTGGCATCCAATTTGATCCGTATTAATTACGTAATCCAAGTCAAATTTACTAATTAGCACTTTTTTTTGTACACGGAATCTTTCAGCCGCTTCCATTATTTCTTCAATCGTTGTAATTTCTTTGTGACTGACAAATTTCGTCACTTTACGTTGTCTTATCCGATGGTTCTTTTTAAATCTTTCTACCCATCTGGGACTTGCAAGGAAATGGAAATAATCCGACTGAAAACAAGCAGCCGCACTCATTGCCCAGTGTTGTAAAGTCCGTGTCGTGACCTGTATATTAGTAATAAAAAATGAGCTAATAAATTAATATAATAGTTTTCATTTTTTTTTGCAGTTACATCAGTAATTGAAAAATTTCGTTTTGTTTTACCTGTTCCATATTATTTCGAGCTTCAACAAATCTTTCATACGTTTCATAATCGATGCTTTTCCATTTGTCAAAATAAGTACCTCCACGATTTACATCATCTTTCCATCTACGTAAGAGATGCTTTTGTTTTAAGCGACTTGCTCCATTAGCTTGCAATGATTTTAAACTCCATTTTGGATGGGCTTCAGCTAAAGCAACCGCATTCTTTTTGTACCACAATGGGATATAGTCACGTGGTTCGGGTGAAAATTCCTCAGCCACAAAATTCGCTTCATCTTCGTAAAATCCCGGACACTACATAAATAAATAATTAAAATTAAATTATTTGATTTCGATTTTTTTTATTGAACAATAAATATAATGAATATTTTTGGTAAAGTAACAAAACATACCTCTGTAAATTCGTTATGTTCATCTTCTTCATTCATCATTATCAATTCATCTGAATAAATAATTTGCCGACTGTCCAATATGTCTAAAATTGAGCTATGGAATTCTTCAGCCATTGCTATAGAAGCACTAGAAATATTAACAGATGGCGAATGTGTAAAGAGATTATCATTTTCTAACAATGTCTCGCAATATTTTAGAGCATTCGTTACTTCATATTTTAGTTTTTCTTCCAAGCCAGAATTGTCCATATCAGTGCTTGTTCCTTCCATTATATTACAATCTAGAGAATTTTCCTATATACAGCATTACTCCAAACATTGCAACTGGCTGCAAAAAAAGCTTATACCAAGGAAAATAATTTCATTCTGATATTTCCATGAAAGTCGCAGCAGACGATTTAAAAAAAAAAAATTTTTTTTTTTGTATGTATTGCAAATTTTATCTCTCATTTACAGACGATTTTTGCTTTTCCAGTTAAATTTTTATGCGTGATATTGGCAGTGTTTTTACTTGTTAGATTGAAAACAAATCTGAAATGTAATCTGTCATTTTTTTGTGCGATTGAAAAATGATATTGAGTTTGAACTTTAATGATAAATGTATTTAGAGTGCACTAAATATTTATACAACTGGAAAAAACTTAAATATAAGTGTTACTGCTTTAAAATTTTATTATTTCTTTGAAAATATCTAATCTCACATACGTTTGGGAGATTCGAAGTGAAAATTATTTTGTATAAGTTATACAAAATAAAATTGTATAACATTAAAAAAAAAAAAAAAAAGAAAAAAAAAAAAAGAAAAAAAAAGTATTTTTTCAGAACTGTGCTTAAAATATAAAAAAATAAATAATAATAAATAAATAAATAAATCTATACATTAATTAGCTTGGAGTTTCGTAAATAGAATATTAGTTTAATAATTGCAGAAAAGCTATAAGATTTTATGAAACATTCTATAATTTATTAGAAAAAAAATATATATATATATAATATATATAAAAAAGTTCAACGTAGAATTCCCACTTCTGCTTGAAACGTACAATGCGCCAAAAAAAAAGGGCATAGGAGGGGACAGAACCCTTGCATTGCGTTCAGAAATCCCGTATGCTAGCGCTGCACCACAGAGACCTCGCTGGAAGTAGCAATCTATTGGGTATTATAAACGTATGCTGAACTTTAACCCCGAAGTTTCTCGAAAACTAAGGGCCATTTGAAGGAAACCTTTGACCAGGATAGTTAGGGGTTTGACCTCTGTAACATACCTTAAAATCATCAAAATCTGTGCGCACCATGTTTGGCGGTCTCCTTGTAAGATCTATGTTTTAATAAATTTGACTGTTGCATGTCTCACCTATTGTCGAGAAATCGCGTGGCAATTCGAGTGCAAGCATAGGAAGTTTTACTCGCCTCAGACTAATTATGCTTTAACAATATAACACAATACAAGCAATAGTGTCCCAATATTTGTTTTTGCTAGAGTATTTAGTAGACAGGGTGCCCCAAAAATGTTAAAAAGAGTTTTAATATTTTACGCATTGGAGATGAGTAGGCAAATTTAAATTGCAAAATTGTTCCAAATAAGGTAGAAAAGCAGATTACTAGTTTTTAAAACATTTTTTTTTTTTAAGTTTCTTACGAACCCCTCATACCAATCATACTCAACCAGCAGCTTGCGGGTCGGTTGTTATCATTATTTATTTCATATTTATAAAAGGTTCAGATACGCACAAAAATATTTAAGACCTTCACTATTATTTTCTATACTTTTATGGCATGTCTTGTTATTTACAATTCCTTTGAATTACGTTAAAACATCTTAAATGCCATTTTTTATGTAGTCTTATTTGTGTTATACTTTTAAATCTTTATCATTATTCAAAAAATATTTCAATTAAATCTACACATTTTAAAATGATAAAAAGATTTTGAGTTGAGAAAAAAACTTATTCATTAAAGAAAATCTGATATTATGTTAATAAATAATACTTTTGTCATCTTACTATCATAATTATTTTTTTTATTATTATATAAGTATAATCTGGTCCGGCTGTCATAGCAAAAAAAAATGTATGTCTGCCCTAGACAAAATTAGTGAATTCCAAAAATTTTCCTTTACCTCAAACAAGAGATTATTTCATACCTGTATCTTTAAAATAACCCCAATTAAGATTTAAAAAAAAGCTTATTTATACCACTTTTGTACCAATTAAATGCCATTTTATTAGTGAAAAATAAGGACCATTCACAAATTTTATGATACCGTTATTTAGATTAAAATATATTAACAAGTATGGAAAAATTGCATCGTAGGACGCAGTCTCTGATGCAAAGATTTTGTTCAAACTGTGACAACCAAAGTTACAGAAAATTGCGACAGTTCACCTATGAAAAGGTATTATTCTTCCATTTTGAATAGTTAAAAAAAAAATTCTTCGCCTTATTTAATTCTGGATTTTTGCGGTCATATAAGGAAAACATATTTTTTTATAATGGTATTCAAAATCCGTAATCCCTCGAACTAATGATTAAATTCGTAATAATTAGAAAAAACACAGTAAACTGTTTCTAAATCTGAATTTAATAAGCAGACATCAGAAAATGCTTGAAAATAATTTATGAAAGTACACTCTATCAGTAAAACTTAGCAGCGGACCCGTGTGAGGCTTTCTTGCTGCAATCTTTGAGATTATTTGCTTCTACGTTTTTTCATTCATTTATTATTAACTGCAATTTAAAATAAAACAACAGGTTACTATGTCAAATGTCTGTTAAAAAACCTTTCGTATGATACCTTATTCAACGTTGTGCGTTTTGTATATTCATAGAAGAAGGAATGTTGACATCAGAAATAATATATAGGATTGTAAATTGAAATACTAGTTGAGCAAAAACATGTTTTAAAGGAACATCAGTTTGTCGATAATTAATATTTCGGCGAAACTCCACTCCACTCCTCAAATGTTCATGCCATCTATCATCCTGAATGTTGGCATAAAATAAAATTGCATGTATATAATTTTGTTGAATGTATTTCTTTTTACTATAAGAAATAAATCTTACTGTTTATATGACCTATGCATTTTGTTGCAAATATGTTTATAAATATGCATGGAAGGGGGAGGGAGTTCTGAAGAGTTAAAGGCACTTTTACTCCGTTTACCTTTATAGTCTTAATAGTATAAATTGGATTTCTAATCTAAGTATATACGAAATAATTTACTATAATTAAACACTGTGTATGTAATGAGTTAATATTTATCAGAGTTCAGGTTCTAATTATTTAGAATCTTACTATGATATGGTTTTTATGATGGAAGATTAAATAATGCGGAAATGCATTTTTAAAATTGAAATCATTTCTGAATACGGATGGCGATAGGGTTTGTTACCGTTTTGACTAATATAGATCAAGTATATTATTCTTCGAAACTACATCCTATGAAATATCAACATTTGTTAAGAATTGGCTTTAAACCATAAATATTTCCAAAGTATTGCAGAAATGTTGACTTTGCGTTGTAAATATTTGCATTTAAATGCCGACATTGCAGAAATACACTGAGCTCCAAAAGTTCAGCTGCAACCAGTTTTTCGACGCTCACTATTAAAAGAATGATAATAAAGGTAAAAATATGATTTACATAAATGATAATAAGCAACTTAAATAAAATCTTGTGAAATATTTATACCCATCTCTGTTTTTTAAAGAATGGAGCATTTATATGGCAGTTAAGGAAAAACTGCGAATATTCCAATTTTGTATTTTGTGTGGAATTTTTTTATGCTTCTTGATCTTGAATTGTTGGTGCTAAAATAGTGTTGTCCATATCTAGAGCATGTCGTTTATGAGCTGGTAATCAGATAGATGGAAACGGGGTTATCATAAGCTGGTGCTGCTAGACGTCTTAATGTGTCTCGTAGTGTGGCCCAAAGACACTGGGATCAATTTGAATCCGAATATTCCGTATCAAGAAGACTTGTTCCAGACCACTCACGGACACCTACACAAGATCGCTTCATAGATCTTTTGGCCCGAAAGGGAGACACCTACTGTCGTTCAGCTCATTTCAGAACATGGTAACGCAACAGGGATGACAATATATGCTATTACGGTTCACTACATAGTATGCTAAATTTTAGTTTAGTTAGGAAACGCGTAGCACAGTTTAAAATTCTCCTTCTGGAGTTTCTTTCAATAAACGGAAATGTGTTCGCGAACTTTTGTGCTGCCCTGTATATGAAATACAGAATTTATACACACCAAGTAATAGACAAAAAGTGAGTTAAATTTAAAATCGCGTTCAGCAACTTAAAACGCACATCTAGGAATTATTGTTAACAAACAGTGGAGAATTCTTTTGTGTGTCCCTGTAAATGAACGATGACTGCTATACACACACTATTCTGTAGTAAGCCTCTTTTAAAGCACCTTAGGGGACATATATAAATTTCAATGCGTTTAAAATAGTAAAACATTATTTAATTAAACCGCAAACGATTTTTCTCCATAGACGTAATGTAACGGAATTATTTTGACTGTCTCTGTAAAGTAAGTATAAGTGCTATGCACACCCTATTCCATATTAACCTTTTTGTAATGCACCTGAGTGATATATATCAATTACAATGTATTTGAAACTGTGTAACATCATTAAAATGAACCGCAAATGATTTTCCCCCATAGACCGTAATGTAACGGAATTCTTTTGAGTGTCCCAATAAAAGTGCTACGCACTTCAGTTGAAATAGAGAACATGCTATTGATAACGGCAATAACATATAAAAATTGCAGGGCAATCCGAGCATATTTACGGGAGTTAGAGAACGGACAGATGGCAGACGGCCATACGGCCAGACAAACCGAAGTCATAAACACTTTTCAACTAGGTTGGAAAGTGTTAACAATAAAAAGCAAATCAAAACTCAAGATCCGTTTAATCACCTCACTTTGGCACTAAACTAAAATCTGTCAACGAAAAGACAGATTTTCATTTTATGTTGAACATAAAATTAAATCAAGTTAAACTAAATTGTTTTTTATAACTATTTGGATATTTTTTGCATAAATGTTTTAAGTTTGCTTTTATTTATTTTCAGGTAAGAATGGACTTCTTCAATATATACTGCATCTGCCAGATAAGTTATTTTTATCGTTTTCGTAACATGAATTATTGTTTTTTAATTTTTCAGCGACTATGGATGTATTTGATTTTGTATATAAAAATTATAGGTATACTATTACTATACTATTATTATTTAAATTATAGTTATACTATGTACTTTTACTATAGCGTTTTGCTGTCGTTTAAGAAAGATTATTTCTTCTCAATCCATCGACTGATTAAGCATAACACTAAAACAAAGGATAATTTAAAATATTTTAAAAAATTGGCACATATTAGGAAATAATCAAAAAGAGTCTCGCAGGCTTGTTTATTAGTAATTGAAAGTTTTTATATCTCCATATTCTTTGAATAATATGCAGACGATAATGTATGGGTTTTCTTACAATCTAATGCTGATGTTTGAGAAGCGAAGTAAAATACCATTTAAATACTAAGATATTATACTAATTATATACTAATTATATAGTAATATATTATTATTATATACTAATTATTATTATATACTAATCCTGATTTCGGAGTCCAATTAAATAATAATAGTAACCTTCAAGTAATAACAAAACATTCGGTGATAAAATGAATTACAAGTAATAACAGAATTAATTAAACTTACGTAACGATATTATTTCTATTGACATAAAGCTGCTTAGCAACCCGTTTTACATTTACATTGCATGAGATCTCTTGATTTCTTGAGTCAAAAAGAAATCCAGTATTATTGTACATTTAGAGAAATTTATAAAAAGTATTTTGCGCTTTAACCTTGCGCGTGTAATTATGTTGTTTTAATGTTGAAAACTCGCCAAAATTTTCGACTTGTTTCATTTGAAAATTTGTAAATACAATTTGAACATATTTTTTTTCGCGTAAAATATAATAGCAAAATTTTATTCGAAAATTCTGATACAAACATTGATTAAAATTAAGTTACTTATATAAAAACCACAGCCCTTCAAAGGTGTAAAAAGATATTTCTCCTTAGAGCTGTAACCTGTTCATTTTGTTATTAACTCTTTCTGTTACTCTCAATAATCATTTATGTAAAGTTTTTGTGGTTGTTCAACTGTCATTTATAGCGTAATGCTTCACATATTAATTACAAATCTGTATCTTATTTAATAGTAAACTTGTTCAGATTTTTAAAAAAATCATCACTAAATTATTTTGAAAATAATACGAGTCATAAAATGTTTGTGACTTCAACAACAATTTAAAAAAAAAATTCATTTGAAAGTATATTGTTTGCTCTATTTGTTGATGTAAAAATTGAAATTATGTAATACTAGATGGAACCCGGCAAAATTTGACGGCAAACAACCATAAAAATAAAATTTATAGTTGCTTTAACTTGACAAATTTCATAGTGGGGAGGATAATATGATTAAGTCCTTTCCAATGATATATAACATGAGGGTTGTGTGCAAAATTTAGAAAGTACCCCTTGGGGAGGGGGGGGGCAAAGTGGGGAGATGAACATCGGAGATGCATAATATGATTAAGCAGTCACAGACCTTTCCAACAATATATGACATGAGGGGTGTCAACAAAATTTAGAAAAGTATCCCTTGGGGGGGTGGGGGGGCAAAGGGGGGAGTTGGACATTTGAGATGCATAATATGATTAAGTGGTCACAGACCTTTCCAATGATATATAACATGAGGGTTGTGTGCAAAATTTATAAAGTACCCTTTGCGGGAAGGGGGCAAAGTGGGGAGATGGACATCAGAGATGCATAATACGATTAAGCAGTCACAGACCTTTCCAATGATATATAACATGAGGGTTGTGTGCAAAATTTATAAAGTACCCTTTGGGGGGGGGCAAAGTGGGGAGATGGACATCGGAGATGCATAATATGATTAAGCAGTCACAGACCTTTCCAACAATATATAACATGAGGGGTGTCAACAAAATTTATAAAAGTGCCTCCCTTAGGGGGAGGGGGGTGGCGGGATGAACCCCAGAGATGCATAACATGAATAAGCGGTCAAAGACTTTTCCAGCGATATATCACATGAGAGGTGTCTGCAAAATTTAGAAAAGTGTCCCACTTGGGGGGGGGGGGGGAATAGACCCGAGATGCATAATATGATTAAGCAGTCACAGACATTTCCAATGATATATAACATGAGGGTTGTGTGCAAAATTTATAAAGTACCCTTTGGGGGGAGGGGAGGTGGCGGGATGGACGCCGGAGATGCATAACATGAATAAGTGGTCAAAGACTTTTCCAGCGATATATCACATGAGATGTGTCAACAAAATTTATAAAAGTGCCTTCCTTAGGGGGGGGGGGGGTGGCGGGATGGACCCCGGAGATGCATAACATGAATAAGCGGTCAAAGACTTTTCCAGCGATATATCACATGAGAGGTGTCTGCAAAATTTAGAAAAGTGTCCCACTTGGGGGGATAGACCCGAGATGCATAACATGAAAAAGAGGTCACAGGCGTTTTAACTTGCAACTTTTTCTCGAAGGCATTTGACAATATTAAATTTTTTTTTACCCAAGACAATTTAACGATATTCTTAATTTTTTTGCATAATTCGTCAAACGTTCATGGAAAAAATCATGAAATTCGCTAATCAATAGTTGATAAATTATAAAATTCAACAATCGATAGCAGTAAAATTGGTCAATCGATAATGGAAAAATCACAAAATTCATCAAATGGTTCACGTAAAAAAATTGTCCTGCACACTGATGATATGATCAAAAGGGTTTTGAAGTATAGGACAAAATTAGCACTTGCCAAACAGCGAGTAATCCTGAAAATTTGGCAATGGACTTTATTGCCACCACTGGTCAAACATAATAGTCACACTCACCAATTGCGATGATTGAATGGAAAAAGATTTTTTTCTCCGCTGTCGCTCGACTAATTTCGAAACCATTGGCGAATTTCACGATTTTTTCTCCGAAATTGACGGATTGTGATTTTTTTCTCGAAGCCATTTGACGATATTCGAAAACTTTTTCCCCCGAAACCAGTTGATGAATTTTGCGATTTTTCCACTGTCGATTAATGAATTTTGCGATTTTTCCGCTATCGATTGACGAATTTATCAACTATCGATTAATGAATTTCTTGATTTTATCCATGAACGAACAAATTGCGCACTTTCTTTCCGCTAATGTTTGACACATTTCGCCCTTTACAATTCAGCCAATGAGTTGAACGTTGTTTCTTTCCAGAAATGTCAAGAATGAAACAATGATTCTTTAGGATGAATTTTCTTCGTTCGATGCACCATGGAAGAATGTGTGCAATGCAGCAACGGGCGTCACAGACTTTTTAGGGCACCTGCAGACTAAAAACATCTAACCAATCTTCGCGGGGGGGGGGGGGAATCACAGATTTCGTCAAATGATTGAGGACAAAACACTAAATTCATCAAAGGATCATGGGGAAACATGACTTTCGTTAAAAGACATCAGAAAAAACATTAATTATGCAAAAGGATCGTGAAAGATAAGCAAATTTTGTCAAAGAATCGCAAAAAAGGAAAGTTCACCAAAAGGTCACGCTTTTTTACTAAATTTCGTCTAAAAATTGCGGTATAAAATGTATTTTATCAAAGAATCGCTGGAAAATGCGAATTTCGTTAAGGATCACGAGAAAAATGCAAAATTCTTCAAAGGATCGCTGAAAAAACATGAATTTCGTCAAAGAATTGCTGAAAAAACATGAATCTCGCCCAATAATAGAAAAATCATGGTTCATAATCATTATATCTAGTAGTATATGTAAATACAGTTTGTGATATAAGACAAAATTAACACTCACCAATCGGCGAGTAATACTGAAAATTGGTAATTGATGTTATTGCCAGTACTGGCTAAACTTAATAGTCACACTCGCCAATTGCGATGATTGAATGTAAAACGAAATTTTTTTCCCGCTGTCACTCAAAGAATTTTTAAACCATTTGGTGAAGTTTTTCCCAAAACCATTTTGTGAATTTCCCGATTTTTTCTTCAAAATCATTTTTCAATAATATTCGACCCGATACGCATGCGTCAAAAAAATCGCCGGCCAATCAGGTGAGAGTCTATTACTGTCTCTATTAACGTGTTTGGGATCATCTCCTGTTTTTTTTTCTTGCACATTGCATTAAACCTAGGAAGGTATTTATATAGAACTCACTGTGGAGTGTTTAGAAGGTATTTATTTTATTTATTATAATTTGTATGAATACTTATGTGTCCTTTTCGGATTTACTGTTTAAAAATGAATTTAGGCTCATTTAACATTCGCGAAATCAATCCCGATGGAAATTGTGTTTTTAGATCTCTATCATTTTGTATATATAGTACAGAAAATAATTATTCAAACGTACGTAAAAATATCGTAGAACACGTAATACAAAATTGGACCACTTATAGTTTATTATCGGGGATGAATCTTATGGTGTTCTGATTGCTAATGAAAACGATTATGTAAATATATGGTTCTTCATAGAAGTATGTGCTTCTTCACACTTCAATAGAAGCATTGTTTAAATTAATATAATTCTACAAATATGATGCAGTTTTAAAATATTGAGTAATGATTAATATAGTCAAGGAATCTACTCATATACGTAATTAAGTTTTGGTACTTCTCTATTATCTCATCGACCACTTTTCATAACAAAAAACTATCGCCAAACTGTAACGCCAAATAAACGGGAGAACGTTGTCATTAATACGCGCAAATGTTGAATTAAAAACCACTTGACGACATAACAAACACGTATAATGCTTCCGACATCAAGTAAATGGGATTGCATTTTTGGCATTTAATCATACATTTTGGCAATAGTATTTTGTTATGAAAAGTGGACGATGGGATAATAGAGAAGTACCTAAGTTTTTTATACCAATTTTGAAAATTTATCTTTTTTTGACATTTAAAAAAAATAACAGAAAAAACATTACAAATTTGCCCATTTGCTCAGCGGTCAAAGGATTAAGAAAATATTAATGATTAGCGGAACTGGTTCTAGCTATGAAGCAATATTATTTTGCTCAAAAACCCCCAGCAAAAAAATAATTACAAAGAATAAGTAATCATCTTTAAATAGACAAAAAACAATGTGATTAATGGCCAGGAATTTTTTACATATAACATTTTTTATATACAAAATAAAAACCGAAATAACCTCATTCATTTCACCCGATGTCAAAAATAGTTTTTTTTCCACATTCTTGGGCAAAGCACTAAATCAATAAAATCACCAATTTGTGACAAATTATGAGTTTCATATGAATCGCCCATGAACGGACATGCAAACTGGTAAAAAATGAATGTAATAAATTAAAACATTCAAGATTTGTATACATACAAACAATACAATGTAAATATTAATATTGTTTGTATATATACTTCTTTGTATACATATATTGTTTGTATACATACAAACAAATATAATGTAAACATTATTCAAATATTAAGAGTTTGCAAATCAAAACATTCTAAACATTTGTATACATACAAACAATATAATGCATACATACTCTTTACAAATAAAATAGCACACTTATGTAATGACAAAACTTTTAAATCGAATAGAGATAATATATTTCTGTTAAAAAATAATGCTAAAGTTCAGACTTACATATATTATACATTCACATAAAGCTAGTCACATTCCTGCATATTTATTAAATATTTAGTTGCTAAATATAGAAATAATATTTTATAATTTATATTCAGGCGCTCAGATTCGCTTTTTTCGAACACATAATAATAAAAATATTACTACCGTGCGTACTGTCTTTTGACATTATATTTACATAATAGTTTTCATTAGCAATCGGAACACCATAAGATTCATACCCGATCATAAACGGAATATAAGTGGTCCAATTTTGTAATACATGTTCTACTATATTTTTATTTACGATTGAATAATTATTTTCTGTACTATATAAACAAAATGATTTGATTTCGCGAACGTTAAATGAACCTAAATTCATGTTACACAGTAAATCCGAAATGGATACCTAAGTATTCATACAAATTACAATAAATACAACTTTAAATACCTTTTTACATGTTTAACGCAACATGGAGGAAGCCATCAAAGATCAAATCAACAGGAGTTGATCTTGATCCCAAATACGTTTGGAGACAGGAATATACCCTCGTCTAATTGGCCGGTCCTTTTTTGACGCATGCGTACTCGGTCGAAATTCGATGGAATATTTGACATTATTAGCAAACTGCTTTAAATAGATGGATTTAGAAGAGAATATACGAGCAATAAAAGCGAAAGCGATAGTGCAGATTATTGCCACCTTATTAATGGCATTGGTATACGGTACTACTTTTTGGGATACATTTCTATTATTACGTGTACAACACATTTCTGACGACGGCGATATTTATTTTGGAAAATTTATTTGAAAAAAAAATATTTTGTTTGAAACAATGATTACTTAAAAATCTTTACATAGAAATTCAGAACATGCTAGAACATGCTTCTCTTTGATTTTATTTGTTGACTAGTACAAACTTTATTGGAAAGACGAACAAATTCACCGTTTTATAAAATTACTAGCTTACCCGCCCGGCGTTTCCGTGCCAACAACCTTAAATGTACCTGAAATCAATGTTGAACATTTTTTTATTTTTAAACAAATCTAATGTTGGGACCCCACAACCTTAGACAGCAAACACTGGGCGTACCATACACACTGCATATATTACCGTAAGTCGAGTCGAAAGAGCCATACCCCTTCATGATCCAGCCCATAGAACCAGAGATAGAAAAGCGTCCCTGGTGGTGAAAATCGATAAGCTCTATCTATGTAGAGTCGAATGAGCCATATCCTGTCGTGATCCAGCCCATAGAACCACATATAGGAAAGCACCCCTGGAGGTGAAAATCCGAACTAAAATCAGTCAGCTCTATCGATGTCAAGTGGAAAGAGCCATACCCCATTGTGATCCAGCCCATAGAAACAGAGATAGGAAAGCACCCCTCGGTGGTGAAATTCAGAACTAAAATAGGTAAGCTCTATTGATGTTGTGTCGAATGAGCCAAACCGTGTCGTGATGTGACCCATAGAACCCGAGTTAGCTGCAAAATCCTTTAGTTACACCTTCCACCATCAGGGGGCATAATATGCTCTATACGAACATAACTGAAATCATTAAGGTTATCGATGTCCAGTTGAATGATGCATACCCCGTCATGATCCAGCCCATAGAACCAGAGATACGAAAGCGCCCCTTGGTGGTGAAACTCGGAACTAAAATCGGTAAGCTCTATTGATGTTGAGTCGAATGAGCCAAAGCGTGTCGTAATGTGACCCATAGAACCCGAGTTAGCTGCAAAATCCTTTAGTTACACCTTCCACCGCCAGGGGGCACAATATGTTCTATACGAACATAACTGAAATCATTAAGGTTATCGATGTCGAGTCGAATGAGGCATACCCGTCATGATCCAGCCCATAGAACCAGAGATACGAAAGCGCCCCCTGTGGTGAAAATCCGAACTAAAATCAGTAAGCTCTAATGATGTCGAGTGGAAAGAGCCATACCCCCTCGTGATCCAGCCCATAGAAACAAAGATAGCAAAGCACCCCCTGGTGGTGAGAGGATGTTGATGTAGAACGAATGCGATATTTAATAAAAAGTCGTTCACCCCCACCCCCTTTATCTCGCCATTTTCGCTAATTATTACAAATATACAAATATTGCTTAATTACATCTAATGTCCCGATCCGATAATGGGGTTTCCCTATCTACCTATCCTAATCCGCTTTTCCCTATCATAATAGAAAAAAGCATATTTTATCAAAGAATCGCTGGCAAACGCGAATTTTGTCAAAGGTTCTCGAGAAAAACACGAATTTCATCAAATAATCGCTGAAAAAACACGAATTTTGTCAAAGGATCGCTAAAAAACATGAATCTCGTCAAAAGGCAGCAGAGAAAACACGAATATTGTCCAAGGATCATTAAAAAGGCAAATTTCATCAAAGGATCACGGAAAAATGCGAATTTCATCAAAGGATCGCGGAGAAAGCGCAAATTTCACCAAAGGATCACAGGAAAAATGTGAATTTCGTCAAAGGATCGCTGAAAAAAACACGAATTACGTCGTAGGATCACTGAAAAAACATGAATCTCGACCAAAATATGTGGGAAAAAACACGAATTTCGTTAAAGGATCACAAAAAAGCAAATTTCGTCAAATGATTGCAGAAAAAACTTGAATTTAGTCAAAGGATCGCAGAAAAAGTACGAAATTCGTCAAAGGATTGTGGAAAAAATATTAATTTTGTGAAAGGTTCGCAGAAAAAACTTTCGTGAAAGGGTCGCAGAAAAAATGCAACTGTCTTTATTAAAAACAGCACACACACAAACCTCTATACAAACAAACCTATTCTGTCTTCCTGCCTGAGGAAAGCACCGTAATTATAACACCTAGGCCTGATTTTTTAATTTCAATTTAGATTTTTTTTAAAATTAAAACATGCATACGGAATTCTGGATTCGAGGCTATTCCATGCTCTCCGCCAATCCACAGCAACAAAGCAGACAGCCAATGAGAGCAGGTGTGAATATGGGATGATCCTTGATCCAGCGACGGCAGTCCATGTTCACAGCTGAAAGCGGCTAGCCACAGATTTCATTGTTTTGTTTATGTTTGAGTTTTATTTTAAAGAAAAGGTATATATTTTTGGCTAATTGAGATTCACATAAGTTAGAATCAATTGTATTCATTCTTTGTATGCGTAGTTGCCCCCATATATTATGTGTTTGGTAAGAATATATTTTGCACTTTACTGAATGTTTTCACAGCGCTAGACACATCAGCTCATGTTCTTAAATGAAACAAACTGTTTTCAATAACAAATCTTAATGAATCAAATTAATCTTACACTTTACTATAAAATGTACAGTTCTACAATTTATCGCATATTACAACGTTCTTGGGAACTAAAAATGTAGTCCAATAACAGTAACAGAAAGAAAAATTGTAAATAACAATAAATAAATAATCATAAATTTCACATCATTGAATTAACAAATCATATATAAGATACAACTTTAAACTGATATGCCTCATCAACTCTTGTCGAAATCAATATAATGTAAATAATTCTTAAACATTATGAGTTTGCTAAGAAATTAAAACATTCAGTGCAGTGTAGGATGTATTTTTTCCTCAAAACAATTTAATTTGTAAATATGAAGTAAAAAAAAATCACCGTTTTCTCACATATTATGAGTTTTATCAGCAAGTTAAAACATTAAGTAAATATGAATGATTTGCGGAGCTGTTTCTATCAAAAATTCAATCACATCGCCCAAAAACCCTCAACAAAAATAATTATAAAGAGTGTGTTGACAACATAAATTTTATACCACATTCCATGTCCGTTCTTGGGCGATTCTTATAAAACTCAAAATTTGTCACAAAATGGTGATTTTTTTACAACATGCTTACCAATTAAAATGGTTTATAATCATTTTTAAAAAAACTCCGCCAGAAATAACATTGATTTTACATTTTTAAAGACTTATTCTTTTTGATTATTTTAAAACAGCTCCGCAAATCATTCATATTTATTTATTGTTTTACATTCTGATGAAACTCATTATGTGAGAAAACGGTGATTTTTTTTTACCTCATACTTACAATCCTCAAAACAATTCAATTTTTAAATATGAAGTAAAAAAAAACAAAAAATCACCGTTTTCTCACATACTATGAGTTTTATCAGCAAGTTAAACATTAAGTAAATATGAATGATTTGCGTAGCTGTTTCTATCACTAATTCAATAACATCACCCAAAAATCCTCAACAAAAATAATTATAAAGAGTGCGATGACAACATAAATTTTATATCACATTGCATGTCCGTTCTTGGGCGATTCTTATAAAACACAAAATTTGTCACTAAATGGTGATTTTTTTACAACATGCTTACAAATTAAAATGGTTTATAATTATTTTTAAAAAAACTCGGCGAGAAATAACATTGATTTTACATTTTTAAAGACTTATACTTTATAATTATTTTGAAACAGCTCCGCAAATCATTCATATTTATTTATTGTTTTACTTTCTGATGAAACTTATCATGTGAGAAAACGGTGATTTTTTTTTTACCTCATACTTACAAATCAAATTGTTTTGATGAAAAAATACAATCTACACTTCACTGAATGTTTCCAATTCTTAAACAAACTCATAATATTTAAGAAATATTTACATTACATTGATTTTGACAACAGTTGATGAGGCATATCAGTTTAAAGTTATATCTTATATATATATGAGTTTGTTAATTTACAATCTTTTTGTTAAGAGTTTTTTACTACATTTTTAGTTCGCGAGAACGTTGTAACATGCGATAAATTGTAGAACTGTACATTTTATAGTAAAGTGTAAGATTAATTTAATTCATTAAGATTTGTTATTGAAAACAGTTTGTTTCATTTCAGAATATGAACGCTATGAAACCATTCAGTGAAATGCAAGTTATATTCTTACCTAAAACATAATATATGAGGGCAACTAAACATACAAAGAATGAATACAATCAAAACTAACCTACTTTAATCTCGATAATCAGTCAAAAATATATTCCTTTTCTTTAAAGTAAATCTAAAAAATAAACACTGTGCTACGACCATAAACTGTCGTCTCGTCGCTAGATCCTGAATCATGACATAATCACACCTGCTCTCATTGGCTGGCTGCTTCGTTGCCACGGATGGCGTTGCCGAGGCTATTTCATGGGAGGAGCTTGAAATAGCCTCGAATCCAAAATTCCATATACACGTTTTAATTTAAAAAAATCTAAATTAAAATTTAAAAATCCGGCGCGTAGGTATACTTTCCGGTGACAACATCTACACATGACAAAAATTTTAGAGTCCTAGGTGTTATAATTACGGAGAAATCCGCGGGCAGGCAGACAGACACTTACTCTTTTATAGAGATAGAGATAACTAACCTGTCTAAAAATTTATTTTTTCAAATTTCTCTGATGTCGCTGAATCTTCGAACAGCTTAATTTAGAAAAATCAGACCATTCAACACTATTCCAGAATTACAAGATACCCTATTAAAATGTTTAAAGAAGTAACAATAAATTCCGCTAGTTCAGAACAATAATACCGTTAGTCGGCGGCATGTCCATAACATTGTTTCTCAGAAATGGTAAATGGTTAAGAATTTCGTTTCAACTTAGTTCGTTATTCTATGCGGTTTTAAATAATTTGTAAATATTTTAAAGAAAATACCTATCTAGAAATGGGTTGAATTCTGAAAGAGTCTAGTAGCAAACCAAAATTATCTAGATTGAGAAATACTATTCGTCCAATATTCCATTTTTCGGAAATATTTACATTTGAATACCACTATTGGTTACATAATGGCTTTTCATTGAAAATAGTTTCAATTAAACGCCCATATTGCAGAAATAATGTTGCAATGAAATAACGAAGTATTTCTTGCCACTATTGCACCCATATTCGTAAAATAGAAACGCCTAGAAGTTGGGTGCTTCCATTTTGCCAGTAGGCTTTTTAAAACAAGGTCAAAATATCTCTGTACTTTGTAAATTAATTGTTGATCACTGTTTTATATTTAACACTAGCCGGATTTACCCTCGCTTCACTCGGACAAAGCCAGTCAGCTCCTATCAAATGTGAATTAAAAAATGAAGCTTTAAATACAAAAATTATAAAGCTGTACTAAATCATCATATTCGTTGTTTTTTGCGAACTTCACTCATTGTAACTCTACTTAGTTCATTTCGTAATCTTGTATCTTCTCTTGTAGTTTCTCTGTGTCTTCTTGCGGAGTGTCTCACTCGATCCTTTTCTCTAATATCTTCTCGTTGTTCATCTGTTAAGTTTTCTCTCAATCTATTCATTCCCTTCTGTTGTGAAGCTAAACGTGCTTCTCGCTCCGCATCTGTTTCATTTTTTCGCTGTTATTTCTGTTTCCTTCTTTTTGAGTCACGACTGGCAAGATTTCCTCCTCTTTTACGTTTCGGCGTACCGTTAAATGTTAATATTACTTAACACACTAAAATTCCACTTAATACATTGCTCACTACCTTCAATTCACCTTCACTTATTACGTTTAAAAATTCTCACTGAAATTTATTTCACTTTCTGTCACTTTCACTTTTCCTTGATCCCCTCTAATCGATTTCCAAAAGTATCGCCATCGTCTATATATACCCTTCTTAGCTGGAACGTATCCCCCCCCCCCCACAACAGGATAATGGAACATTCTACAATGATCGAGAAGATTCCGCTTTCCCGTTTCCGTTTTCTAGATCATTCTAAAATGTTCTTGAACGCTCCGAAGCAAAAAGTTCCTTTGAAAGTTCAGAATCTTCTGGAACATTCTCGAACATTCTGGAACATTCTTGAACATTTTGGAACATTATCGAACATTCTAGAGCATTCTGCATCATTCTAGAGCATTCTCTAACATTCTAGAGCAATCTATAACCTTTTGAATGATTCTATAACATTCTCCAACATTCTCGAACAGTTTGGAACATTCTAGAACTTTCAGGAACATTCTGGCCAGTTTCGGCCACTTCGGTTATCGATTTCCAGCTTCTTCACGGACTTCCCAGTGGTGCAAGACCTATTTTCTCACCCATATCTCCGAATCCAACCCTTGTAGTTCCAAGCTGAAACCTTCTTTATAGATGGGGGATGGAGAGCTACCATTCCATATAACTCCCATGAGGCTGCGGGGGTGAATTCCTAAGTTATAGCGGCACGCTAGGATAAACCACGCTTGCATTCGTTATATATGTTGATTTTTAAACATATCACACAGACGAACAATTTTAGATATAAATCTTTAAAAATTGTGTACCAGAAAATTAGATCGCTTTCAAAGTTGATTATGAGTTGAATAAAAGTTTCTTTTGACCCTTTTTAAAAATACAGTTCCATTGTACATTGAAAACGTTAAAACAGAAATACTCCGACATATTAACATTCCGTAGGATCAGAGAATCGTTTGTTAAAGTGTTTTGCATAAGTTCTACATCTTTGTTAACTATTTGTTATTTGAGAGTTAGATATATAAATACGAAATAGGTAAATTTTTTGAACAAAATAATAAGGTGGTGGCACAGTATGCTGATATTGTGCAACACCATGCGTTATCCGAAAGCGTTAGTAAATTAGAGTGCTATTTGCAAAAGGTCGTTCGGTTAAATGAAATAAACTATTAATACTATCTCTAATTTACAAATTTTGTAGGAAATTTATAAAACTTGAAATTATTATTTTCACTGAGTTTGACACAGTTGAAGCAGATATACCGCCTTTGTCATCTGGATGCACATGTACAAGAGGATATTTGGTTCCTCAACTACCTGTCAGTAAGCGTTTTCTAAGGATTTGCGAAGAAAGTGTGGTAATGTTTCTTCTAATCCGAACTACCCGTTTAAATTTCGAACCCTATTCACTTGCTTTCAACCACATTTTGATTTTTTCTTCCAGGGACTATTCCACAACGGTGCCATTTTATAGAAACATCACTTGAAACTGAAAGCGAGGATAGACAAGGGATATCAATGGCTTCTTTATGATAGCAATGCTGACTGTGCAAATGCTTTAGAATCAGATATAATATTTATCATTATCTTATCTTATATCACATTATTATAATGATAAGCAACTCTTTACTGTTATTAAAATGTTATTAAATGCTAATTTGTTAAACTGTTCATCATTCTCTCTTCCCTAAAAACAAAATGGCAAAAGATTAAATAAAATGATTTAAAGTAATTGTAATTGTAAATTAAAAATTTATGTTAACTGTCATTTTCATTAATTATTATTTGTATAAATGATACTTATTTTTGGATTTTAAATAAGAGTATTTTGATTGTCTGTTGGAATCTGCTTATTGGTATTTTATATATCAACGTTTACTGAAAATTAAGATTTTTTAAATAAGGATTTTTCTACTAAGTGAAATTCAGATTCATAGTTACTACCACTACATGCATATCATTCACCCAAGCTCAATATAAACACCAATTTTGCCTGCATATGTGCATAAAAATTGCATTCAAAATCTCCATCTCCTTCTTTTATAGAGGTGAGATTGAAAGTAAATTTTTTGACATAATTTTTTATTGTTAATGATGTCATTTGATTTAAATTAATGGATATGAAATAGAATATTTTGCATTTAACCATAAACTATCTTATAAATATCAATAATACTTTTAGTTTTTAAAATAACAAATTGGATAAAAAAGTCATTTACTTACTCTATCCATTCTTGAAAGCATTTGAAAAATAAACTTTATTTTTTTTTTTTTTAAACCGTTATTGTTATTCTGATTATGATACACAAAAATGCTGTTCAATTTCACAACGAAAAAATCCACAGTGTTAAAAAATAAGAAGGATTTTAAAATAAAGTAATAAACATAAAACTTATGCAAAATTCAACACTTAATTTTTTTTTTCATAATATACCAAAAATTGTTATGAAATTTTATTCGTTGGTCAAATTTCATGTTTTTCCCAATTTCTGCAATGTAAACACAGCACGAAGTTCTAACCTACGCTAAACTTTTCTGTGTTGCATATCTTTCTTAATTTTATACAACTGTTAAAATGGTAATGCGTTGTAGTAATTAATTCTTTTTGCAGTCACATACATTTTACCATAACTTTTTACGACTGCATCTTGTATTTTACTGGCATAATAAAAAATCTTGTCTTGGGAGATTTTACGAAAATTCTCCACCCCTGTGCATGAGATAGCTGGCGTTAGAACTAGCTTTAGCAAAGAAAACCTTTACATATCATGATCTGCAATATAACTGAGATACTCAAGAAATGTTTTAGGAAGATACTAACAAGGAGACCGCCAAACATGATGGGCACAGATTTTGATGATTTTAAAGTATGTTGTAGGGATCATACCCCTAACTATTCAGGTCAAAGGTTTCCTTCAAATGGGCTTTAGTTTTCGAGAAACTTCGGGTTAAAGTTCAGCATGCATTTCAAATGCCATTACTTCGCAATCCTGGACATGGTCTCCGGGGTGCCGTGGTAGCATTCGCGATTTGAGAGCCGCAGATGGGTGTTCTGTCCTCTCCTGTTTCTTTTAACAAATTTTATATATTTGTCGCGTTATAAGTTGTATACAGAATTATGAATTCTGCATCTTTGAACTTTTTGATATTTTCCTAATAAATTCCATTTACATTTTCGAATATTGCGTGAAAATTTGTAGTTTTAGCGCAATTTTTATTCGAATATTTCTGCTGACGAAAATCCAAACTAATTTATTTCTTGATATCTCGTCTTTTTAAAATGATTATTGTTTACATTTATGTATATTTACTTATTTATTTATTGTATTTATGAAATAATTCCTTTTTTTTATTTACATTTTCTATTAAAAAAAATTTAAATGATTAAGAAAAAATTAACAAAATAATATATTTATTTATTTTATTTATATTTTAATATTTGATTTGTTCTAAATATATTGAAATATGTTAACTGCTGAAATACTAAAATATTTATCATCACCGACATCGACATTTTTAGTTTATTTAATATGGAACTAATTGTGTTATACCTATCGCAAAAATATTCTAAACAAATTTCGCATTAAAAATCGCTTTTAAATAATTGTTTTAACAATATTGGAAGAATGTATAAATTAGCATATTATATATTCTTTAAATACTTAAATTGTAATAAATATATTTAAAAATGCATTAAATTTGAAAAATAAATTATTTCAAACGTGGTATTTGTCTGCAAAGGAAGCGAAACGAAATTGATAAAAATAAAATTTTATTTATTCTGATATTACCGTAAAAGTCGTTGCAGACGATTTTTTTTTCAGATATTTTTTATATGTATTGTAATTTACAAACGATTTTTCATTTCTAGTTGAATTTTTCTGTATGGCATCCACTTGTTAGAATGAAAAAAAAATTAATTGTAATACATTATTTTTTATTTGTGCAAATCAAAAATGACGGTGAGTTTGAACTTTACAGTTGAATATATTTAAATAACATAAAAAAATATATATATAACTAGCTAAAACTTGGATATAAACGTTATTGCTTTAATATTTTATTACTCCTTTCAAGATATGTTTTTGGAATTAGTTAGTTTGGAATTTCGTCAATAGAAATATTAATTTCAAAACTGCACAAAAAAAAAAAAAAAAAAAAAAAAAAAAAAAAAAAAAAAAACCGTAACGAAATATTCGAAAATGTAAATGGAATTTATTAGGAAAAAGTTCAAAGATGCAGAATTCATAATTCTGCATACAACTTATAACGCGACAAATATATAAAATTTGTTAAAAAAGGTAAACGTCACAGGAGAGGACAGAACACCCGTCTGCGGCTCTCAAATCGCGAACGCTACCACGGAACCACTGAGACCTTGACCAGGATCGCGAAGTAATGGCATTTGAAATGCATGCTTAACTTTAAAACGAAATTTCTCGAAAACTAAAGACCATTTGAAGGAAACCTTTGACCTGAATAGTTAGGGGTATGATCCCTACAACATACTTTAAAATCATCAAAATCTGTGCGCATCATGTTTGGCGGTCTCCTTGTAAGTTCAGCGGTCTTAGCCAAGCCGCTATCAAAAATACCAAAGAATTTATCAATAGACTACACGTTTTATTGAAAAAAATCTTTGTTCGCCAAACAGCAGTTGCAAACAAACAAATATGCAAACTGGGAGCCTTTTGTCGTATTCTCATTGTCTCACACAAAATAATACTTTCAGAATGCGTGTTATAATTAGTTTTGTATTGAATTTTCATATTTAATCCTGATCTTTAAATAAAAGAAGGATTATAGATTTATAATCCCAACAAAATGTCGTACATTTTGCACGCATTATTCAAAACGTCATTAATTATAGCTCGAGGCTAACGAAAAAGACAGGCTAACGCGATGCATTCCACTTATCTTTTTTTACAAACCGCTAAAGTGACGTGATGCTCTTTTCGTACACCTGCATTGGTGGATTCGAGCAACACGTGACTCCCGCGGTCTGTAAAAAATGATACGCGTAAAGCACCGCGGTAGCCTTTCTTTCTCGTTAGCTTTGTTATAGCTCCATCTAGTGTAGAAATAGTTTAAAAAGATTTTGCGATTGAAATGCAGAAAAGACAAATGGATTTTATCTTTCCTAATTGTAAAATTGTAATGCACACAACCTAGATTTTCATTAAGGAACAGTGGTGTACCTTATGATAGAGAGAGGGCGGAGGGGTGACTGCCCCATGCGCAATATTTTCAATTCTTAGATTAGGGTCTGCTTCAACCATGACGTATGATTTCTAACAGGCAATGTTGCTGTCTTTTTTCGAAGAAGGAGTTTTTGCGGTAAGTGGTCTTTTTTCGAGAAGAAGGGCACTGACCTTTTAATAAATGGCCAACTCTCTGAATTTTACGGTATTTTGTTACAAATACGGGTACTAGATATTTTTCTGAAAGAAGGGAGCTGGCCGTATAATTTAACGGTCAACTCTCCGAATTTGACTGAAATTTCTTACAGTGTATAGCTGTCCTCGTAGAAAGTACAATTCTTTATTATCCTCTAGTAATTTAAAAAGAAAACGGATATAATTCAAATCCAGGTTTTAAGGTGTATTTTTACCATCTTTCATCTCTGATACTTTCGTTTAAAGTGCCAATTATTGAAATTGGAAGTAAGTAATTTTTATTTATGTTTTTGCGATGTACTTGAATTTATACGATTATTTTTTTCATTTTAGAACATGGACGTTTAATGAAATTAAAACAAATATATTTCTTCTTATTAAAATAACACATTTTATTATATATTTTTATAATTGAAACATACAACTTTATTTTGAAGTGAATAGTTTAAAAAGTTTTCCAGATATCGAGGATGACTAGAGAACGTATTTAATTTTTTTTTCATTGCAATAATAAAAATACATATTTTTAATATTTGGAAATTTTTCCAGAGAAAATTTCTCACGCCTTGCATTCATAATATTCAAATTTTAATTCCTTAATAGGCGTATAGCCAACATAGTGAAAAAGTACCCAAGCCGGGACTTGAACCCGTGTCATCAAATTAGCGCACTGACGTTCTACCAACTGAACCACTTGGGAACGATACTTAACCTGGAACTTTTTCACCATATCATGTTGGCAAGGTTACAAACGCAGCACAAGATGGAATATTTTCGTTGAGCCGCCAACCCTGGGGCAAACACGAAATCAAATTTTTCCAGAAAAAATTTCTCACGCCTTGCATTCATAATATTCAAATTTTAATTGCTTAATAGGCGTATAGCCAACATAGTGAAAAAGTACCCAAGCCGGGACTCAAACCCGGGTCATCAGATTAGCGCACTTTAATACTTGGAAATTTTTCCAGAGAAAATTTCTCATGCCTATTCATAATATTCAAATTTTAATTGCTTAATAGGCGTATAGCCAACATAGTAAAAAAATACTGAAGCCGGGACTCGAACCCGGGTCATCAGATTAGCGCATAAATGTAAGCAATTAAAATTTGAATATTATGAATGCAAGGCGTGAGAAAATTTTCTCTTGAAAAATTTCTAAGTATTAAAAATATGAATTTATTCAATTGTCGATGCTGGATTTTCTTTGATTTCGTGTTTGCCCCAGGGTTGGCGGCTCACGGAAAATATTCCATCTTCTGCTGCGTTTGTAGTCTTGCCAACATGATATGGTGAAAAAGTTCCAAGTTGAGTATCGTTCCCTGGTTCAGTTGGTAGAACGTCAGTGCGCTAATCTGATGACCCGTGTTCGAGTCTCGGCTTGGGTACTTTTTCACAATGTTGGCTATACGCCTATTAAGCAATTAAAATTTGAATATAACAAAAAAAGTTGCGAAAATGTTAAATAAAAAGAAATTTACCATTTCGATTTTGAAAATACGCACTGTTAAGTTTTAATGCTTTGGCTCACATCATTCAAGCAAATTTGTTTTTATGTATTTCAGCTTAAACTATTTTAATTAATTTACATAAACTAATGACAAGGATTTCGAAAAATCGCTTAAAAAATATTTTTATATTCGTTTTGAAGAAATTATATCCACAATTCAGAAAAGAAAAATTCAATTCCAAATATGTAAATTCTAAGAATTTACATTTGAATAAAAATAAATAAAGAAATTAAATTTCATTTTCCTTTCATAAATGTAATAGATCCTCATCCCTTTACAAGATTACTTTTTAAATTGAACATATTCATACCTTATTGAATATTAGTATTTTATTAATTTTCAGGAAGAAAATTTAATCAAGTATTTATTCCGAACATATCTACAGGAAATGAAGTATTATTTCCGGAACAAAGTTCCAATATTTAACCGAATTCCAGTTACTTCCTGATATCGACGATGATTTGATATGCAAATACTATAATACTAATAAAGCATCCATCCTTTTACAGAGTTTTAACCCGAGTTTATTTTCCAAACTCCAAGAGTTCTACTTAGTAAATCTCGCATTTTGAACCCGATTTTAAAGGAATTGGCGCATGGTAAACGATTAAGCTTTGAAACATTTATCCACGCCTTTTAAGCAAAATCTGTTTGCATAGAAGCTCCCCCCAGAAGTTTCGTAGATTTCTACATAAATTTGGGTCAAGGCTGTTTATCTGTATTCGATCCCATGACTAAAAATATATCACTATGACCAATCTGATTCCGTTCTATTTTCTACGTTTACCTATTACTTTAAATCCCGAGTTTGCAATGCACGCGCAGCCCGAATTTCCGAAACTCCCTCCAGGTTTGTTACTAAAGTTTTGACTTCTGTCAGCCAACCGTAAAGAGAGCAGATTTAGCGGATCTTTCGCCTCTGTGATTTCAGAGCTAAAGGCCCTTTTCTGCGGATAAAATCATTATTAGGAGGGTTACACCAACTTGTCAGAGGAAAGAAGGTTTCTATTTTCAATCAACGATACTGATAATTTAGCTAGCGAAATTTGATGGATAATTTAGGAATGACGGCTTCGTTTGCTTTTTTTTTCTCGGGATGAAATAAAATAAAATAATTTGTTCTACTTATGTTATTCAAATAAATACTTTTAAACGCATAATGAATTTTGTTGCTTCTAACTTGACGGAAACCCTTTACTGGATATTTTCAGGAAATAAGCCTCATTAATCAAGTGAAAAAAGTATTATGAATAATTTTCCATTCTCCAGAAAAGGATAGCTTTCAAATTTTCCATATTGGCTCCCTTCTAAAATAAAAATAAACTTCATGCAGTTATTTTGAAGTCAAAAACAGTGTGCAGTATTGAAAAAAGTAATTGAAATCTATCGAAAAGAAGAGCAAAAATTCAGTATTTATAAATTCTTAATAACAGACTACTTCCCATTTATTTATCTCTTTTTAAAAAATTTTACTCAATTCAACAATATATTTTTAATGTATTTTCACGTAGAACTTTCGAATGAATTCTCCAATATATTTAATAACTTTTTTATTTGAAAGGAGTCTTTATCGGTGGTCCCACGCAACTTTTTTAAGACCGTTTTTCTGCTAGTTCTTTTCTGTTGTTCTAACTTTCTCAAAAATAGACTAATTGAAACGAGATTTGGATATATTGCGGACACAAACAGCATGTTCCCATTTCAAAACTGTCATTAACGTGTATACATATTTATTTCAAGTTTGATGTGTAGTTTTTCCGTCTAGATACGTTTCTTTTCCAATTAAATTTCACTGAGATTAGTAATGTCATAAACCATTATGAAAAATTGGCTCTGTTTATTTTGATCGGATATTTGCCCTTTCGTTTACTTAACTTTTAAGTCGAACTGTAGAATTTTGAAAAAATAAACAAGTGATTACCCTTTGCTGAAAATTAATCGTAAGAAAAACTATAGGTATCGATTAAGTAGATATATATCTACTATTTAATTCTGTTCAAAAATTATCCTTCGGGGACCGTCTACATATTAAAAGTTACAACTACTTTCATTTTTAAATAGTAACGTTTGACACCTTTTCAACTGGCATATAGGGTTAAAAAATATGCCAACTGAACTGTGAAACTACTACGATGAAATATTTTGAAAATGAAAAATAAAGAGTACAATATTTTTTAAAATACGCTTTTATCAATTAATAACTTAATATTAATTAAATTATGAATATACGTTGAGAAAACAATTTAGAAATCGTGAATAGACAGTTTAAATAATGTTTTTCCTGTTGCCATATCTTGAAAAAGGAGCAGAGCAAAATAATTCTCTTAATAAATTCACTAGTCTGCGTTTACTACCAAGGGTAAATTAAAACTGTGTATATTTTATAATCGACAAAAAGGCCAAATAAACATATTGTAACAATGGACATATATTTGGAATAAAATGAATTGCAGCCAGGAATTTAGGCATGAGTTTTAAGATAAACATTGGATGCTTATAAAAGTGTGTATTTTTATTATTTTTACTTTTACTAATGTGATACAATAAATGGACCCGAACTTAATTACGAAATAAATTCGTATTAAATAAATGATGAATATAGCCTAAATTAATTTTAACATAAACTGAATAAGGCATCGTCAGAAACATAGGTGTGTAAGTTTACAGTACAATAATTATTTATCGTAATATATTACACTGTTAAAAATTTGCAGCAAACTGTCCAGTCATTCGACCGTTTTTATAGAAAACGGTTACATAACCGTAATTTAACTCTATTCTGACCATAATATGTGCAATAATATGTTCAGAATAGAATTAAATTATGGTTATGTAACCATTTTCTATAAAAACGGTCAAATGACTGGACAGTTTGCTGCAAATTTTTAACAATGTATCATAATCGTAACAACCACATAAAAGGAAATCGTAAACTACGATCAGAAAACGTATGTGAAATAAAATTAGCTTATTTTATGCTTATATTTTCTCTACACTTTTTGTGGCTAAAAAATGTATTACTCTGAAAATTTTTCCTGTGTGATCTTAATTTACTTTATTTTCGAAATTGACGGTTAAACATATAACACATTTTCTTTTATTAATCTATGAAGATATAAGTAAAATATATAAACTATGCCATTTTACGGACTGCTTTGATCCAAGGAACTCGAATAATGTGTTAAAAGTGGGTGTTGCCGTTTGATAAAACAAAGTTGAAGCAAATTTTAATTAAAAAAGGGCGCATGATGTTTGTTAAGCAGTGTATTTTCCTTTTATCCGGTTGCTTTTTTTAAATCAGATTATTACTTTTTATTGCATTTCCAGAATGACTTTATCTTTTTTAAAATTTTTATGCGATTAATTTTATAGTAAATAATCCTCTGGGTCCTTAAATTTAAATGATAGAAATGTTTGAAATGCTTAATTTTAAGAAAATAAAGTTATTCGGTATGTATGTAATTTTGTGCTGTAACATGTTGTGATAGAGAAAGGATTATTTCGATTCCAAGTACTCCAATTTAATGTAAAGAAAATGCTATTTTTATTGCATATTTTTAAAAATATGAAAAGTGTTAATTTTGTACAACGTCGGAAAATGATCCTAATTAATGTATTAGAGCAGACTCATATCGACATTAATTTACCGAAGATGTATTTTTTATTATCAGACATTGTAACTGAAATTCTAATCTTAGTTATAATGTTTACTTTATTATTCTTTTTCCACTTAATTTCATTGTAGTACCTTTTCTCTTTCTTTCGAAACATATATGAAGCAAACCATTTTTTATTTCATTTTCTATTAAGATTTAAAGTTCTTATTCAGAGGCAGAATTTCTATTAACGTCATCAGTCTCTTATCGACTCTCTAACATTCATGGCTTTCTTCGAAAGCGTTTGGATAAAAATGTCAAGAGGTGAAAACGGATTGTTAATCAAAATAAACATTCTAGATTTAGAATCGGAACGCATCGATGATTTCTTTGGAGAGAAATTTGTCGTAGTTGCCTGCACATAAAAACCTAAAATACTTGAGAGCATTATTGGGTTCTTTCAGGTTCTTAAGATACTTTCAAGTCAAATATTTTGTTTTTGTTCTTTATTTTAACTTAGACTATTAGCATCGTGAGAGTTTTGTAAAAAAAAACTTATTTAAAATACAATCCTATATATTATTTCTGATGTCAACTATATAGTCAGTGTAAAAAAAGATACACTTTCCTTTTATTCGCATATCGTTTACGATAAAATCGCAACAAAATTGTCTTTAGACTCGGAATAAAAAATTTTTTCTTCAGAATTTGAATGCAATTTCCGAAATAATGATCGTTTAAATATTAAAAATTTTTAATTTTTCAAATGGCAACACTCAATTTTGGCAGCATATTTCACTTCCTTTGATCAAGGCAGCCCGGTAAAAGGTACGGTTTGTTTACTTTTTTATAATAAAAGTAAATATATTGGAGTAAATAAAAGTAAATAAATTAAATAAAGAAAAGCTTCAAGAAACACACCAATAAAATTGTAGAGGCAATCTCTCACCTTTTATTTCTAAAAAAAATTTCCTAGTTACTGTTTTCTACTTTTTATATGTCCTTTTAAACCATCGAAAAGTTAAATTTTGCTATAACTGGAAAATAGTGAACACACCCATGTTTTGGTCGATGCCCATTCTGTATATGGAAATATTAATTCATCTGCATTTTTAAAATATTTTATTAATTTTAGAATTTTTATAATCAAAATTATGAATATGTTTGGGTGCATTCGATGAATCTCACTGAAAACAAAAAATTTGAAATTGGAGGATTTTTGGAAAGTTAAAATTTAATAAATTAAAGTTATTTAACATTAGCATACCCAAATTTTGACCTCTTCTAATTCATGGCGATCTAACACAATACATGATTTGATCCAACGAACTCAAAAGTGGTCAAAAGTGGGTGTTACCATTTGTAAAATCAAAGTTCTGGGCCATGTGAAGGCACACATTGGAATTGCTGGCAATAAATTAGCTGATAAATTGGCAAAAGAAGCTACGAGAAGCACAAATATTGATCTTTCCCTCCCTGTTCCCCCATCCTACATTAGAGGTTTTAAAAGTCTAAGATCATTCCCCAGTGGCAGGACCACTGGGATTACTCGGATAAATGTCGACATGCCCACAAATTGCCCCCTTTTGTCTCCCTAAACCTGCTTAACCTCGCCCCCCACACCTCAGCGTTCCTCACAGGACGTGGTCCATTCCCTACTTACCTCAAATATTATAAACGTGCAGCCTCCAATGTGTGTCCATGTGGCCAGCGGGGTTTGCCTTCTCATTACTATTTTGACTGCTCACTGACCGTTGCCTGGCATCTCAGATCTTCCGCAATTCCCCCACCCTCTTGGCTAACCAATATTCTAACAAGACCAATCTTACTAAAAAAATTAAAAAATATTTTTAATTTCTTAATGGATTTATCGAACTTAACAAATTAAGTAACCAACTCTAGCTTTTATCAAATTTTAAACTAAACATATTAAATTCTTAACCACAAATCAGTACTGTAATTAATCTTCCTACCCTCCGTCTCCTGACTTTCCCTTATTTTGGCTGTACCATGTCAGTGTTTGAGCACCTTGCTGTGCTCCCCTCGCAGTCTTTAGAAGCGGCCTCATCTATCCAACGCAACAAATTGTGGCGCCATCTGTCGCGTGGGAACTGAGCTTCTCAGATTCCGGCGCATCATTATTATCCAAGGACCGCCTTGCCCGCGAACTGTGTGTCATAACGCAGGAGCGTTAAGGACTGTTCACCTACAAGTTCTTCATCGCTGCACCTGCCGCTGTCTGTCGCAGGCTCCAGCGGTTCAGGCTTTTTCCAGTTTTTTTTAAAGCTTTCTTGCCTGCCCCTTGTCGCGCTTGGGCTTGTCCTGGCAGTGCCGGCCTTTGGCCTAGTTTGTATTTTCTTTTTTTTTCTTTTTTTCTTTTGTTGTTGTTTGGGCCGTTTGCGCGTGCGCTGGCGGTCTCGGCGTCGTGCCTTCCCTTCCGCCGGTGGCTGGAATCACCCACAACGAATCCCCGCGTGCCGGGGAACATCCCGGGGGAGGTGCTAACGCTCTACGGCCTGGCTTTGCTGGGCCGAGTGGCCTCCCTTAGGCATTCACTTCTTAATGTGGAATATTTCAAAAATGGCATTCATATTCTACAATAAGACATTATTCCGAGAGTAATGACATCTTTGGTGTGATTTTAGAGTGAATGGTCTGCGTTTTTTAAGACTAACTATAGATGCAAAATTCACAACAATAAATGTATTATACGAAAGTCATTTTTAACAGGCTTTTCACATAGTACACTCACATTTCGTTTAAACACTTTGTTTGATTAAAACTTGCAGTTAATTAAAATATATGTACAAATAACCTCAATGATTGCAGTGAGAATGTTACACGTGTTATAAAATAAGCTTAAGTTCAAACTTTAAATATAATAAATGAAAAATCCTTTTCTATAGGCATACTGTGAATAAAAATAATTAGATAGTCTCAGAGACTGAGAAAACTATTCATCGATTTCCACAAATGCTTTTTATATTTCTTAGTTTAGAAGGTCTCAATATCTAAAATTCCTTGAAGGGATGATGTGCGGAAAATAGAATTATTTCGCTTAACCCTTGAGCTCCCGCAGAGGATCTGCTGGAGCAAATTTCATTATTTTCATTTTTAGATCTTGCCTTAAAAAATATAAATACATGCATAATTTTTGTTAATTTTTGTTTCTATTTTATTGTTACATTACCGCAGCCTGCTGGGCACAGAATCAATAATTTCTTGACAATTTTCATAGACACAACTATTCTTCACAACTATTATCTATATTATAAGACAAAAACATATCCGTGGGTAACGCTGACGTCCTATTGCTGGTGACAATGACCTGAGCAATCGATTTTTCTATTATCGGAAATATATTAACTTCGAAATATCATACAATATAAATTTTTCGAATCCAAAACGAATTAAAAAAGTTGGTTAGTTTGTTTCAAAATTGAAAGTCTCCTCAGAATAAAACTACAATCAAAACAAGTAGAAAAATACAATGTTAGACTATTCAAGAAGAATCATTTGAAATTATTGAATTTGCAAAGACCGCTGCCGTTGGTTTAACAGAAGCTTGCGAATAAATGTGACTGAATGAGTGCATGGAGGATATGTAAAACTTTTAATCGGTATAAGTGATAATTGAATGCCACATTATTGTATCGAAGTTAGTGGAATGCATCCAGAAACCTTTTGAATCCTTTAACGTTCTTTGGAACAATTACCCAGCTCTGCCATGTTAAAGGTTGACGAGTCTTATGGGCTCTTTTGTACCCTATCATTCTGCTCAGCTTCTTCTTTAAGGCGTCTTTCTTTTCTATTATGATACAAAGTTTCAAAAAAATTTATTTCTTTAAAATGTCGCTTCAATTCAATTCATCTTTAAAACAATGTCAGAGCGCTAAAGTATTAAGAAAATTTGACTTACACCGCTATGATTTTAAACGCCGCATAGGATAACTTCCAAATCTATGACCATGAGGCATCATACAATATCCTTAGATTTTTCAAGTTATGAATAATTTTCTTTCACTTACACTTTTATACCAGTTCTTACCACACTTTACTTATACGATTTAAGGTCTTGGAGGTTTCCACATCTCTGCGACACTTCCCGCATATCTAATTTCTCTAACTTTGCGGGTTTTTTTCAATTTCAACATTGAAGATCATGTTAGGGGATATTACTTTTCAATGATTTTCCGATCTTTTTAATTTCGCAAAATTTCGGTTTGATATTGGGATAACGTAAGCTGTGTCCATGCACGATATACTGGGTTATCGAAAAGAAATAACAATTCAATAATTAGAAATTTATAGTCAATAGCATCAAACGGTTTTCTCCAAAGAACACAGAAATACATGGATTTTTTGATTGAAAAACACGACTTTACCACCAAGAAATAACACTGTAATGATTGCAAATCTGCTTTCTTGGAGGTATGTTATAGGAATTGCAGAAAAAATAATTTCGATGCTCTGTAACAGTGTATCTTGTCATATCTGACAGCTAATGGCTTCCCACAAATTGAATATCTGGAATTAGAATTGCGTTTTGAAAATACTGACATAACTGAAAAGCCACTTGTAGGTGGAAAATGGAATTATTTTGGTTAGAAAGGAACTTTTTGTCTATACATGGATCATCCGGTAGTTAAGAGCAACGAGAAGACACAATGGCAAAATTTCAATATTTAAAAAAAATTGTATAGGATATTCCAGATATATCTTTCTTTAACCGTATATTTTTACCTTTTTTGATTTTGGTTACCATATTGTTTTTTGGGGATACTTTCATTTTCAGAACAAATTCCGAAATTGAAAGTGACCGCGTAAAAGAATCTCCAGCCAAAATCGATAAATTAAAGTAGAGTTTGAGCTCAGCTAGCCTGTTAAAATATCGTTTAAAAATTTGGACATGCAATCGAGAAATTTGAAAAGAATAAACTAAAAGAACGTTGCCATTAGGTTGCATTTAACTAGCACTAGCTTGCGTTTAACATCAGGCTGTTAGTGTAGGCCGTTAAACATTGAACAATTAGTAAGTTACATATGACTTTTAATACTTAATAATAAAATAAATTCTAAATATTTTTAACATAAAATACGCTTCATTTTATTTTAACATTTTTTAACCATCCAAAATAAAAATAAAAAGCTTAGTAAAGCCGAGTAAAAAGCATTCTTTTTACAAAGGAAGCACCTTTAACTCAAGAAGTAAAAATAAATTCCAGGATATAATTCAATAGATAGACTAACAAATTTTTAAAACTCTTCTCCTTATTTTTTCCGGTTCAGTATTTCTTGAGAGTGAATATTTTTGCTGAAGCTATCTAAAAAGTTCCCTTTTTTAGACTTTATGTCACTCTGAAATAAAATTCATCTCCGGTTAGTTTCCAATACTTGGTACATACTTTCATGCATATGAAAAATTCCAAAAAATGTATTAAACATTCTGCGAGTCGAGTTGATCGAAATGTGTAATGAAATTGCGGGAGATTTTGAAATCCCTTGGGAAGCAAATCAATTTGTTTGCTAACTATAGTTTTCCTATTTTTCTTAGAAAGGAAAATATTAACCTCATTTTAAAACTACAATCATTTTTATTTTCCATTCATATCACACTTCTTTTGTCTAAAATCTTTCTCATTTTGCTTTTCTATTACAACGATGATAATTTCTCTTTTTAACACTTTACAACATAGTTGAAAAGTGCTTACGACTTCGGTTTGTCTGTCTGTCCATGCTCTAACTCTCGTAAATTTGAGTCACATTGCCATGTTCTGAATAAGGATGGTAATTTGTGAAATCGGGTTATGCGTTTTTCAGCGTGTTTACGTAAATATCATCTTTCACCTTCATTAAACGGGGAAGTTTTTTTGAACTGGAAAGCATTTCCTAGTCTATGATTTTTTTTCTTCTTTTTCTTCTCCTTGATATTTTAAAACAAGAAGGAATTTATTTTAGCATTCCTTTTCAGAATTGAACGACAAAACGTATCTCAAATACAACAAATTAATTAAAGGTCATTCTTGTTCGGCATGGTTATTCAAACGCAGTTTTATGGGTCATTGATAAATTTGTTTCACGCGGAAGTGGATATATTAATTACTTATTTCACGTTTGAAATTATTTATTCCTGCAGTTATGTCGCCTCGTTAATTCTTTTTGTTTTACATCGTCAAACGAAAAATATTTAATACCATGTTTGCTAAAACTGGATAAATGAGAATATGTACAATATATTTCACGAAGAATCAGTTGTAGATAAAACAATTATATTTGTACGGATAATATAAAATTGAGTAAAATATAATATACCACATGATCAAACACTAAAAAAATTTACATTGTAAAACTTCTTTCTGTCTTAAAAATATTTCAAAAAATGTAGAAAATAAAACTGGATCATTTTTTGGAAATAACTTTTTTTTAAATAATACGAGGAGCAGTTGGAAAATAAGTTTCCCCTGGCGACTGTGGACAGAGGTGTGTATGAAAGACAAAAAATGTAATGAGACATTAAAGATAAAACATAACTTTATTTTTCCACATAAGTACCAAGTACATTGAGACATTTGTTATACCGCTTTATAAGCTTCAAAAAGCCCTCCAGGAAAAAATCTAGGCTTTACATCCGGACGAAGCGTTGAACGGCTATGGGCGAAAGACGACACAGCAGGTGAACACGAACGTGCAAAACACCGATACTATTGGGTAGAAGTCGACCGCGATCAAGCAGATGGTGCTGTTGACTGACTCATTACATTTTTAGTCTTTCATACACACCTCTGTCCACAGTCGCCAGGGGAAACTTATTATCCGACTGCCCTTCGTATATTTTCTTATGTTTGTCTTCTTAAATAAAAAGATGCTTGATTTATATTTGCATGAAATAATCTTATTGTTCCAGGATTAATAATTGGTACTGACATTCTTTCAACCTATACTTCTGAATATGTTTTTGTGCACGTAAATATCATTAAAATAGAATTTTCTCTGTTGATAGGTATAAGTGCTTATCTATTTTATTAATATTATGAAATATCTTGCTTTTGTAACAAAATAAAAAACTTGTGTCGTAAAATTTCCGTCACCCGCCTACTAGTGAGAAAACTGCTGAACTATCCATAATTCCATTTCTCCTGAATAAAATACTCCCCTTTCTGAAAGTAACAATAGATAAGGTTACGATTTTCTTTTATTTGAAAGCGTCATTTAATTGTAGAAATTCTCTGAACCACTTATGTGAAAATGGGATTAATTATCTGCCCATTTCCAGCGATATTTTCTGTTATTTTTAAAATACCGATATTCCATAGAATTAAACTTTCCATTTGATAAATAATTAAATTTATGGATATTAACAGAGCTATTATTTAGATTTAAATTGTTTATTGCAATTTGATAACGCATGACCCGCTTTCTTAAAAACAAAATTTCCTATTTTTCATATTCTGGAGTATTTTGAATAATCGGTGGATATTTTTATATATCTTAGATTTCATTCAATACCTTTTCTATACTCTATTTTAATTAAAGTTCTATTGTTATTGGATTTCCAGTTTGAAGATCTTCTCTTTAATTGCATGCAGATATAATTGACTTGAAAAAAAAAACTACGTTTATCTTGTCAGATTAATTATTTTAAATAACAAACATAACATATACATAATTTTTTCTTCCACATAATTACTTGAACATAGGCGTTCCATTTAAAATTCTATTGCCTTTTTCCCTTTTAATTCTTGTTATGGGAGAAACTAAAATAATATTTGTTGTTAGATCGTAATTAATATTCTGAATGCGCATGCAAACTTATTAATTTCATTAGATATGTTTTATAAATAGAATTTCCATTAAAATTATGACTATATAAATTGCACGAGTATAAAATGTACGAGTCATATAAAATGTATATGTGGGCGAATTAAAAACAAACTTTGTAAAGAATTCTTTTCCTTTCAAATCCACTTAGTAACACTGTAATATGTGCTTAAATGAATATGTTATATTTAAACGCGTTATAAAACAAACATTTGTATTTGACACATTTTCACACATATCTGAAATGTTTATGGTAGTGTGTTATGGATAACTGGAATGTTTGTGTTTGTGTAATTCACGTCAGAATCAAATAAAATGACACTATTAAAATAAATACTTTAAAACTTAGAAGGTAAGTTGGGATAACAGTACAGAATAGTTTAGTTTGTGAAAATAATCTGTTCTTTTTATGATCTTTGTTTTTTAACAGTTAAATATTGTTTTTGCCGTTAGAACACTATCTTTCAGTAATATAATTCATTTTTATTATCATTTCAGCCGAAAGATTGTCTGTTAGTTTTACAGAATTTTGTTTACAGTGTACAATGAATTATTAACTAATGATATTACTGGAAGAAATGCTGTTGTTCCTCATGTTATTACATACATATTACTGAAGAATACTGTCCACCTTCAGTAAATTTTCTGTCTGTATTAAAAGAATTTATTTATTCATTCAGAATAAGGACAGAGTAGAATTAAATTAGATTCAACGAAGGAAATAACCTATGTTTTCTCATATCTAAACGTAAATTAATTTTTTTTTCAACTCTGATACTAGAAAAATAATATTTTTAGAAAAATTATCTTAGAGTATAAAACTATTTTAGAAATTAATATAAAAATAATTCCACTAAGATTTGTTATTTATATAGAGGATATTATGGAATACTATTTATATTTGGTGCAAATGAAAACCGTATACAAATACAAACTGCAAATTTCATCCCTTGCAAATAAATAATAGTAATAATAAGCCTATTTTGAGGGTATTATGAGATAATCGGGAAATATGTAATAGGAAGAAAATAACAAAATTTGATTTAATGGTAGTATCTAGAGAGCATGATTAATATATAGGGTCTAAGTAGTTAGTCATTATACTTTAGTTAATTTACACAAATCACAAATATAAGGATCTGTTTCTGTGCCACCACAATCTTGGAGTATTACGACATATTGGTATTCCATATAACCCGACACCACCGGTTTGTAAAAAAAAATCTCTATATTTATTGGAATGAATTGCGAACTAAAAAACGAGTATTACATCATAAACTGTTGGTATTCAATAAAAAAATATTGAAAACTTATTTTCTGAAATTTTCCAAACACGAAAAACAAATATTTATTTACACAACGCGACACACTTCACGTTCTGAGAAGCATTCTGGAAATGTTCTTAAGTAGTTTTCATATTGCCGGTGGTGGCAGCATTTTACCAAACAGAAAACTTGGTATTCAATATTATGCGATTATTCCATAATACCTGAAGTTCCTATAATAATTTTGTCTTGATAAAATCAATGCATTTGAAAACATATTTTGTCGCAATAAACGTTATTCAGATATAGCCGAAATTTGACTTTATTCCGATTTTTTCTGTCCCTCAAATTTCCTATTTGCATCCAAAAATTGACCTCTACATAGGCGTCCGATTTTTTTTAAAAGTAGTATTGTAAAACAGGAGGATTGAACAAAATCATAAAATCCTATTGTCTACGAGAACAACAGATCCCTTGATTTTTATTTTCCTAATACATAGTGTAAGGAAAGTATTGTAATAATAATGTGCGAGTGCGAAGACGATAGTATCTGATAGAGCTCTCATTGGACAAATATGTTATAGACCACTATCGTAAGAATTGTATTTTTTCTGTCCCTCAAATTTCCTATTTGCATCCAAAAATTGACCTCCACATAGGCGTCCGATTTTTTTTAAAAGTAGTATCGTAAAACAGGAGGATTGGACAAAATCATAAAATCCTATTGTCTACGAGAACAACAGATCCCTTGATTTTTATTTTCCTAATACATAGTGTAAGGAAAGTATTGTAATAATAATGTGCGAGTGCGAAGACGATAGTATCTGATAGAGGTCTCATTGGACAAATATGTTATAGACCACTATCGTAAGAATTGTATACTTTTCATACAAATGGGCCGATGTATTAGATATTTAAATCATTCTGCCAACCAATAAGGAAATGCGACAAAGTATAAGTGGTGTATATTACGGCGATGTAGTCAAGCTTTAGTAGCTATGAGCTAACGTCAAACAAGATGACCCAGTTTCAAAACGGAATGTCCAATGTTCGAATACATCTCATTACAATGTGTTAGAAATTTATCTGAATCTACGGTATTCCACAATATTCAGAATGGAGTCACTTTAGACATTTCCTTTTGAGAATTTGTCAAAGACAGCTTAATCATCAAAGGCTAAAAATATTCAACTAAAGATACTTCTTGTGTTACCATGTACGTCCAAACATGAAATTGAATATCTGAATGGATGCTCTTCGTGCACATATTTTAATTTATCGACATTTCATGTTTCTATCTTTCATTGCATTTTTATGGAAGGTAAAAATTTAAACTCTAAATGGACATAGGATTTTCTTTATTTCAAGCCATTTCCGGTTTTTTCGTTTTCAGTTAATATTTCCGTTTTTCTATCATCCGTTTTCTAGTAACCTATCACGAATTTCACGGGATAACAACGGTATTTAAAACGTTATTGACGTCGATAGCAAATACTCCTCTTTTTAATGTTGCTCTTTTCAATGTATACAGTGGTCTTTAAATTTTTGTGGGTGTTTTCTTTTAAATTTGCATGATTATAAAAATTGAAATGCTTTATGTAATACAAATATTTATCATTTGAAATAAAGTTTAATATTGAGTTGAAAGAAATATACAAAATTGAAATACATTTAACAACACAGATGTTATCTTAAATTGAATCTCTCAAAAATAAATTTCAAAAACTGTACACAATTTTTTCCACCACTGTCGTTTTAAAATTAAATTTAGTATTTCTTCAGCTGCTGTTTAAAAGAAAGTTAAATGTGACGTGGAAATATCTCTAAACATATATAGGCGAGTCTAAAATGTGTAACTAAACAACATGATCCAATTTTGTAAAATGACCTTTAATTTATATGCATCGCAAAATTATCCTTTGTTTTATTTTTAACTAGCTCACACAATCGACAGCTCCTTGGACATATTTAAAATTACTTTAAATATTATAAACAAATAAGCCTAGTGGTGGGCTCCGTACTGAGTGATCGTTAGTACGACAACTACTAGAAGACATCACACACGAAGGGAGAGAGGGGCTAAAAGTAGATATTCTTTGGAAGCAGCAGCATAAAGTTCATAAAAATATGTATCTATATACTCATATACTATTAGGAATCCTTTTTCTTTACATTTCAAATGCAACTGCTTGATAACGCATATCTTGTCAGTTATTTTAGTACGTAATAGATAGTTTTTTTAACATAAAATTTAATAATTTTAAATTAAAAAGTATTAATATATCATGTATTGATTTTTATTGAAATAAATTTGTTCCTACTTCGGTACATAATGTAACATCTCAGCACGGAAGGTGGCATCACTCAATTGTGACAACTTGTGACATAAACGGAAGAATAAAAAATCACGAAGTTTATGAGACGTATTTAATGGATAACACGTATTCGTTGATATGCGAATTGAAAAAATAAGTTTATAATAGTAACTAGCGGCCCGTCCCGGCTTTGCACGGGTACACAATGTAATTTTTTTATTACATTCGTTTTCCTGAATTTCCTGAAAACTGTTGCTGAAATATGGCGAAATGACCTAAAACTTTCGAATCCCCCTTTAACCACCTTTAAGGGGGGGGGATTTCTAAATTCACTGAAATACGTGTTTAATCAATTGTTTAGTAGATTTGTTTTCCTGAATTTCGCGCACCTACATAAAACAGCTGCTGAGATATGGCGAAATGTCCTAAAATTTTCAAAACAACCCCCTTTAAAACCCTTCGGGGGCAATTTCTAAAATCACTGAAATGCGTGTTTATCCATTTTTTAGTAGATGTGTTTTCCTGAATTTCACGCTCCTACCTAAATCCGCTGCTGAGATATGGCGAAATGACCCGAAACTTTAGAATACCCCTTTAGCCACCTTGTGTGTGTGGGGGGGGGTTCCAAAATCGCCGAAATAGGTGTTTAACCAATTTTTTAGTAGATTTGTTTTCATTAATTTAGCCCTCCTACATAAAAGCTGAGATATGGCGAAATGACCTAAAAAATTCGACCCCCCCCCATTTAACCACCTTCTGGGGGGAATTTCCAAAATTGCTGAAATATGTGTTTAATCATTTTTCAGTAGATCTGTTTTCCTGATTTTCGTGCTCCTACCTATAACTGCTGCTGAGATATGACGAAATGACCTAAAACATTCGACCACCCCCCTTTAACCCCTTTGGGAGGAAATTTCTAAATTCGCTGAAATACGTGTTTAACCAATTTTTTAGTAGATTTGTTTTCCTTAATTTCGTGCTGCTACATTAAACTGCTGCTGAGATATGGCGAAATGACCTGAAACATTTGACCACCCCCTTTTACCACCTTCAGGGGGGAATTTCTAAAATCGTTGAAATACGTGTTTAATCATTTTTTTAGTAGATTTAATTTCCTGATTTTCGCGCTGCTACCTATAACTGCTGCCGAGATATGGCGAAATGGGGTAAAACATTCGACCACCACCCTTTAACAACCTCCGGGAGGGAAAATTCTAAAATCCCCGAAATATATGTTTAATCATGATTTTAATAGATTTGTTTTCCAGATTTTTGTGCTCTTAATTAAAATTGCTGCTGAGATACGGCAAAATGACCTAAAACATTCCACCCCCCCCATTTAACCCCATCCGGGAGGGGAATTTCTAAAACTGCTGAAATACATGTTTAATCATTTTTCAGTAGATCTGTTTTCCTGATTTTCGTGCTCCTACCTATAACTGCTGCTGAGATATGACGAAATGACCTAAAACATTCGACCATCCCCCTTTAACCCCTTCGGGGGGGGGGATTTCTAAAATCGCTGAAATACATGTTTAATCATTTTTTTAGTAGATATATTTTCCTGATTTTTGCGCTTCTACCCATTACTGCTGCTGAGATATGGCGAAATGACTTAAAACATTCGACCACCCCCCTCTTTAACCCCTCGGGTGGCGAATTTCTAAAATTGTTGAAATAAATGTTTAATCATTTTTTTAGTAGATTTATTTTCCTGATTTTCGCACTCCTACCTATAACTGTAGCTGAGATATGGCGAAGTGACCTAAAACATTCGACCACCCCCCTTTAACCCCCTTCTTCCTGATTTTCGCGTTCCTACCTATAACTGCTGCTGAGATATGGCGAAATGACCTAAAACATTCGACCACCCCCCTTTAACCCCCTTCTGGGGGAATTTCTAAAATCGCTGAAATAGGTGTTTAATCATTTTTTTAGTAGATTTGTTTTCTGGAACTTCAAGCTCCTACCTATAACTGCTGCTGAGATATAGCAAAATGACCTAAAACATTCGACCACCCCCTTTTAACCCCCTTCTGGGGGGAATTTCTAAAATCGCTGAAATAGGTGTTTAATCCTTTTTTTAGTACATCTGTTTTCTGGAAATTCAAGCTCCTACGTATAATTGCTACTGCTGAGATATGGCGAAATGATCTAAAACATTCGACCACCCCCCTTTAACCCCCTTCGGGGGGGGGGAATTTTCAAAAATCCCTTCTTATTGCTTGCCTAGGCCATAACAGCAATCTACAGTCCAAATTGCGTGACCCTGACTTCAGTAGTTTCGGCTTGGCGTTGATGAGTCACCCAGTCAGTCAGTCAGTCAGTCACCGTTTCTTCTTTATATAATAGTATAGATGAAAACTAATAAATGTCGTCGCCAAATATATATATATATATAAATAAAAATTAAAATAAAAAAATTCTAACCGTTATTATAATCGTTAAAAAACTTAAAATTGTCTTATAAAATAAATTAAAATTAAATAAAACTTTTTCAAGCTTTCTGCTGAACAGGTTGGGAGGAATAGACAAACGACATACTGCTGCGCTATCAGACACTTACGTCAGAACAGTTTAACCCCTTAACAGCTTACGGGACAAAACACCGCTTTTTCCGCACTAAAATATTTGCCTTATTTAATCGAAAAATGTTTGCCAATTAATAAAAAGAAGATTACAGTTAAAAATTACTAGTACACTTTTCTTGGCGTTTGGGCAAAATCGTTAAGTGGTTAAAACAAAATATTAAACGAAGCATCAATTTTGCTAATGCATGAGTATCATTATCCAAACAAAAATTTTCTAGGCTTACTGTCTGACTTTTGGAAAATATTTGTCTCGTAATCTATGACAGGGCCGCAAATGTTTCACACGGAAAAAATCTAGAATTTAGAAAAATCAATCTCATTGTATAAAGTGTTTATTTCATAATAAAAAATAACTATATTTTAAGAAAAAATTGCTACATTTTTAAGAACAATAGTTATCTATTGGTTCCAATCATATGTTATAATACTAGCAAATCTTGTGTGTGTGTATGCAAATTTTATCTTAAAAACGGCTCTAACGATTTTGACCTAATTTTGTATTTTATCGTTTTCAGCTACGAGAAGACCATTGGGCTATGTCACATGATCGAGAAAATTCAATTAATGGGTCATTTTGGGTCAGGAACAAGCTTATTTTATGTAAAGAAAGGCTCAATCGATTCGGAATAAATTTTATATCCAACCGTTTTCGAGCATAGAAAGACCATTGTACTAGCTCCGATGATCGAAAAAATTCAATTTATGGGTCATTTCGGGTTACTAAAAATTAAGGTCAAGCTTATTTTATGTAAAAAGCGACTGAAACGATTTTTACTAAATTTTGTATCCTACCGTTTAGGATTACGAGAAGACCATTGAACTAGGTCACATGTTCAAGAAAATTCGATTAGTGAGTCATTTTTGGGTCACTACGGGTCATTGAAATTCAATGTGAATGAAGGTTGAAACAGTTATTAAGTTTTAGAACAGTTGGCAGTAAACGAAATTGCAAATTTAGCAACATTTCGCGAAATATCGTCAAATTTTACGAAATGTTGACGCCATTTGGGAGACTTGGCACCAAATGAAGTAAATTCGCAAAGTTTTTTACTTTTCGCCAAATGTTGGCGACTTTTAACGACTTTCAGAATCTGAAGAAATTTTCTAGAAATTCTAAACCGGAGCCGACATACATAATTCAACCAATCAGAGTCCACAGTCGTTTCTGAACGGAATGCAGTACTTTGCTTTTTGACGTATAAAAAGGCGTACAGGCCTAGATATCCTGCAAACAAAAGAAAGTGTGCAACGAACTAAAAATGTAATTTGAAAGGATGTCCTTTCGTTATAAATTTGTAAGTAATGTAAAATTTAGAAATACGTACATAGTTTTAAGTTTGATTGTTTCTGTGAATAATACTGTTATAAAACAAAATGCTTTATAGCAATAATACAGCAATACTTTATTTTTATATCGAGTTGAACACAAAGCTGGCTTTAACCGATTTTCCCTGCTGGTTAGAATGGAAAACATAGTGCTTAAAGGTTTTGTTTTATTTCATAAGTAATTTTAAAAAACTCAATAAAAAATCGAAAAATTGCCTTTAAAGCTCATTATTTCAGACATTTTGGTAAATTTTCAGTAGCTCTGTGTGAGCAGCGGTTTCTTCATTATTCTAGATTCCGTTTAATCGCATTTTTTAAATAAATCTTTATTATCAGATATTTTATTTTCTCAGTATACATTTAACAGAGAATTTAATTTTTTCTTTTGTGTTTTCGGATTGCAAATCAAATATCATGTTTCCTGTGTACTTGACTAATTGATTACTGGAAAGTCGCTTACTGAGTTAGACATGCCCTTTGTTATGGGTTGCGATTTTATTCTTAGGTAATAGACTTTTGTGTCGTATTAACCTTAAAGTAACCTTTACTAAAGATCTTAAATAACATTTCCACACGCTAATAGCCGTCACTTAAAGCTCGCTAGCTTTAATGCGATTCAGTTAAAGTAAGTCTTTGGAAGTAACGTAAGGCAGTTTGTATTTCTTCAGAATATGTTAGTTTAAACGAATGGGCACTAACAAATAAGTAATGCATAACATAGAAGTGCATGTATAACATTTAAAGTATATATATATATATATATATATATAGGGGAGAGACCGGGGCAAGATGACTATGTTAACAATTTTTGTTGTTTATTAATTTATTTTGAAGTAATAGTAAAATTAATTTTACATGAACTGATAGAGTATACCTTTGTAGTTTTAAATACATTACCATTTAATTTTTCCAATAAAAAAAATAAAGGATAATTTTATTTTTTCATAACATTAACAAATCGTCACCTTGCCCCAGTACTGGGGCAAGATGATTTTGGCCTTGGGGCAAGATGACAACACTGAAAAAGATTGAACATATTTTATCTTTTGAATATGTTACATGGTTTAACAAATGATAACTGTGTTTTTACATCTTACAAAGTATCAAAACTAAGCATACTGCATTGATTGTAACGTAATTTTGAAGTGTTTAGTTGTGCAGCTAACAATAGTCACAAATAAAAATACCATTTTCATAATTGGAACATTCTTCATGCCACCACTCTTGGCATTTACAGCACTGGATCCATTCTTCTGTTGGTGGATCACAATGCCGGAAGTTGGCCTTAAACGCTTTTTGATTTTTTTGGGAGGAGGGGGACCAGCGGGGGAGGGGGGAGGTCTTGACCCCGTCGAACGGTATTCTCCTCGTACGGATCGGACGCTTGGAAGTGGAGATACGGACCCCGATAGGGTCTTTCTTTCGGGAGGCTAGGGGGGAGGGGCTTAGCGGATGGCAAAAATGTCTTCCTCTGGTCGCCCCCTTTCGAACGACACCTCCCCCGATCCCATGCGCCCCTTAGCCCCAGAGGAGATAGAAGCGCAAGGTCGTGCGAACAAATACACAGACAAACAAGCGTTTACAGGATTTAAATAGAATGGACAACATAGTTAGTTTAATAAATTCCGAAACACAGGGCCAGATGACGAGCTCGTCATCTTGCCCCAGGATGCCTGTTTAAAAATATTCGTTTTCATTGCCATGAAGGAAGGCGATTAATTGACATTTATTCATGGTAATAGGTAGTATTTAAACTAAGTTACTCATAAATATTAAAGAGAAACGATATATCTTACCTGTATCTGTAGCAGAGCTTATTTACACATGCATAAAAGTTATAACATGGCAGCGGAAAACAATCAAAGCTTCACAACTGACACAAAAATGGCGATTTCAGAGTCTCTATAGTATTGTTTAACGAACGGCCGATAGGAGAGCCAGTTGTGTCCGGTTGATGCTGCCACCTATCAGAAAACGGAAAAATTAAGACATTCGTCATCTTGCGCCGGTCTCCCCTATATATATATATATATAATATATATATATATATATACTGCTATATTTCTCTTTTTGTTTAACAATTCCTTATTAAATACGTTTTTGTATTTAATAATGCTCCCTATTCCTTGATTTTTGCAGATATCATGTTCAGTTATTCAATATTTGTCTATTTTTATTCAATTCTCTTTAAGTTTGACTTTGTAATGGATCGGGCAATTTGAGTTAATAAATTTGGTTCATGCCTATTTACACAAACAGAAATCAATTACATTTTACTTACATTATTGGAATATTGCGCTTGATAAAGTGTTCCACTATATAAGTTTCGAATTGCTTCTTGTAAATATTTTCACTTTCTCCGCATTGGACTTTTTCCCACTTATTTTAATTTTGAGAATATTACATTTTTGGATATATATATATGTATTGTGTTATAATTATCGGTTTATCTATTGTCGATTATTTATGTGGTTTAATGTTTATTATTAACAAAAGTTTTATTAAATATATGAAATTAATTTCAAAAGGTATACATTTTGGAAATATTAATTATTGTAACATATGTATTTTTTAACAGAAACCGATTTCTAGAAGCTTCAAATATGCAAAAGCAAATTTACAGCTCATTCGCACAAGTAGTTAAGGAATTACGAAGAAAAACCTACCCACTTTGCAATTAGTTTTGCAACGATTAAAAATGAATTCAAACTTTAGGAGTTCCAAACTTTAAACATGCATCCTGAGTACTTGATTATAATTACCGCAGAATCCAAATAGTCTGTCAAAATTAGGTGATATTATTGAAGGTTTAAAAGATGGATATCCCGAAATATGTCCCTTCCCCTCTCCGTCTGAAATTTTTGTAACCACATGAGTTCATTGGTCATGTGTGTTGGTTTTCTAAATTCCGACGCGTTCCTGACATAAAAGTGGGTGGGTGGGTTATATTATATAATATATGTATATTTACTTACGTGAAATATTTTTTGTCTGATAAATTTTATTTTCTTAGACTCATTGAATTTTAATAATAAAAAGTGGTTGCATTTATCTTGTATCTTTGATTAGGATCTATTGAGTCCTAAATAAATGTTGAACTTCAAAAAGTATGTCAGGATGCAGTTAAATTGTCATGGCCCAACATGAATCTTGAAACATTTTCCTTTTGTACTTCGGATAAATTCTTGGCCTTCATGAATTATTTCTTATTCATTCCAATGAAATTTCTATTTGCTTCATCGGTATGGAATACATTTTCTTTTATTTTCCAAGGTCATTTTCGATATGTCACAATTTGGAAAATGGAATACGCTTTCATAACATAGCCTTTATGACCAACTTCGTTTGAGTTCCAGAATGTTTTTTTTATTCTCCACTAAGAGTCCAATTCCGATTCTGTTACTTGCATAAACACAAGTTTCCACTTGAAGATTATTGAAGAACAAAAATGGTTTCTCTCTTCGTCATCCTTTTCTCTCATGAAGGCATTGTAGAAGGTCTGATAACATTTTGGTGCATGTAATAATGTAAAATCTCTTTTAGGGAATAGAAAATATTTTGAAGATTTTTTGATTGATAACTCATTGTCCATCATCCATCATTAAAATATTTTGTAACTCCGCGGGGTAGATTATTTCTAAGTCTCGTGATATATTTAGGTGCGTGTTACAAAGTTAGGCAAACGTGGTTTCTGATTTGCTTCACATTAATTGATTTTCCTTTGGGGCTACATAAAGAAGCTTGTTTACGAAACTGCTGTTTCGTCAGAAAAGTTATTCAAGCTGTTGCATGGATCTGTCCTTTGGCACTTACTCTAAGTGCTAAAACGTTTTGTTGTCGGCACATATTATGTATGATACTGTGTACTTGGACCTTGTACATTTTGCGTCGATAAATTCTTAATAGGGTGATCATGTTAACGGTGTTCGTGCACTTCGCAGCCATAGATCGTTGGTACGGCGATCACATACAGGGATCTTGTGCGATTATCGCCTCATAAATTATTAAAATGATACACACTGTGAACTTTGCGTACGGAAACCGTATGAAGGGCAATTATTTCAACAGATTCAGGACTATAAACAGCAATCACTCAGTGGGCCCTGTGCGCCTCGTAAATGGTAATTTAAACCGTAAACATCTTAGTCCAAAAAATAAATTTTTGAAAGAGAAAGAAACGTTCTATATTTTTTATAATGATTGAAATCTGATCACTAAAACGCTACAAGTTTAAAAACAGTTTATAAAATATGAAATTAAAAAAAGACTAAAGCAAATTCCCCTGGAAATATGTATTGCACAAAATAATCTAATGAAAAACAAGTAACATTTGTCTTATTTATCAAATCTCCTAATATCGGATCCATAGCCAAGTTTGGCGAAAAACATCAGCGATGTAATATGAACAATGTAGTATCAATATTATGGGAGTGACAACAATGGGTACAACAATAAAATTAATTTTTTTCACTAAGCCACGCTTGCTAAAATTTACAAATTGACTGTAGACCCGATTATGGAAGAATCCCTTGTTTTTTTACTTCAAATCCTCCTTTGACTCCCTTAAGGGTTGAATTTCGAAAATCACTAAAATGCGTATTTAACCATTTTTTAGTTGATCTGTTATACTGAATATCACATCTAAACCTTTTTATCACCCACATTTTACCTCCTTAAGGAAAAAAACATTTCTCAGTGGGTCCTTATTATGTCTTTGTTCAAAAGTTCACGTTTCTAGCTTCAGTTGTTTTGTCTGTGCGTTGGTGAATAGGCCAATAAGGTCAAAACCTCTTATGGGTGTAGATTTCTATTTTAAATCAATATATACTTTTTTTTATCAGTAAAAATACTGTTTAATAAAGCCTTTTAAAACAGGAGATTTTAAAACAAAAGCATCCTTTACCTTAATAAGATTAAATCAACAGCATATTCAGGTTTGTTTATCTTGTAAATTATTCTACCACTCTCTTATGAAATGCTTATATTCGATAATTTAATTTAATTCATAGGAATTTTAATAAAAGTGCAAACGTTAAAATAGATTGCCAAAAAATGTGTAATCTTACAAAGATGCCTAAACCACTTTAAAATTGAAAGCGTACGGTAACAAAAGTTTTAAATGGTATTGATCACTCTTCATTTCTGAATAAAACAGAAATGTTTGAAAAAGATAAAATGAATCACCCGATACGTTTCAAGTTATTCAAAAATACATTTTGGCCATAAATTCAAATGTATATGTGCATATGTAGACAGTATTCTTCTATGTAGAAGAGAAGTATTTTATTTAAAAAAGATAGAATGAGTAAAAAAAAATAAGTTAAGCATGTGATGAAACTAAACGACCCATTTCTTTCTAATACGTTTTGTGTACCGAATCCATAAGGCTAAACTGGAATGTGAAGATTAGATCGTTAGAAATTGAACAGCGATGTCATTGATAAGTTCAAATACTTTCGACCTTGCCGAATAACATTCCAAACTCTGGAATAGACGGCTAATTAGAGATTTCGGAAGGTGGACATTTATTTCAAGTAGGAAAACAAGGAAAGGAGGATTATACACTTTAGTGAAGACTTGAAAGAACAGGATTTAATGAATGACATCATCATATGTCAAAGAAAAGTAACAGGATAAGTATCTCATTAATATAAAATAAATATTATAAATAGGTTTTCATAAATATAAATAGCTTTCTAATGTCTCTTATTGACTGACATTATATAAAATTGTTTGGACTCAATTCTTTTTTATCAACTCCAAGACAACAATGAAGAAAAATGGTTTCTATGCCATTCTGGCATGTAGATTTCTATTTTTGTAATAAAATCTATTAAAGATACTTAAATATCTAACCACTTAATTATGTTAATATTTTATGCGATGAAAGAAATTAATACATTTTTTATTGTCGTCCCTAGTAACTGATATCATTCCCTCACATTACAATAAATGTGCCACTATCAACTCTGTAAATGGAACACGTATTCTAAAGGCCTATGATAGTTTGTATAGAATTAACGTACTAAAAACGTCGTGTTATTTTCTTAACAAAATTCTTCAATTGCTAGCACAAGGTTTTCAAGTATTAGATGAAAGTAAGTATTTTTATTACCTATCATTCCCTCATCTATTATAAATTTAATCCTTCGTGATTCAACAACTCAGATTTGAAAAATAGCTTTGAGATTATCTTAAGCACGTAAAAAATAGAACACAAAAATAAAAAAATATATTGACTAAAATATACATATTTCATATCTGCAATAAACAAAAAATGACATCAATTTTCCAGTACAAAATTATAAAGTATACGAAGTTACCTTTGTAAAAAATCTTATTTTTTTGGACGTCTAAAGCCTTTTTAATTTGACAAAATTCATTTTAGCAACAACGCTGTAAAAGTGGCCAAATGCTAAATAAAAGTTGTGTATGAAAACTTAACTCAATATGTTTAGAATTCTATTAACTGGTGTGTTGGAAGATAGCAACAATAAATAAAATCTTCTTTTAAAACCCACCGTATGACTAACATTGACTTTTGGCTATGTTGCAGATGTGCAACACGGTGATAGAAAAGCTAATAAAATTTCTTTTTCTGTTAATGTGTTTTAAAAGATATTTAGCAATTGAAAATATACTAACTAGGAAGGTCTCCATAAGCGTATACTCAGAAAAATGGGAAAAAATATAGAATATTCTTCTCATGGGGATACATACGTTTAGAAAAGAAATTGCTGTGAAACCTCGATATAACGTCCGTAAAAAAATATGAACATTTCATGTTTTTCACAATTTATCGCTGGTTGGCGACACCATGAAAAAAGAAATATGCTTTTATCATAAATACTCTTTTAGGAAAAACATTTTCTACTCTTCCTAAGTTAGTTTAACTCAAATAAACACACTTTTATAGCTAAGGTTTGACCATATACATTTCTTTGTATATATAAAGAAAATTAACGATCGTATTCTACGGATTAGAACAAATTTAAATTGATAAAAAATGCTTCAAACTAAAATTTGAAGGCCGATTCTGAGCACTGAGTATTTGACTTCGCGATTGGTAGTTGTCGGAGACAACAAGAGAAAGGTATTGTTTCCATGGAAACAACGAGTTATTCAATATCAAAATGAAAATGAAAGCTTTCTTAATCGAGCAGTTACTGTTTAAATACACTTCAAACTTATCCAGCCGGTGAAACCATGTAACGTTAAATAATTTCAGCAACACTCAACTTGTATATATACCGGGTGATTATAATTAAAGTTACGATTTCAAAAATCGATAATTTTAAAACTACTAGTCCGAATGACTTGATATTTTAGCAGAACAATCGTGAGGCAATGGAATTTTATTTGGTGAACGAAAAAAATAGTTCTAAAATGTACCGATAGATGGCGCTGTCAGGGTAATGTCAGGGGAAAGACCAAAAATTTATTCTTTAAACACATGAATGTTGTTAGTCAAAAGGGAAAAAATAGAGTTCAGGGATTTACTAAAAATGTATTAGCGAAAAGACAAGAATACGTGTTTACAACGACAACAGCAATAATGACAAAATATGAAAAAAAAAAAAAAAAAGATTTATGGAACAAACATTTTATTGATGATTAAAGTATAAGTTGTTCGATATTCCCTCCGCCTTGTTCCGCTACTAATTTGAAGCGCAAAACGGCAAGCTCCACAACAGATCGGACGGTATCTGTACTGATGCAATGGATGTGGTGTGTGGTTCTTGCCTTCAAATCGGCTAGATTCTCATTTCGCCCGCTGTAAATAACATTCTTCAGGTACCCATAGTTGCAACGTATTAGTAATTTGCATATCTCCAGACAATCTGAACCCTGACAGCGCCATCTATCGGCACATTTTGGAACTATTTTTTTCCTTCGCCAAACAAAATTCCATTGCCTCATGATTGTTTTGCTAAAATATCCAATTATTCTGACCAGTAGTTTTAAAATTATCGATTTTTGAAATCGTAACTTTAATTATAATCACCCGGTATTATATATGGTTATAGAAAAAATAACAAAACTATTTAATTTCATAAAGTACTGCGCAAGCATTTAACAGAAAATTTTCAAATACATTAAAATCGCTTGCATTTGGGAATGAAAAAGTGTTGTTCATCAAATTGCGCTTTTTTTCAACAAATACTCGAACGTATTTTATTTTTTTCGAAATTTTCTACCGGGATTTCGCAGCTAAATTTGACATTACGTACATGTGTAGTTTCATTAACACTTTTTTCAAAATATTCTAAGTATGCGCTTTAAGGAGACGTTCCTTGTAAGACATCATTTTTATACAAAGTGGTTTTCACAAGTATTTCATAATTTGAATATATAAGGCAAGGAATTGAATCCACTTATACACATACTATACAATAGAATAAGACTAATCTAATTCAATAAAATGCATATTAAAGATTTTTAATTAGAATAACTAAGGTTAATCTATTTTGAAAATTTTCATTTGGGATCATTAAAAAAAAAGAAAAGAAAAAGATTCAGAGAATGACACTGCTATTAAAACGTTTTTAACATGGAGTTTTATTATTTTAAAACCGTATTCTTCGAAATAGGTGTGAATTTATGATTGGGAATTGATATCCTGAAGCAAAAAATAATGAAATACACGAATTATTTTATTGTATACTGATGTTTCTCATTATGGCAGGCGATTCTTTTTCACTCATTTCATTTCATAAACCACTTATTTCAAAATGTAAAAAAATGTGGTATTTTTTGGACAAAAAAAAAATCCTATAAAATAAAAACGAATATTTAAAAAATAGTGTCAAATCTTCCGAGAGTTAAATAAAAACCCTGTTTCGATTTTTTGAATGCTGCACATGTACAAAGCCTGAATTTAAAAAAAATATATATGAAATCCTGCTCAAAAATTTGCTTGGAAAATGTTTTCTCTACAAAAGTTTTTCGAAAAGATCATTCAAAATGAATCGATTCCGTCACATAATATATGTAGAAAACAGGTATTTTCTAAAATATTCTTGAGAATAGATAAAATAATATACAATGGAATATACTTTAACTGACACATGATACACAGGGTGTTCCAAAAGGATTGAAACGGATTTGCAATTTTTATCTGTTGGAGATAGTGTGAATTGCAACAGTGGCAGTATTCCAAAATAAAATAAGAGTTAAGATTCTGTTAATAAAATAGTGGTTGATGTGAATATTATGGCGATGAAAAGTTACGTTTTTTGAAATTTTATACGGTCCTTAGGTCCTATAAATCCTATTTAGACAACTTTTCTCTCTGCTCTGACAAGTATAACAATACAAATTCCAGTTTTCTACGACCAAAATGTACCGAGGTATAATACTTTGAATTTTATGAAATTCCAGAATTTCCCTGAAATAAAAACGTTTTTATTGCCGAAAAGCAACAAAATTTCATAAAATTCAAAGTGTCATAACTCCGTGAGTTTTCGTCGAAAACCTGTCAGAGCAGGGAAATATTTTCTATAGATATAACGTATAGGACCCAAGAATTGTATAAAATTTTTTAAAGTGTAAGTTTTTGAAAATTAATGGCAGGACTGTGTTATGAACATTATCTTAATTCCTAGATTATTTGTGAACACTTTTTGCATTGCTTACCTATCTCTAATATGTGAAAAATGAAAGCGCATTTTATTCTTTTTCGAAAACGCGATGTGTGCACACGTCAATTTGAGATATTTTGCAAATATATTACTTATGGTGGAAGTTTCTAAGTTGTACTTGTTCAGAAAAAGCCAGTTATATACAGTACTTTAAACCTTTTTTGTATATTTGTATGGGTGTTTCAATTCAAACAACTGGTGAACTGAATTAGGTATAGTGAAACGAGTATGAGAAGTTAACGTACCGATCTCGGGAATGGTAAGAGTTACAGAAAGCAAATATGAAATGATGTCTTACATGTCAAAGTAATTATTAAAAGCCTAGATATATAATTTTTATATTTCAATCACCTTCATAAATACGCCACTAATTGCATGCCCATTTAATGATAAAATTAAGACATGGAAGAAAGATAAAATTTATATTAATTTAAAAAAAGGTTGTTCAATGCATCCAATATCGGGGTACATGCAAAATGTATTTCTGACGATAGTGGACGTTTTGAGTATACTTAACTTGAATTTTTTAATGAAAATACATTGTACCTTGCTACATTTGGCCTATGTCACTGTTCTGCGCGCCACATACACCTCTAGACAGGCCGGCGCGCTGATTTCAAGGAAGACAGTCACGTGTCCTGCCGTAGGCGGGATGCAACGACCGATTGATGTCTGTTACTTAGTACAATAACTAACCCTATATGTTTTCTTAGGATAAATTTACTTATCTTTAAAGAGATAAATGTTATATTTTGTTATTTTCAAATTTGATTTGATTTTAATCTATAACATTCAAGAATAACGAAAATTCTCGAAACAGTAAGTAGATATTTATTTCTTATTGTTCATTTGTTTACATACATTAGAATATCTTTTAAATGTGTATGATTTCAACGCGCTTTAATTTCTTTAGAACTATTTTATTATATTTTTTAAAGTAAACAGATAATGCTTTTAAAATATGTTTTCGTAAGCTAATTAGTTAATAAAAATTATTTATATGGTAAATACATATAAGTATCATTTTCGAAAAATTTCCTAATATCTAGTTTTGGTTCTATCGTGTTTAAATTCCATGAACTAGAAAAGCTTTACAAGATGTATTACAAGTGGCTATAGTGTACAAGTTTTTAACAATGTATTCTTTCAGTTCATATTACTTATTGTTTGTTTGATTAAATACGCCAGAATATTTATTTAAACAAGTATATTTTCCACATACTTAAAATTGTTTAGAACTCTTACTTTTCTGATATATATATTTTTTAATTGATAAACAATGCTCGTAAACTGCGATTTATTAGGCTAATTATCTCGATAGTTGAAAAATCAAACGTATAAACACGTATAAATAATATCATTTTTGTAGAAATTTAGTTTCGTTTTTATCGTGTTTAACATCTTTAAATTATATAATTCGGAACAGTTTTTAAGGATGTATTATAAATAATTCTAATATGGCCTAAGAAATATCCTTTCAACTGATGTTAGAAGTGACTTTTTACCCTTAAGTAGGTATATGAGCCCTTTAAGATAGGTCATTTAATAATATGTATATACTAATGTTGTTTACACAAATGCATAGTTTTATTCAGTATTTAGGCTTTTAGCATAATTAATAATGATTATTTCGTGTATTTGATAACAATATTGCTATAATAATAACTAGCATACATAGTCAGAATTTCTTTTCGAGGAGAGTGGGGGATGAAAATCTCTTACATTATACTCTAAGCAACTTACAGTTGAACACATTGGAATGGGAAGGGTTTTAAATTTGAAATAAATAGCTCTAATGAATTTATAACACCTGATGCTAATACATTAATCAATTTATACAGTTAATTATCCTCCCACTCATAGCAGCACAAAATTCAACTTCCATTTCTGCTACCATGATTTAAAAAACTTAAGACTAATTTTTGAAAAAAAAATCACAATTTTTATTTTTTAAAGTTTAGTATGAGAAAAAAAATATTAACATATACTGTCATTTATGTATACTACAATTTATATGCTACTAGCTGACCCGCCCGGCGTTGCCCGAGTCTCTGTGATAAACTTAAATCTCTTAAAAAATGAAACTGTGGACACGGTCTACGATGGCTTGGGAACCGTATACCGGGCATGCTCGTACGCTCCGAAAAATCTTTTATTTCCCCATGTCACAGCCAGGGGAACATTCTGTTCTACACAAACCTCTTTCCGAGCGAATTTCTGAGACAGGTCCCCGCTGCCTACGTTACTGTATAGTAAGCGTGCTACAAAATTGAGTTGGTTTAGAGAAGATGGGAACATTATTAGCCAAGTCACAGTTAGCAAAAAAGGCACAGTTAGAGAAAATAACCTTAAATGAGGTGCCGGGGGGAGGGTTGTTCAAGCGCCCTTCAGCAAATGACTAATTAGGAGGACCACTATGCATCTTTCAAAATTCGTTCGTTTGCTTAAGCTAGGAACTTGATTACAAATTTCGCTTAAACTATTATTCGGAAATAGTGGTAACCGCTACTCATAAATTTAGTTTAATGTTACAAAGGGTGACTATTAAGTTAAATATAATGATTGGAATCACTTGCGTTGAAAACGGAAAGATAGTTGCTGAGATATGGAAACGGATCATAGTTAGAGAAAACACCTTGAAGGAAGGGCCGGGGGGGGGAGAAAGTTGTTCAAGTGCCCTTCAGCAAATGACTAATTAGGAGGACCACTATGCATCTTTCAAAATTCGTTCGTTTGCTTAAGCTAGGAACTTGATTACAAATTTGGCTTAAACTATTATTCGGAAATAGTGGTAACCGCTACTCATAAATTTAGTTTAATGTTATAAAGATTGACTATTAAGTTAATTATAATGTTTGGAATCACTTGCGTCGAATTCGGAAAGATAGTTGCTGAGATATGGAAACGGAGCATAGTTAGAGAAAAATCTTGAAGGAGGGGCCGGGGGGGGGAGAAAGTTGTTCAAGTGCCCTTCAGCAAATGACTAATTAGGAGGACCACTATGCATCTTTCAAAATTCGTTCGTTTGCTTAAGCTAGGAACTTGATTACAAATTTCGCTTAAACTATTATTCGGAAATAGTGGTAACCGCTACTCATAAATTTAGTTTAATGTTACAAAGGGTGACTATTAAGTTAAATATAATGATTGGAATCACTTGCGTTGAAAACGGAAAGATAGTTGCTGAGATATGGAAACGGATCATAGTTAGAGAAAACACCTTGAAGGAAGGGCCGGGGGGGGGAGAAAGTTGTTCAAGTGCCCTTCAGCAAATGACTAATTAGGAGGACCACTATGCATCTTTCAAAATTCGTTCGTTTGCTTAAGCTAGGAACTTGATTACAAATTTGGCTTAAACTATTATTCGGAAATAGTGGTAACCGCTACTCATAAATTTAGTTTAATGTTATAAAGATTGACTATTAAGTTAATTATAATGTTTGGAATCACTTGCGTCGAATTCGGAACGATAGTTGCTGAGATATGGAAACGGAGCATAGTTAGAGAAAAATCTTGAAGGAGGGGCCGGGGGGGGGGAGAAAGTTGTTCAAGTGCCCTTCAGCAAATGACTAATTAGGAGGACCACTATGCATCTTTCAAAATTCGTTCGTTTGCTTAAGCTAGGAACTTGATTACAAATTTCGCTTAAACTATTATTCGGAAATAGTGGTAACCGCTACTCATAAATTTAGTTTAATGTTACAAAGGGTGACTATTAAGTTAAATATAATGATTGGAATCACTTGCGTTGAAAACGGAAAGATAGTTGCTAAGATATGGAAACGGATCATAGTTAGAGAAAACACCTTGAAGGAAGGACCGGGGGGGGGAGAAAGTTGTTCAAGTGCCCTTCAGCAAATGACTAATTAGGAGGACCACGATGCATCTTTCAAAATTCGTTCGTTTGCTTAAGCTAGGAACTTGATTACAAATTTGGCTTAAACTATTATTCGGAAATAGTGGTAACTGCTACTCATAAATTTAGTTTAATGTTATAAAGGGTGACTATTAAGTTAAATATAATGTTTGGAATCACTTGCGCTGAAATCGGATAGTTCCTGAGATATGGAAACGAAGCATAGTTAGAGAAAAAACCTTGAAGGAGGTGCCGTGGGGGGGGGGAGCGGTTGTTCAAGAGCCCTTCAGCAAATAACTAATTATGAGGATCACTATACATCTTTAAAGATTGATTCATTAGGTTAAGCTAGGAACTTAATTTGAAATTTGACTTAGACTATTATTCGGAAATTCTGGTAAATGTTTTCTAGAAATACACCTTGAAGCTATGAATGTTGATTTTTACGATAATTTAGTAAAAATAGAACTGGTTTGGAGAAGTTTGGAACACTATTAGCTGAGATTTAATTAAACACTACGGGTGTAGCTAAAAATATTAAAATTGTTAAATATAATTAGACCCTTGTCCCTCGCCATTCCCGCAAATATAAAAAAATTTCTGTTAAATAAAGTTTTCTGTATTAATAATCTAGATCATAATAATATTTGTCATGTAAAAAAAGAACTTAAACCCGGCTAATTGTCATGAAGAAAAACGTGGCTGGAAAGTATTTCAAACAGGGGGATGTCTGTGTAAATTTTCATGTGCAGGTAGCGCAACAATAGCATGGCTTTACGCTGATAACTTCAATCCATATGGAAATTATTTAGTCAGAAATCATTATCTATGCATCGCTATTATTTAAGTACTTCTGTGAAGAATCGATGCAACCAACCAACCCCAGAGAAAAAGGTGTATTTTTGATGAAAGTTCTTTGTGGATATTAATTAATATTTCAGTAAATAATTGAAATATTAAAATTCTGAGGTTCAGGTACATCAGGAGAGGGTTTGGACTACCTATATCTATATGTGCAGTTTCTAGGTGGGCCAGATTTTCCTATCCATTGCCAACAGACACACACACACACACAGAGACACACACACAGAGCGAAACTTTATTTTATTAGTATAGACTAGCTAACCCACCCGGCGTTGCCCGGCCCGAAATATTAATAATCTGTTCTGTACGAAACTTGAGCCAACCCGTCGTAATCGGGTCCATAGAACCAGATATACTCCTATAGTTCCACCTTCCACCGCCAGGGGGCGCAGTCTGTTCTGGAAGAGGCCTTTTCAGAACACTCGACCCAACCAAATTTCCTAGTAGAATTGAAATTTAACCACGGGTAAACATTGCCAAAATAGCGGAAATCGCGAAAGTGGGTTACGTAATCGATCGGTTTCTAAAGGGTTAATGTAGATATTTTTTAAAACCCAACCGTGCGTTTTGAAGAAAATGAACGTGTCTATGATCTGGAGTTTACTGTTTGTCTGTATTCACATTTCCCGAGTTGATGCTGATTTTTAAACCTGGATCGAAAAACGAAAATCGCATGAGTGAGTTTTGGAAAGGATTTTTTTTCGGAGGGTTAAAATTAAAATTTTTCAAAACGTTTACCAGATTAAAAAAACAAAACAAAGGGATATAGATTAGGCGCGGTATTTTTAGTTTTTCGTATCTTGCTTATAAACGCAATTCGGATTTTTAAAGATAGGAGAAATAATTAAAAAAGCGAAATTGACTTACGGTAAAAAACGTTTTCGAAAGGGTTAAGTGATCTTTTTTAAACTAAAGGTTTCTAAGGGGTTAAACTAAAGGTTCTAAGGTTAAACTAAAGGTAGAACGTAGATGTCTTTAGGTGTTTTTTTTTGGGTTAATTGAGAGAGCCGATGCCAGATTTTATATATCGCAGAAAATCCGAATTTGCAAAAGAGAGTCCTGCGCACGAATTTTTTTGAAGGGTTAATATTCGTATTTTTCAAAAACAAATACAGATGTTGAAAAAGAAATAAATTTAGATATTGTCTGGTATTTTTAGTTTTTTGTACCTTTCTCTGAATCGCCGATGCAAATTTTTAAAAATTGCCAAAATCGCAAAAATTGCAAAACGGCATACAGAAAGTATACTTTTTCGAAGGGTTAATTTTCATATTTTTAAAAACCAATAGTGGCTTTGAAAATGGCAAACTAAGGTCTTTAATTTGGTGACCTTCGTTTTTCTGTATCTTTTGTATTCCGGTGGATGCAAGGTTCGGAAAACAGGAGAAAATAAAAAACATGAATTCGATACTTTTTGATTTTTTTTTGAAAGGGTTAATTGTAAATTTTTTTTCAAACCAACCAGATCGTTCGAGACGTACAAGTATGTTCTTTCAGAATATGTAGACGGTTTTTCCGTATTTCTAGCTGTTCGTGCATGGCGAATTTACAAAAACTTAAAAAGAAATGGAATGACCCACGCTTTGTTTCATCTTTTAACGGGGGAACGAATAAATGCCTTCTGGGCATGCGCAAGCTTTTTTCGGAAGACAGATTTCTTATTTGCGATCTTTGATCAGTTTTTAATTAATAACTACTCTAATTTTCAAAATATTAAAAATCTGAGGTTCAGGTGCACCAGGAGAGGGTTTGGACTACCTAAATCTAAATTTGAAGGCTTCTAGGTGGGCTAGATTTTGCTAGCCATCGCCAACAGACACACAGACACACAAAGCGAAACTTTCTTTTATTTGTATAGATTGATATTTACATAGACTGTTGTGTATTTACATAGACTGTTATGTATAATTTTTTAGAATGCATTCATAACAAATGAAAATTAACTAAGTTCATTAATATTAATAATTGAATCATATAAAGTATTGAGCTCCACTAGTGGCTGAGAGGTTCTGCTCTCAAAGCTGGTAGACGGGAGTTGCTCGTTTCAAATTCCTGCCGCGCTCGTCGACCTAATCGTTCGGAGTTTTTCGTGGTTTTCTACGAACCTTGCCATAAATACGGGTTAGGATCCCTTAGAAAGACCCCCCCCCCACGGAGGTCACTACCCCTTAGGACCTATAGCCCTCGAGTAGATAATCGGCCGTCATCAAATCAACCAACCAACCATATAAAATATTGTGAGAAGGTAACGAATATCAAAGTTTGTTCCCATGATATACATATTTTTTTAACTTTTATTACTACCACATTTAAAATTAGTTTAAACAATTATATAAAAAAAATTAACAAAGAAAAACCTGACAAAAAGAAGATTAAAAAATAATTTACTCTTAAAAAAGTGATTTATTTTATTTTATTATTTAAAATGATTAGTTTGATCTCATATTAATATTTATTACTTATGTTTTTACGAATTTCATAAGGATTTTTAAATTATAATACCCTACCTTATTTTTTACCTTTATTTACTACCTTAAATGTGAATAAATGTAATACATGATAAAGAAAAAAAATGAATACATGACAGGAATAAACTTAAGTATATTGTAAAATGTAGGGAATTGTCATAATAACATATTAATATTCTTTGATTATTTATGTATGTAATTTTTTTTTGTTGTCTAAATTGCATTGTGTCATTCACAAATAATTGTATATCTGTGAAAAATATTTTAATACTTTAAAATAGCTGGAATTTTTTTTAACCGTAAATATATTGATGTGGATACTTTTTCTGCGTTATCCGTTAAATTAACTCTGCATCATTCGTTAATTTATTTAATATATCTTAGTAATATAATAGTTATGCATATTTGTTTACTACAGTAAGGTTTATCGAAAAACATTTGCAGCTAGATTCATTTCAAATTTATATCATAGAACTGCTTACTTCTAATGCTAACTGTGTAAAAAGTCCGCCTTCGGTAGCCGCCATTTTGAATCAGTGCGCAGGCCTAGTATTGAGACGGCTGTGTGCACGCAATTAGTGACGTATTTAATCCGCTTATTAGATATCTGAAAAATTAATTAGATATCTGAACTTTTAATAAAGTTTTGTTATATGTAAGACATTTTATACTAATTTGAGGATGCTCTGCATTTTTGTAATTGACTGTGACGTTTTTGAGATAGGAACGCCAACTTGACAGTTTACCACTAGAGGGCGTTGCCAGGTACTTCGTCGTGTAGTGCATACCTTTTTTACTATACCTAGATACCACTTTCATTACAGTAGCTAACGCTGTTTACCAGTTATTTGAGGCAAAACTTAATAAAAGAAACACTCTGTAGCAGTCTAATTATAGAGGTTAAACGTCGAACCCTATAATTATAATAAAGTTAAATATATTATTAAAAATTACAAAAAAATGAAATATTATCTACATTTTAGAATACATTTCACGTAAAAATATAATTTGATTTTAAGTGAATTTGATAGGTTCATAAAGCTTTTATGTACCTTTTTAAATATATTCCCAATTCTTGCTAAGAAGTAATTAATTTCATTTATTCCTAACTTTGAGAATGACATTAAAGACATGAATTATTCAGTAGTTTTTGACATACTAAATGAATTGCTGCTATTCAGTACTTAAATGAGCCATGTAACAATTATTAAGAAACTTCTAGAATTGCTGATTTCAAATTAGAAAAATTTGCATTAAAGCAATTCATATAGATGGATTAAAACAAAACTTTAAATATAATATTTTAACATACCGAATGAGTTTAGCCTTTGAATAACTTTATACTCCACTCAAAAAAAAAAAAAAAAAAAAAAAAAAAAATCAAACACTCAAAAGCTAGTTTGTTACATTGTTCTAGGATAAGTTTAATTTTCCACCGCTTGACCCTCTTTTTTTCGAACCCTTCAGCTGTCAAGCCGCCATTTTTAATACATCAGCAAAACCAAATTACGTTTTTTTGCTTTAGTATATGAATAATTAATTACTGAAAATGGATTTTTAGAAATAATTCGTATTTTTTTATAAAATAATATACGAATGCACCTTAAATTTAAGACGTTAAAGTGGTGTTACATCTCCTAAAAACGAACAGGCACTGAAATGCTATTTCCTTATTTCTTTGCTCATTATATGCGGCATTTGCAAAATATCGACGTTTTCGTAAAAAATTACACGATTGGAAAAAAACTTCGTTTATAAATCTTTTTGAGCTAAAACGAAATAACTAAAATTCATATCCTAGTGATTTAAGAGATCAAGTTTCGGCGCATTGTAAATCACATTGTTCACAACGAACACAATTGTATGGTGTCAGAACAAACTGTCAGTTGGAATTATGAAAAATTGATGTTGAAGGAATGTTTCCGAACAACAAATATATATTGGAATGGTTTTTAATAATTTTCAATATAGTTCAAAAGTGTATATGACTTAGCTATGTTTATATGCCATCTTTTTGTCTTTCGTCCGTGCTCTAACTCTTATATACTAGGATTGCTATATTACAGATATATTTTATTGCGGTTACTATAGCGTGCTCGCTATCGAAAATGAAGTGTGTGGCATTTATATTTCGTTTACAGAGACACTCAAAAGTATTCTGTAACATTATGGTATAAGGGAAAAATGGTTTGCACTTTAATGATGTCAAACTTATTCAAATTTGTATGTATCACTGAAGTGCACTACCAAATACTTAGTGTAGAATATTGTATGCACGGCATTACATTGTTCTAGGTCAACTCAACGATGAGTTTAAGTATCCACCGCTTTGAACCTCTTTTTTTGGAAGGCGTATCAGCAGTCACATGCTGCCATTTTTTAATACAGAAACTAAACGAAAATACAGTTTTCTTTACTTTAAGATATGCGCAATAAATAGAGTTTTTATAAACGCTTTGCATTTCTACACAAAAAATATTCCAAAGCATTAATCTGGTGTTCCACTTTAAAAACGACGTTTCTTAAAACGTACATTTACATGGTAACAAAAAATAACATCCCATCTGAAGCCAACTTTTTGCTGATTCTTGACATTCAAAATTTTCAACCATTTTCTCTAGTCAGTGTCCATGTAACTTCTAGCTATGGATGACGCATTTATGACATTAAGATATATTAACTGAAAAACATTTGTGATTTTCATTTTTCACATATTGCTAAATATCAACATACCTAATTTAATCTTGCATTAAGTATTTAATGCCAGCTCAGCGCATGACGGCACTTGCCTTGGACTATCCTCATCCAAATTTTCAGATCTCTACGCGCGTTTTCCTAGCCATCCTCAATAGACACAAACTCTCTTCTTTTATAGACACTAAAATAGATGTATGTACAATTAATTCATATACAGGGCTACGCCCAGAACTGAATGCGTTGCCGTCTATGTATGGTAATTGCATTTTCGGTTTTATAATGCACTAGCAAAACCCACAGCTTTGCTCGCGAAATACTTGAAAAATGCCAGGTGGTATCCGTTCGCCTATTTTCATTACAGGAAATTTTACTACCACAGATAATTCAGAAATTACTAATTAAGCCACACTAATTAATCAAATTTCTGTAATGACTATATCACAGAAATTGCAATTAAAAAAATTTCTATTCCTGCTCACATTAAAATTTCAAAATTTTTAAAAACTGTTCTATAGATGCATTTGTTGTAACGTAACAGTCATGCAAAATTTCAAGTTTCTATCCGTAACAATTTCAGATACATCATTGTTTAGAAGGTTTTTAGAACCTTTTTCAGCTTATTTCACTTTTTTAAATTTCGATTTTTTTTTATGAAACCGTTTTTAGCGAGCACTGAAATCTTAAAAATAGCCACCATTCCAAATATCAACTTTCTATACCAGCAGCATCACTAAAATCACAATTTTGAAATGTTTTTACTTCTGCACTTTTTTTAAATTTCGAATTTTATAAAAACTGTTCTGTGGAAGCATTTACGTATAAAAAATAACAGGCATGTTAAATTCTAGGTTTCTATCGCTAACAATTTAGAAGAAAAAATTATAACGTTTTCCGCTCAGTTTACACCTTTAAACTTCGAATTTTTAATAGACTGTTTATACCGAGCGTCTGCATCTTAAAAGTTACAACTATACTAAATTTCCAATTTGTAACCCGAATAACTCCAATTAAATCATAATGTAGAACGTTTTTAAAACCGTTTGTTAAATTTCGATTTTTTTAGAAACTGGTCTTAGCGAGCATTTCCAATTAAAGAATAGCCACCATACCAAATACGAAACTTATATACCAGCTGTATCACATAAATTGCAATTTTAGTACGGTTTGTTTTCTTTGCTCCTGTCCTTTTACATTTCGCATTTTTAGTAAACTGTTCTGGGTGATCATTTACGTGAGTAACAGCCAGGCGAAATTTTAATTTTCTTACCTTAATAGCTCCAAGTAAATCGCAATTTAAAACGTTTTTAGAACATTTCACTCTTTTAAATTTCGATATTTTTCAAATTGTTCTGTGCTATAAATCAGAAGCCATGCAAAATTTTAAATTTCAACAATTCCATAGTAATTGCAATTTAGAATACTTTTTAAACTCTTTCCGCTCATTTCACTCTTTGAAATTTGAAATTTCTTTACAAACCATTGTTAGCCAACATTTGTATCTTAAAAGTAACCGCCATGCCAAATTTGAACTTTCTAATCCTGTTAAATCCTAATTTGGAACTGTTTTTCCTCTTTCACCCTTTGAAATTTCGATTTATTTTTAAAATCTGTTCTGTGTGTGCACTTGTATCTTAAAAAGTATCAGCCATGTTAAATTTCAAGTTTCTGTCCTTAACAATTACATAGAAATCGTAATTTAGAACAGTTTCCCTTATATCACTCTTTTAAATTTCGAAGTTTTTTAAACTGTCCTTAGAGAGCATGTATATCTTATAAGTTACTATCTTTAGTCCAGGCATTAGAGGATAAAAAAGAGCAAATAAAGGAAAGTTTTGGTGTAGTTTTTTTGGTCCCTTTATGTTTTTTGGGTCACTGACCACGAATACGAGGTTTTCCAACAAAACTTTTTTCGGGAAATATGTTTTTTTTACCAAAACCTGTAAAAAAAGACTTTTTTCCGTTTTTTTCAAAATAATTCTAAAATTGTGCATTTTACGTGAAAGTCGGCAATATATGAATTAAAGAAAATAAAATTTCCTATATTTTATGTAATAAAAGTTTTTTTCTCTGATCAATGGTTTAGCCGTGAGAGTGCCGCAAAAAAGGGTGTTAAAAACAAAAAACTGTAAAAAAACGGGAATTACTGTAGTGTATGTCGATGTAACATAAAATCTAACCATTTTACGCAAACGGTAACCATTAATGATACTAAAGATTATATGTTTGACTGTATGTTATGCATTTGAGGTAGAGGAAAAGTGCGGATCCTGCGCCAGGGGAAGGTGGGAGCAGTGGAGCATTTCCAATAGTCTAGTAGAAATAGCGCAAAAAAGGGCCTTGCCTTACAAAAATTCGGGTAGTTCTGATTTTTGGGTATGCTGTAAAGGTTGACCCTCTAATAAAAAAAAACAAGTTTTTGACCTTCTAGACCTTGTGCGTTTTTCACAATATTGAAAAAACCAATATTTTTCGGCACTTTTTTCGATTTTTCTTAATTAACTCAATTTTAGTGTATTTTACAGAAAAAAGCACTTTTACCATTTTGTAGAGCATAAAACTCTCTACAACATGCAGTATTCAGGTTTGTAAATTGTCCAAATAGGGGGTAAGATACGGAGCCGGGAAAATAGGGTTAAATTTGGAAAAAATGTAAAAATCCACAAATGACGTTAGTTTTTGCCGTATCTTACCCCCTATCTGGACAATTTACAAACATGAAAACTGCATGTTGTAGAGAATTTTATGCTCTACAAAATGGTGAAAGTGCTTTTGTCTCTAAAACGCAGTAAAAGTAGGTTATTAAGCAAAACCTAACGTCATTTGTGGATTTTTACATTTTTTCCAAATTTAACCCTATTTTCCCGGCTCTGTATCTTACCCCCTATTTGGACAATTTACAAATATGAATACTGCATGTTGTAGAGAATTTTATGTTCTACAAATTGTTGAAAGTGCTTTTGTCTCTAAAATGCCCTAAAAGTAGGTTATTAAGCAAAAACTAACGTCATTTGTGGATTTTTACATTTTTCCCAAATTTAACCCTATTTTCCCGGCTCCGTATCTTGCCCCCTATTTGGACAATTTACAAACCTGAATACTGCATGTTGTAGAGAATTTTATGCTCTACAAAATGGTAAAAGTGCTTTTTTCTGTAAATTGAACTAAAATTGAGTTATTTAAGAAAAATTGAAAAAAGTGCCGAAAAATATTGGTTTTTTCAATATTGTGATACACAAGGTCTAGAAGGTCGAAAACTTGGTTTTTTATAAGAGGGTCAACCTTTACAACATACCCAAAAATCAGAACTACCCTAATTTTTGTAAGGTAAAATGATATTTCTACTGGACTACAATGTTACCGTTCTTAGAATACGAGCTCTCCGGAGGAGTAGCACCTTCGACTAATGAGAGTAGCTGGATCTGCCCCACTGCTCCCACCTTCCCCTGGTGTCGGATCCGCGCTTTTCCTCTACCTCAAATGCATAAAATATAGTCAAACATATAATCTTTAGTAACATTAATAGTTAAAATTTGCATAAAAGGATTAGTTTCTATGTTACATTGACATACAGTACCGTAATTCCCGTTTTTTTACAGTTTTTTGTTTTTTCCACTCATTTTTGAGGCACTCTCACGGCTAAACTATTGATCAGAGAAAAAAACTTTCAGTACATAAAATGTAAGAAATTTTATTTTCTTTAATTCATATATTGCCGACTTTCACGTAAAATGCATAATTTTGGAATTATTTTGAAAAAACGGAAAAAAGTCCGTTTTTTTACACGTTTTTTGTAAAAAAAAACATATTTCCCGAAAAAAATTTTGTTGGAAAACCTCGGATTCGTGTTCAGCGACCCAAAAAACATAAAGGGACCCCAAAAAAAACTACACCAAAACTTTCCTTTATTTTCTACCAAATGCCTGGACTACTTGCCCAATTTCAAGTTTCTAATCTCTTCAGTATAATACAAATTGCAATTTTAGAACGCTCTTCGCTCATGCAACCCCCTGAGGGTAGTAGCACTGACACAAAATATAACCTGTGTTAGATCACAGACAATCATTATAAATTTGCGAGCATTACGTTTAAAATCGGTTCGGTAGTTTCAAAGATTCCACAGAAATTGTAATTTAGAATGTTTTTAGAACACATTTAGCTCATTTCATCTTTAAAATTTCGAACTTTTTAGAAACTGTTCTTAAAGAACATTTACATCTTATAAGTAACTACCATGCAAAATTTCAAGTTTCTAGTTCCTTCAATATAAAAAAAATCGAAATTTTAGAACGTTTTTCGCTTTTGCACCCCCTGTGGTAGTGGCACTTATATAAAATATAGCCTATGTTAAAGCAGGGACTGTTACCATCAATTTGCCACCATCACTTTTGAAAATGGTTCTCTAGTTCCAGAGATTTTCTAGAAATTGTAATTTAGAATCTTCTTAGAACGCTTTTCGCTCATCTCACTCTTTTAAATTTCGATTTTTTTAAGAATATGTTCTTAGAGAGCATTTACATCGTATAAGTAGCTACCATGCCAAATTTCTTGTTTCTAGCTTCTTCAGTATAAGAAAAATCGAAATTTTAGAACGTTTTTAGCTTTTGCAACCCCCCCCCCTCCCTGAGGTAGTGGCACCGACATACACTATAGCTTATATTGGAGCAAGGACTGTCACCATCACTTTTCGAAAATGGTTCTGTAGTTCCAGAGATTCCGCAGAAACTGTAATTTAGAATGTTTTTAGAATGCTTTTCGCATCATCTCACCCTTTTAAATTTCGATTTTTTTAGAATTTGTTCTTAGAGAGCATTTACATCTTATAAGTAACTACCATGCCAAATTTCATGTTTCTAGCTCCTTCAGTATAAAAAAAAAATCGAAATTTTAGAACGTTTTTCGCTCTTACACCCCCCTTGGGGTAGTGGCACCGACATAAAATATGGCCTATGTTGGAGCAAGGACTGTCACCATCAATTTGCCACCGTCACTTTTGAAAATGATTCTGTAGTTCCAGAGATTCCATTGAAATTGTAATTTATAATGTTTTTAGAACGCTTTTCGCTCATCTCACCCTTTTAAATTTCGATTTTTTTTTTTAGAAACTGTTCTTAGAGAGCATTTACATCTTATAAGTAACTACCATGCCAAGTTTCATGTTTTTAGCTCCTTTAGTATTAAAAAAATCGAAAGTTTAGAACGTTTTTCGTTCTTGCACCCCCCCCTGGAGTCGGGGCCCCCTGTCGGTGGCACCGACATGAAATACAGCCTATGTTTGAGTAGGGATTGTCACCATCAATTTGCCACCATCCCTTTTGAAATCGCTTCGGTAGTTTCAGAGATTACCCCCTACAAACAAGCAAACTAACAAACAAACAAAAAAATAATCGTTACTACTTTATAATATTAGTATAGATTTGTTACTTGAATTTAATTTTAGTTTAATATGTGGTCCGTATAAAAATCTATAGATGATATACAGGGCTGTAGAAAAGAATTTATGTACATTTCCGTCTATTAGCGTAAATCGTTCAGGGTAAATTTTTAACTGAACTAAATTTTATCTAACAATATAGTATAGATACACATCTATAGATTCTGTGAAAACTAGATTGCGAGTTCTAGAGAATTGTTCAGTCCACAAAATCTAAACTAAATCTTTAAACTATCTCAATAGTTAAAAATGCTTTTTAAGTAATGACGTTAATGAAATCGTACATTTTGAATGAGATAAAAGGCTATAATAATTCCATCAAAATCATGTAATGTTCAAAATATAATTTTTCTCATTTTAATTTAATCGACATTGTAAAAATAATTTTCTTCTTGTGATAAAAAATTAATAAAATTTGTATTGTTTTATGTTAAGTATACTAATTTTTATTTTGACAGTTTCATTGTAAAATACTTTTTGAAATATTCTATTTTGTTGAATTAAGAGTTGCCTGCTATAGATGGCGATTCGCATCTTAAATCTGCTTTCTTAGAAGTGTCTTTTGATCTATACTCGCTTTGCTTTCGTTGTCGTTCGTAAAATATAGCAATTTTTTCCTCTTCTTTATTTTCTGTTATATTTGTTTTCCGCTGAACTGAATGCGCCTGGAAATCGTATCTTTTTTGGTTAAACACCACTCGATAATTATTATATATTTTAATGTTGTACTTTAGGTTAAGAACTTTAGTTTAAATGATTTGAATATATATAGTGTAGAATTTTGTTTTATTTATTACAGTGCAGACTTTTAATGTAAATAATAATTCAACTTTGGCAAGTCCGTTTATTGTTAAAACTTTCTTAAATAATTTTAGATTTATTTTTTCCCTAACAACAGGAAATTCTCAGGCAATGCAAATGTAACACATCCTGTTATCCTATTTTGTTTTAATGGAGATAGAGATAAAACAAAAAATATGATAATAATAAAAATTATTGGTAGTTGGTATAGAAATAATTTTGCCAGAAAAATGAATAAAACATAAATTAATTATTAGCTGAATCTATACTATTATATAAAGAGGAAACGGTGACTGACTGACTCATCAACGCCCAGCCGAAACTACTAAAGTCAGGGTCACGCAACTTTGGACTATAGATTGCTGTTATGGCCTAGGCAAGCAATAAGAAGGGACTTTTGAAAATCCCCCCCCCCCGAAGGGGGTTAAAGGGGGATTCGAATGTTTTAGATCATTTTGTCATATCTCAGCAGCAGTTATAGGTAGGAGCTTGAAATTACAGAAAACAAATCTACAAAAAAAATGATTAAACACCTATTTCAGCGATTTTAGAAATTCCCCCCAGAAGAGAGTTAAAGGGGGGTGGTCGAATGTTTTAGGTCATTTCGCCATAGCTCAGCAGCAGTTATAGGTAGGAGCGTGAAAATCAGGAAAACAAATCTACTAAAAAAATGATTAAACACCTATTTTAGCGATTTCAGAAATTCCCCCAGAAGGGGGTTAAAAGGGGGGGGGTCGAATGTTTTAGGTCATTTCGCCATATCTCAACAGCAGTTATAGGTAGGAGAGCGAAAATCTGGAAAAGAAAGCTACTAAAAAAATGATTAAACACGTATTTCAGCGATTTCAGAAATTTCCCAAAGAAGGGGGTTAAAGAGAGTGGTCGAATGTTTTAGGTAATTTCGCCATATCTCAGCCGCAGTTATAGCGAGCGTAATAGCAGGAAAACAAATGTTCTAAAAAATGATTAAACATGTATTTCAGCAATTTTAGAAATTCCCCTCCTGGAGGGGGTTAAAGGGGGTTCAAATGTTTTAGGTCATTTTGAAATATCTCAGCAGCAATTTTAGTTAAGAGCACAAAAAGCAGGAAAACAAATCTACTAAAAACATGATTAAACATGTATTTCACTGATTTTAGAAATCCCCCCGGAGGGGTTAAAGGGGGGTGGTAGAATGTTTTAGGTCATTTCGCCATATCTCAACAGCAATTTTAGTTAAGAGTGCAAAAATCAGGAAAACAAATCTACTAAAAACATGATTAAACATGTATTTCAGTGATTTTGGAAATCCCCCCACCCCCAAAGGGGTTAAAGGAGTTGGTCGAATGTTTTAGGTCATTTCGCCATATCTCAACAGCAATTTTAGTTAAGAGCGCGAAAATCAGGAAAACAAATCTACTAAAAACATGATTAAACATGTATTTCAGTGATTTTGGAAATCCCCCCCCCCGAAGGGGTTAAAGGGGTTGGTCGAATCTATTAGATCATTTCGCCATATCACAGAAGCAGTTATAGGTAAGCGCGCGAAAAACAGGAAAACAAATCTACTAAAAAAATTATTAAACATGTAATTCAGCGACTTTAGAAATTTTCCTCCCGGAGGGGGTTAAAGGGGGGGGGTCGAATGTTTTAGGTCATTTCGCCATATCTCAGCAGCAGTTATAGGTAGAAGCGCGAAAACCAGGAAAACAAATCTACTAAAACATGATTAAACACGTATTTCAACGATATTAGAAATTCCCTCCTGAAGGTGGTTAAAGGGGGTGGTCGAATGTTTTAGGTCATTTCGCCATATCTCAGCAGCAGTTTTATGTAGGATCGCGAAATTAAGGAAAACAAATCTACTAAACACGTATTTCAGCGATTTTAGAAATTTCCACCCAAAGGGGGTTTAAAGGGGGTCGAATGTTTTCGATCATTTCATCATATCTCAGCAGCAGTTTTATTTAGGAGCGCAAAAATCAGGAAAACAAATCTACTAAAAAACGAATAAAACACATATTTCAGCAATTTTGGAAATTCGCCCCAGAATTGTGGTTAAATGGGGAAGGGGGTCGAATTTTTTAGGTCATTTTGCAATATCTCAACATTTATGTAGGAGTTCGAAATTAATTTAAAAAATATACTAAAAAATTGGTTAAACACGTATTTCGGTGATTTTGGAAATTTCCCCCAGAAGGTGGTTAAAGAGGTATTCAAAAGTTTTGGGTCATTTCGCCATATCTCAGCAGCAGATTTAGGTAGGAGCCTGAATTTCAGGAAAACACATTCTACATGAACACATATCGTTGCTATGTCCTTCTATGGGCCGTGTATTATTTATTAATTTCAATATGTACACAAACAAAAAAAATTATTTTTCCCATTTTTACAAGCTTTTAATTAAAGTTCAAAATTTCTGAGTACTGCAATTTTGTCTCACTCCCACTTTTATCCGATTTAGAACAACTTTTTTAAAGTACCTACACTTCTCTATACCAAACATTGTAGTCAACACATTGTCCACCCGTGCAAAGCCGGGACGGGCCGCTAGTCATTAATAAAGGAGTAAAATATTAATTTGAGTATTATTTTTTTATTGGTGGATTAGATACCGCACGGCTTGATACCTAGTGGATAAATTTAAACTCATGTATTTCAAAAAATTGAATATACATTTAAAAAAATAATTAATGAGTCAGCATAGAATATACCGTCAATAATATATATACCGTATATAGAATATACCGTCAATATACCGTCAATATAATTCATCTGAATTGAAGGAAAGGAGAATTGCATAATCAGCTCGAAATTTATTTTTGATACATTTAAAAAGTTAAACAAATGCTTCAAACAAAATTGAACTCACTTTTATTTTTATATGCATACATATTTGCTTTATCTTAATAAATGTTAAGGTTGTTCTCAAATCCGAACTGGCTGCTTTATGACCTATTTTTTAATCATTTTTGTTCGAAAACGCATGAAATTGGCAAGTGTTGTTATACAGAAACTATGTAATCGAAACACGTATACCGTTTTTTGGTAACGGCGGAAGATCTTTCAGAAAATACTGTCAAAATCGACGTTTTGAATCGAATTCTCACCGCGTCGACGCCAGCTGGGGGAAAAACTCGTTATCACGTGATAGGAATCGCTACTCACTCGATAAGTAATTTATTTAACAAAAAAGGAAAACTCATTTCGATTTGAAATCGCTTCAATAGCCTGCCAATTTTATGCATTTGCGTTTAAAAATGAGTCTGAAATTATGTCAGAAAGTTTCACGTTGTTGATCAGGTCATTTGAGAACCACCTTAAATGAAATAACATGGGGAGATAAATGTCCGAACCAGTAGAATTGCAAAGAAAAAGAAAATAACTATAATTGTCTGCTGTTATATATAATTTTACGCTAAATAAGTTCTTCAAAGTACTTTATCATTTAATTTTTTGTTCATTTTCCTTTTATTAAAAAGTTAAACAACATTAAAACTGCAAATACTCTAACACACACAGATTCTAAACGCATGTATTACTTCTAAAAGCAGGTGATATAGCACATGTTTATCCATAGAAAACATCCCATAAACAATAGCATGCAAATAATTTTAATTTTAAGATGTTTTCATATTTTTATTTATTGAAAGCGCATTCCTTATACAATATTAATAAAATATCATCTTCATGTTATGCTTTATTTTTATATACCTTTAATTTGATCAGATATGAATCGCGTGTTTCGATATTAAAATTTAAAAAGTGTCATTTATATATATATCCTTCAAAAATATTTTTAAAAATCCTATCTGGGTTTTGTGTATTTCTATTCATTTTTAGCTCTATTATAAAGTAGCTTCTTGACAGCTGTGCAATCGCATTCATACGTGCGCGGAAAAACAATTTTTCTTCTCGCATTTTATGTCAAAAATGCTACGTCCATATGAAAAAACTGTCACATGACTAGTTATTTTACAATACGTCATTTCACGTTATGAAATTGCATTTTCAAAGTATTCCTATTTTGTTATTTTTCAGTTCTAAATGTGACATATATTATTATTTTCAAATAGATTTCTCGTGCCCTGAGATTTTATTATCAGTATATTTGCAGACTTGATTATATATATATATATATATATATAATTGCAGACTTGATTATATATATATATATATATATATATATATATACTTATACATCCAATTTTCTAAAATGAACACTGCAACAGTGAAAAGCATAAACGGATTTTGTAAATATAACTACAATAAAAAAAATTCTAATCAAGAAAATGTGATGCGCATTACACAAAAAGATTTAAATTAACATGACCCTGCTAACTCCTATGTAGAGCTCGTGCTGCCCGATGTATTTCCTTGAAATATGTTAGACCTACTATATACATTACATAGACCATGGCGGAAAATCTGTAATTAAAAAAATAATAGTTCATATTTCAACCACTAAGTTAAAAATGTGGGGCATAAAGGGGTCAAAATCGAAAACGTTATCGCCAAAACACAATCACAAAATTCATTCAAGTTTAATTTTATTCTTACGCTTGCTTTCAATTCAGACAAGCGTCTGCCTATTTCCTCTATAAGCATGATGTTTCAGGAATCCACATAACGAAAAGTCACTGGAGGGTCATTCCATGGTAACTTACGTTACATTTAGAATAATTCTCTTTAGTAATTTTCATAATATAACACCAAAAAATATTCAAAATGTAATGTCGATATGATTTGTTAATTAAACCTATCCAAAGCGAAATTTGGATGAAAATTATCTACTTTTAGGGCTATTTTTTTAACACTGGCCATTATATTTATTATGGTAACTTGCGTTCATTTTGTCAGAAACGTATGTTACCATAGTAATTATATTTTTTAGCGTTCAAGAAATAGTACTAAATTTAAGTAATTTTTATACAAATTTAGCTTTGTTAGGTTTAATTAGCAAATCATATAAACATTACATTTTGAATATTTTTTAGTGTTATATTTCTAAAATTACTGAAGTCAATTATTCTAAATGTAACGTAAGTTACCATGGAATGACCCAGGAATTAAAGTTTAAAGAACGAAGAGGCCAGGCATTCGGAAAGTTTTCTGAAAATACCCGATCACCACCAAACGAACCAGAAGCAGTTCCTTCATTTGTCGACCAATATGAGATGTTGCATCATCTTGCATGAAGACACTAAACATAGTAGTCACTCCTTAAGGAAGGAAGACCTCGCACTTGTGATGGAACTCTTCAATCAGTGACTCTTTAAATAAAATAAAGGGGAACAAGAATGAAGTCACGTAATCGGAATTCCGAGACTGTTCATGTAAGACATTGAGATATGTGACAATTTGGAATGATCCGTTTAGAGCAAATGTCTCCACATCTGACCAAACATTTTTCCAACGGCCAAATATCAAGCAAAATCATTCCATTGATGCGAGTCTTGTGCAAATACAACTTCAGAATAAACATTTCTTAATACAGACCGAGGAATAGGAAATTCACGTGAAACCGCTCAAAGAATATCGGGAACACACAACCATAGAGCCAGCAACTTCTTCAACAGTTTCATTTCAAATCTACTTCCGTTCTTTTCTGGGTCTTTACGCTGGTTTTGAAACAGAAATATTTATAAATATAAAGCACAAAAGAATTATTTTGTATATAATAAATAGATTTCCATATATACTATGTGGAATGCTAAAATTTAGTTCAGTTAGAAAACACAGTTTTAAATTCTCCTACTGGAATTTCCGTCAATGAGCAGAAATGTGCTCGAGATTTTTTTTCTCTGCCTTGTATAGGATTTATAAAAATTCTACACACCCAGTAATAGGCAATAAATGAGTTAAATTTAAAAAGTGAGATTATTGTTCACGTACAGTAGTTTTGTCCTTGTAATTGAACGATGAATGCTATTCTACAGTGAGCCTCATGTAATACAACTCAGTTATAGATATCAATTTCAATATGTTGGAAATAGTGAATGAAACATTATTAAAATAGGACATACCGTAATGTAACGGAATTGTTTGTGAGAAACTCTAAAGAAACTATAAGTCATATTTTACAGTAAGCCTCTTGTACTACACCTCAGTGGTATATATCGATTTCAATATGTTTGAAATAGTATAATTAAATAAAATACATATCAAAAATACCATTGCTTAGTAATATCAATACTATCGTAATGACATTTAGATTTCTTTATTTCTTTCACGATTTAAAATTAATTTTCCACGAAACACAGTAAAAAAAAAGTTTTAATAGTTTTTTAAATCACAAAATGTTTCCATTTATATTAAGAATTTTTTCTATTTATGTAACTATGTAATTTAGAAATTTAATTAAAAATAATTTAAAGTACACCTAAGCAATAATTGAAGTGCAACAATTTTAGGCACATAATTTAAGTTGAAATAATTTTAGTGGAATACATTCGGTTGTTTTTCTGCCCAATGATTTTAACTTTCATCTTTTAATTCATATTTTAATATTATCAATATATTACAGACAAAACGTAATTTAAATAATTTAATGAAAATACTCAAATAAGCTTCTAACGAGTGGATATTTTTTTTCTTATATTTACACGTATTTCTAATTAATTGCTACCTAGGCATCTAAAAATTTTTTCATTTTCAACATAAATCAACGTAATTTCTTGAATTAAAAAAATATTATTTATTATTTTTAACTAAACAATATTTATTTATTTAATATTTAACAGAAATTTAATTAGTCTTTGTAGGATTTCATTCAGTACATTAATTTTAATTTATTTTTTATTTCTAAATTTATTCAGCATATCTGAATAGATAAATTTTCTGTACTTGATTTTATAAGTTAAATTGAATCCCGTGTATGTGCACCAGTAATTGATTAGTCAAATAGAAACCTGTAAAGAACAAAAATTAATGTATGTGTATTATGACTTGGGTTGTTAGAAAAAAAAAATCTAACATAAAAAAAAAACATTTTTATAAGATATAGTTGAAATTCAAGATAAGATTGAATGTTAGCATGGGACAGTCAGAAGTGTTTTCATATAGTTTCGAGAGATTCAGTTTAATATTGTAGTATGAAGTTGCATTTATACTTCTATACTATTAGAATTTATACTTCATTAATTGAAGTAGTCTATAATTATTTTATGTTTTATATCAAAAATTACGTTTTTGTTTAATCGTTCACTCGTACATTAATTTTATTTACATTTACGTTTTTATGTAAATAAATACTGTCTTCTTTTTAAAACGATTTTAAAACTACTGAATCCCAAAAATATCAACATAACTAGTCACCGACCAGCATAGTCAAATACTATATTTATGTTTCTTTTTCAAATTTGCCTTTGAGAACAAATGTATCTTTGAACTTTGCGGCACGTAACTTATTGAACAAAATCAGAAAATGAACTTAAAGATTCTTATTTGAAATGCAATATTCAATCACTTTGAATCCGAAAGATGTAATTTCGCCAATAGTTATATAATATGTGGTTATTTATATGATTATCTTGTTTAAGGGGAGTCGGTTACATTTAAACTTTTTAAAAATGATCTTTCTGACATATTATATTTTTATGGTGAAAAATTATTTGAATAAGAAAAAATGCAAATCTTGTGGTAGAATTATTTTTTTTAATTTGCAGAAACATTTCCAACTTGTCATCTTTTACAAGTTTGAACTTTTTGAAATATATATTTCTTGCATACGTGTTGTTCTAAAACGGTATGGGATCACATTTCTAAAAAGTTCATTACTTAAAGTAAAAATTACTTTATTAGATAGAAAATATTACTTTATGAGAAATAATCAAGTATATTTGTGAATTATATGTATCTGATTTTACAGACATACTTTTATAAAAACAATTATGCCAAATTTACTTACGATATGTAATAGGTAATGTAAATAATAATCTTGTATTAAAGTAGAACGTAAAAGTAGAACGTAAAAAGTACGCCGGGTGACGTGCTCCATTATCAGAGGTGTTAACAAGAGCATACGTAGGTCAAAATCAGAATATTGGTATTTGGTATACCGTAAATATTAAGACACGTGAAACTTGACAAGATTATGATCATCAGAAAAGGTACTGTTACTGGGAAATAATTAAGGAACGACCAGGAATAAAATGCTATTTTATGTTTTGTGCAATAGCAAAATTCTATTCCGTTAGATAGAGTAAGTTTGTGTATAAAGTTTTTGTAGAAGGTATTGTATCCCCATTACTTAAAAATTAGCACGACAACACGTCCTATGAAATTATTAAGAAAACGAATTTGGATAATTTGCAGAATAACTGACATAATCAGCTTATTTAGCAAAATTATAATATTTTATGAAAACGCCTTAGAATGGTTTAATTGAATTTTACTAAGAATCACGATTTGTTGAAAGTGTCTGCTCTTTACTTTCATTACAATTAATTAGGATTTCGTATAAAACAATGGATTTTGGAATACAATAGATCCGAATTCTTTAAGTTTGTTGTAGCATTTTATGTACTAAGTTTTTTATAATGTTTACAACACAGTATTTACTACATTCTAAGCAGTGTTAACAGAAACAGCAAATATCAGTCAATTCCTAATTTAAAATGGTTCTAAAATTAACTCAGACCCTATATGAAACTGTTTTGAGTCTATACAATTCGGAGGTTTACGTCTTCTCTAAAGGTACAGAAAAACAATTTCATACCCAAATCGTGATTTATCACAGTCACCATTGCGAGCTTGAAACAATGTAATTGCCTTATTTCAGTTAAAATAAAAAATAAAATTATACGTTTGTTTTCAATATTTTTTATAACAGTAATAGACATCTACATTTTTCTATAAAGCTTTGTTATATTGTGAAATAACTTGTTGTCCATTATATTACGAAATACTTAGCAAAAAATATAGGTAAAAAATATTTTTAAATAGTTTTATAAAAATATTAATCTTTAATTTAAAAAAAAGTCTAATTTTTCATGTTTTTATATCGTAAAAGTAATTCTAAGACATTCTTGGAGAAAACGCTTTCGGTGTTTTTCTTAAACTGTAAATCAACAGTGAAAAAGTATAACCAGTGTATAACTAGTTACTAGTTTACTAACCAGTACTTCTAAAAGACTTCATACTTTGAAACCAGGAAAGTTACTGAAACATTATTTGAAAGGCGAATGTTTATATTAAAATAGAAAAACCACATATTTACAGGATAAAGACTTGGATAAAGCTCCTTTAATACATTTTTCAAATGCTCCAATATTCTGAAATTTCGTATGCAAGATATCACATGCTTGTATTATGATTTTCTAAAAAATTTTGAAATGTCTATATATATGCAACTGCTCAATAATTCCAAACTGTAATATTTTTTTTAAACGCTGAAAATAGGAAAACTCAAAACAACAGTTTATATTCGTTAAATCTTGATAAATAATGCCACGAAATACTGCACTAATATTGGGTGTTTGCATTTTCGCCATTTTATTACTCGTATTTCCAATGGAAAGACAAATATTTCTGAGATGTCGTTGTTTCATTGTAAGTCTTTCTAATATATGCCAAAATGTCTGTAGTAGAGGCAGTTTATGGCAAATATTTTTAATAGGAAGCCAATATTTAACAAATATTTCTAGTTCATTGGATATATATCTGATGGATGCAATATTGGTACAACATTAGTTTGCAACGTGTTTCCCACTTATTGGTTTCGTAAGAAAACACTTGTACTTCGGAAATGCTGAGAAAACCTTCTCAGCCTGCTTGTCTAGTGGTTAAGGAACTGGCTACTGGACAAGATATGCATTGTTCGATTCCCAATCATACATGAATGCGTGCAGTGAATCTGATTCCACTTTAAACGGCGGGCCTGGTCTATTTGACACTCGTGTAAAAAATATGATCGTAGCGCTCCTAACCAACCAAACAACAAACCTACATATAAACCCTTCATTTCAACACTTTCTCGAAATTAAAATTTAAAAGTAAGGGAGAACCAGTCAATTATTAAAGAGTAAAAATATATTTTTATAAGAGTTTTCAAAATTAGGAATTTTTTTTGTCAAAAATCGGGAGATCAAAACAAAAATCGTAAACGCGTGAGACACTGATAGAAATACTGTAAGTAAATTGCAAACTTGTCAACCTTTCGCTTTTTAATTAAAAAAATACACTTTACGCTAGAAACTTTATTTAATTAAATGTGTTTTGCTTCTATTAGTTATTTAAAATTTACGTGATTATTTACTTCATTCGTTAAATAAAATTTCTGATACAAATATATTTATTTGAACAAGTCTGCAGTTCAAAACGGCAGAGTTGGCAAGAATGAAATTGGAATTTGAATTCCATGCATAATATATATATATATATGTTATATAAAAATTTTATTTTCCTTCGCATATCCTTCGCATTTATTTCGCATTACTCCTTTAAATTAATCTAACTTCTGACATAGTCATTATTTCCTTAATTCTTAATAATATTTATTCCTATTTAATGTACTTTTAAAAGTAATAACACGTATATTAATAATTATCTTATTCCAAATCTTAATCTAAGACTTTAAGTTAATTCGTAACTTTTATCAACTCCCTAATCTATAAAATTCTGAGAGACACTTGTTGTCATTTCGAATGTTTTTAAAAGCCATTTTTTTATTCCATGCTTTGCTTCGCGCGCTGGGTATTTTTCACGTCAAAATCAATGCGCAGCTACGATGGGGATTCTTTCGTGTTAAATCTTTTCCCTCGCACATCATTCGCTTAGCTTAAATTCGCCTCTCACTCATTGGATCGTGTGCTCGTTACGTCGTTTTCAGTAACTCTACGCGCCGTGAACAAAACTCGCTTGCAAGATTTGGAGAGCAGATTTTTGTCGTGTTTGGAAGTGCTGACCAAAGCGTTATCTGGTGTTCTACTGACTTAGAATTTCATAACAGCTCTTTAAGATCTATTAAATGATGTAGTGAGCCATCGTCAAGCCTATAAGTTTATACCGGATACTGTGGGAACTGTTACTGGCATCGCTCCTGTTCATTAATAAACGATTTATCTGAAAATTGGCTGCTCCTTATTGAAGAAACTCTTGTGGTGCTTCATCATTGCCTAACCTCGTCGCCATGATTCTTGATATCGACTGCAATCTTTCACGATCTTGAACAAACTGCCATTTTCTCGTGGAATATTAAGGTACCTGACTACGTACGAAGCAATTTTTTTCAAAAAAGGTGTTTCATTATTTTGTTATCATATTTTTATTAAGAATATGACTAGAAACTATGAAAAAATTCAAAAAATATTTCATTCATTGATGAAATTTTGGTAAATGGGGGATTTTGTTGTAAAATTTAGTGAAATTTGGCCCAATACGCAAAACACTCTACAGAACATTCTACTGCATGTACCTTAATTTTCTTTTTACACATAATACTTATGACATTGGCGAAGGCAATGAACTAAAATCTAAAAGATATTTTAAATATTTCAAAATTTATAGCATATCGCACCTTTTTACATGCTGATTTTCATAAAATTCATTGATGTCATTCTACGAAAACACCCATAAAACAAAAAATATTTATTCTAACATTAAATCTTTAGTTCATTGCCGTCACAATAGTGTAAACAACATGCACTTTAAATTTCATAGAGATATTCTAATAACTTTTTGAGAAATCATGTTTTGCGTATGGAATTTTCTCCAAAAATTCCATATACCAAAAAATGCATTTAAAGTTTAGTTTTATGTTTTACTACAAGAATTTCCACAGTAATATGCATCTAAACTTCACTGTTTTTATGAGCCATACTCTTTTTTCAAGTACTGAGCCTTTGTTTATTTCTTGAAGGCCATATTTTTGCTTTCCCCCTCCCAGTTAGTACCTTTAAATAGTACTTCCGGTCCTTTAAACAGTACTTCCAGTTTGAGTGATAGCTGTTGAGTAGTTTAAAAACCGCTGCAACTACAGCTCTATTTATAGTACAATAAAAATAAATACAGTTTTAGAAAGATAAAAAGTTATACTTTAATAAAATGTAATAAAATCGTTTTGACAATTTTGGTCGAAAACCACTTTTTAAACGTAGTCAGATACCTTAAATCATCTTCGTAAAAAGTTCACATATATATACAGGGTGTCCCAGGATTATTGGGACAAACTTTAAGGGGAGGTAGGGGACATAACAAGGATTCAGATTTGTATAGCAACCCATGGTCGGAAACAGCTTCATTCGCCGTTAGGTGGGGTTGTTCACAAGAGCAACGGAGCACCTCTAACATCTGCAGATTATCGCATCTTTTTGCAAGAGGTGCTACCAAGCTTACTTGACACTGTGCCACATGTCAGACGCCATATGTGGTTTCAACATGATGGGGCACCTCCCATAGCAGAAGTGTTCGTGAACATTTGAATCAGATGATGGATTGGCCGTGGTGGACCAGTTCCCTGGTGCACCATCTCCTGATTTAAGCAGCATAGATTTCTTTCTTTGGGGTGCACTGAAAAGTGCTGTGTACGCAACGCCTGTGGGTTCCGATATGGATCTGGTTGCAAGACTCGTCTGTGCTGCTGCAGATATCCAACAAAATCCACGTGTATTTGAGCGAGTCCGCCAATCCATGGTCCGACGGTGTAATGCATGCATGGCTAGCAATGGTGGAAAATATGAACATCTTTTGTGACATTTCCACGTATCATCTACCACAGCACATACAATATCTTTGACCAATAAGTTATTTCAGATGATCTCAGTCTTGTGTCTCTTCGTTTCTTGTACATGTCACACTACTTTCCCATGATGTTTCCGACCATGGGTTGCTATGCAAATCTGAATCCTTGTGATGTCCCCTACCTCCCCTTAAAGTTTGTCCCAATAATCCTGGGACACCCTGTATATATATATTATAAATGCAATATCTTATATTTTTTTCATCGTGGCTTTGTATTCCACGCCTAATGGTTTTACGAGTGTTGTTTTGACCTCCAATTTTTTATTAAAAGAATATTTTTTCTACTTTTGAGTAAACTCATAAGAATATGTTTAAAAAAAATAATTTTCTACGTTTTAGTATTTAACAATACTTTCTAATTTATTTTTCTATCTACACAAAACACTGGCTCTTATTTGGGTCCTCCTACAAAAATTACTATTTAATAAGTGTATCCCTCACAAAATTCTATTCTATAAAAGCAAAATCGTCCTATATTTTTTTGTTCAGAGAATTTAAAATCTGTCATTTCCAAACTAAAACGCAACAGAAATAAAATTTTACCAGGGAGGACCTAAAAAAGTTAGCATTAGTAAATGCTTAGATTGGATTCGAATAACAGAATGTTTCGATATAAGATTTTATTTTTCACAATAACGTAATAAATTTCACAAAAAGAACTTTTCATTTCACTAAATGGGGACACAAGAAAAAAAATCTACATTAACTCCTGTTATAATTATTATTGAAACAATTTTTCATTGAACAGTTCTATCATTTATTTCTTTAAAAGGGAAAATGGATGGATGCATTGCATTGTATGAAACAAACACATTCATTGTAACATTATCACCATTTCATTGGTTTTCTTTTTTCTATTGTTGAAGTGAAATGGATGGATGCATTACGTTGTTGAAATAAACACATTTGTGTTCAGTCATCGCCTTTTCTTTGCTTTTCGTTTCCATTGTTGAATTGAAATATTATCGATTAATTCAATTAAAATGAATCGATTAGTTGGTTATTGAATTCTGGAAATAATAAAATATTGCATCGCCATGGGGAACAGGGAAGTGCATCATAATAGTACTTCTGGAAGTGAGTGAAAAATGCATGACGAAATCTCGGCTTCACATACATGAATTGAGTTAAGTTAAATAAAACCGTGATAAAAACGTATTTTAATATGGTGTTGTCTAAATATTATTTTTTTTCCTTGAATGGCCTTTACAAATTGAAATGGGTACTTGACAACGAGATACTGCGAATCTAAAATAAAATGTTTCCGTAAAATTATTAGCTTCGCTACGTAGAAAATTAAATGACAAAGATAAATAAAATAAAGTTACATTTTAGTTTAATAGTCCATGCCAGTGTTTTGGATTAAAAAAAATTCAAATTAACCCAGTAAATTTATTCATAATATGAGTCTTGTTTCAAAGTGGAACTAATTTTTTTATTGATTAAAATTTCTGGTTCAAAATTGGTTCATTTGATTTGAAAAAACGGAGAAGAATGGCAGCTATGATAATTCGTAATCAATAATTTGATCTTAAAATGAATAGGACGTTCTATATTTTCCTATTATGTTGATATAATTAAATCGTGTAACTCACACAACTAGTAATTTCCTAATTATTTCTCTTTCGTTGTTACAGAGTAATAAGATATAGATGCATTAATAAAAATGAAATATTACACAGCAGTTATTTTTTGTATGAGTTGTACTTTTTTCACGCTTCTTCTTTTTTGTTTGAATTACACAGATAAGGGCGGATCAAATAAAAACGGAACAGTGGGTATAATTTATTTTTGTATGAGTGTAGCGACAACTTTGCGTAGAGGCAACCCCTACTGCGGAGATGGATTTTGCTCATGGTGGTCGTGCGGAAGCACGTGATATGCACTGGTGGTCTGGCAACGGTATTGTCCAGAATGGGTCATTATTCAGTTGCGTCTGCGGGATGTTTGCGAGTAAAGAAAAACAACGTAATGTTGTTCCTTTTTTAGTGGCAGAAGAAATGGGTGTTCCCGAAGTGGAAGCAGTATACCGAGAAAATTCAATATCATTGACTCGTCTGCAGGACTGGCACAACCATTTCCATGAGTGGCGGGAATCTGTAAAACGCGTCCTGGTCAATGTCATTTCGTCATCACATCTTTGGACCGCTGAAAAAGGAATTGAAGGTTTTTCCTTCTGGCAGCGAAGTCATGGATAATGTTAGAAACAGACAAAAGACTTCTATGATCAGGCTATTCACCGCTTGGTGAAACAGTGGGACAAGTGCTTGTAAAGCTTTGGACAAAAAACTATGTCATTTCCTTCTGTGGCTCTTATTCCACAATAATATCTTGTGGAAAACTATTTATAAAAATTACTAGGGCTACTATAATACAGGCTGATTGTTGCCCAATTGTTATTCTCCTACGGGCAATTAAATGGCGGCGTGATTGTAGGAGCCTTAGCAACCTTTATGCGCCAACCCCCGACTATCAACATAATCGGGCGTAATTTATCTATTTGGAAACACGCTGTAATACACCCCAATAACAAATTTGAAATTCTTAGATTTTAGTGCATTTTTAGATATTTAAATTGTGTATGGCGGACAGGGAGGCAAGTAGATTAATTGCATCTATCATGCGTTTGGCTGTATTATGTAGCAGCTTAATGGATTATTTTTAGTATAAGCAATAAATTGTAAATTTATAGTTATTTCCATATTCATAATTTAAAAATTTGTTTTCTTTATAAATGAGTTTAAATTCAAAGTACAGTAATGGGCAAAATTGGGGAAACTTTTTTGAAAAGGTGTATTTTTGAAGTTTGGTGGTTGTAACACCACTTTCTCTTTACATAATACCATAAAATTATATACCTATAGAAAGATAATTTAATCAAGAATGTCATGCAAAATATGTTTTATGACTTCTTGTGAACAGTTTTATCAAAACGAAAGATGGTGGAAGAATTTTATTATAAATCATACAAAATCAATTTCATTTAAATTTAATTAAATTATTTCCCCCAAGGAGAGCTCTAAACAAAAATACTCTGACTTTTTTTTAAACTTGATACAGTAAAACATAAAAAAATCAATTTGATTTATATTTGGTTACTGTCTTTCTCAATGAACGCGAGTTGAATTTTAACTTTATAAAAAAAATCCATTTTAAAATTTTAAATATACAATAACCAACCGTGAGCTTAAGAAAAAGTGTAATGTGAAAAAATTTATCAATACACAAATTTGACAATATTTTGTAAAATTTTCAGTGAAATTAGTTCGTGAGAATGAAGTTTAAAATGCTTTAGGTGAAAACATACGTAGAGATTCATTATTCATCTTCTAGCTCTTCCAACAGTAAAATGGAATTCAGCTGAAGCCTTTGTGTTGTCCTGTCAAATAACTAGAAGTGTTACAGCACACATTAACATACCGCAGTTAGTCTTAGTAACACATACAAATTTCGCAGGGTTTCAATTAACATATTGGCACTAAACTGAATTTTAAACAATTACAGGTAATTTACGGTAGTGTAATCGAATAGCGGTTTATACATCCTCTTCAATAAAAAACGTGACTGTATTAATATACTAAAATTACGAGTACATTACCGTCAGTATTCTAAAAACCACGCATCTAAGCGTTTTCTTAAAATCGTTTCATGAAATTGTTACATTAGGATTTTCTATATATTTAGAGCAGATATGTATTTCTAGAAATGAAACAGAACATTCGTGTATGTTTAATTACGTGTTTATTGCTTTTAAAGTAATAAACGTACAGTATATGGCATCTAAGTCCATTATGCATAATTTATTCACACTGTCTTAATTAAAGTAAATGTTAGAAGTTCTAACATATTAAGTGTTGCAAATACTTATTTTACATAATTTTGTTCGTGAAATCTTTTAATTGCTGTAACAATAAATTTGGATGCATAAAATGACCGTTATTTCTAAAAAAATTAGAATATGTAAAAACAAAGGAAAACTTGATTGGTTTAATTTCGTAATCTTAAGCCACACGCGGAATGCTTACAGCCCAAAAATAGGAAATTGATTGGAAATTGCCATCTAAGTGCAAGACTTTTTAGCATGCTTTCTTAGAATTTCCTTTATTTTATTTCAGACTCAAGTGAAACAAGGAAGTTGAAAATGAATTGAAAATATATATATATTTATTTATTATTATACTAGTCTTTTTAAGCTGGGAGCACACGCGCGATGTACGTACAGTTTTCCTACTTGTTGCCGCTCCACCCATGGCTGAGAGGTTCTGCTCTCGAAGCTGGTAGACGAGAGGTGCTGGGTTCAAACTCCGGTCGCGCTCGTCGTCCTAACCGTTTGGAGTTTTCCATGGATTTCTTCGAACCTCGCCGTCAATACGGATTAGGATCCCTTAGTAAGACCCCCACAGAGAGCACTCCCCCGAGGGCCTCTAACTCTCGAGTAGATAATCGGACGCCATAAAATCAACCAACCAAGCAACCCTATTTGTTGCAATTATTTTATAAAAGAAAAGTCTTCGATATCGCAGAATTTGCAAAAATATTTGCGATTCAATGGGAGGACGATCATAACTTGGAAGTATTGGTGGCAAAATAGATTCCTTTCTGTGTGCTTCTGGATTAAAATGAAAAACAAACTTTTCCTTGACAATGTTAATTGTAAAAAAACATAGGCGGCTAATTTAAAATCCCCATTTTAAGTTCGTATAGACATATCCAGGTTGAAAAGCTATTTTCAAAATATATCTGAGTTCATTTTATAACACTGATATCTTTTTATGAAATGATAATTTTCATCAGATTAATGAGACTTTTATCATATTTTTGAGCTCGAAATAAAAATAAAACTTTTTTTACAACTGCTCTATATTCCGAAATAAATTTGAACATGCTTATTTTATCACTGTTCTTTCTTTTGAACAATTTCATTAAAGAATAGTAAGAAAATCTTGCGTTACGATTCGCAACCTAAAAAATCAAATTAGATTTAATATATTTTGTGCATTGAATATCTGAGTAAAAATCGTAATGTATTGCTAAAGGTTTTTTTTAATTTTTATTCCGCTCAAATCATAATTTTTTCATGAAATTTTGCAAGAAAGTTTGTTTCATCTATCCATTTTCCAACCTAGTTGAAAGTGTTTGACTTCGGTTTGTCTGTCTGTCTGTTCGAGCTCTAGCTCATGTCAATAAGCTCAGATTGTCCTTAAAGTTTTATGTTATGGACGTTTACTATAGCACGATCGCTATTGAAAATGAAGTGTGTAGCATTTATGCGTCATTTTCGGCCTATAATCAAACAATCCTGTGAAATTTTATTTTATTTTACTAAATCGCTGTCAATATTGGACTTCCATTATTTAATCAAATTTCTGGGTCAAACCAGGTTGGATTATAGGCCGGAAATGAAGGTACTTCACAGGTTTAGTCCAAAGTGATCGGTTACATTACGGTTAATGAGAGAAAAATTGTTTCGAATGTCATTTCAAACATAATGAAATGGATAGGCATTTATGAATTTCACTAAAGCATGCATTCTGTAGACTATGGGATGCAAAGCATTTATTATTCATTTTCCGTTACATAATGGTCAACGGGAAAACTGTTTGCAGCATATTTTAGTTATGTTTGACTATTTGAAATTTATACACATTACTGAGGTTTATTACAAGATACTTGCTGTAGAATAGGATGTGCATAGCATTTATCGTCCATTTACAGTAACATACAAAAGATTTCGGATTCAGTGCTGTACCCGAAATAATGCCTATAGCGGTCAGGCCGGAAGTACTTTTTCAATTATGGTATGCGTTTTTAGGTCGAACTAAAGTTTTGCATAATATGGAGTGTGTATAAATGCTATAGATCCTATACAAGGCTACTCAAAATAAATCGTAAGCATTACTGCGTATGAGCGTGAATTGCCTAAATGTGGTTTTTAAATGAATTATGCATTTTCAAGCTGAACTCTATTTAGTATACTAGGAGATGTTTGTAGAATATAAATAATATCATATACACGGCCACGCAAAGAACTGGATGGATGATAATTTCTAAAAAGGTGATTTGAGAAGTTTTAAGCGTGTTTGAGCCTAAATTAAATTTTAGCTTAATATGTGGCGTGTATGAATATCGGTAGGTAATATACAGGGCTGTACAAAATAGTTCAAGTACACTCTTTCCGTTTATGAGTAGAAATTACAGAAGGTGAATTTTCAAAATATTATGCGTTTTCTTACTAAACTAAGTTTTAGGATGCTTTGAAGAATATATACAAACCTATAGATCCAATACAGGAATGTTTAAAAGAATTGGAGTACTTTTTCAGTTATGGACGGTAATTGCTGAAATCTGGTTTTCAAATATATTACGCGTATTCTAAAATGATGATTTAGGTATCTTATTTACCTTATTTAGCAGTGAAGTTATTCTGGAAAGTGTTTCGTAATCTATCATTGGCGTATGATTTCTTTCTTTCAATTGATAAACTCTATTGATAAAAGTCAGCGGATATTTCGACAAGAAAGTGATTCAAAAAATTCCTCTTTCTTTCATTGAGGGTCATTCAAAATAACAAGTTATTTTTATCGCTTTCAGGCTTTGCAAAATTTCAATTTTGACATCATACAATAGGGAAAAATATTATTTTCGAATAAAATTTCTTGTAAAACTGTAGTTCAATTAGAAATAATTTTCAATATATATATTTAAATAATATTGTAAAAAATTGAGTGGATTTCCAAAAGCAAAATAAAAAGGACAAAATAGTTTGCATATCAGTCAACCCTAAAATAGCACTCTTTGGCACTCAACTGAAATCTGTGAACGAAAACACATTTTATGTTGAATAGAAAGTTGATAGCATATTAAATTAAGTGGGTTAAAAGATACGTTGCATCAGAACATGCTCAGAATTGTATTTGAATTTTTACTTTGGATTTATTCATTTCTAAAAGTACGGTGATCATTTCAAAAAATGAGTTCTTTTAATATGTTAAATGATCATTTATTTGGCTTCCAAAATTTGTTTGTGTTCACGCCGAGCGTTTGATGAGGTGCTCGGATTTTCATAAGTATTTTTTTTGTCGTTGTTGAAAAAGACGTATTTCTATAGCAGGCGTGTCAAACACGTTTACCACCGCGGGCCGAATTAAACATTATATACAAAGCCGTGGACCACATAAAATAAACAGATATTATTTGCAATGCAAAGAATAAAAACGAAACACAGCCATATGAAGAAACTATTCGCGCAAAGTTCCAAAATTATTATTATACTTAGTTTATTTTATTTTATTTTCCACAAAAATACTTTTCTTCCACCAAATCTCTAAAATTGAATTGTATTTATTTTAAAACTGGATGGTACACACTTGGTCTGTTAATCTTGATCTAGCAAAGACATAGGACGAATAATTACATAAATTTGTAAACCCCATATCAATTTCGCTCTAATGTGGAATCAATTTGATTAACTGCAGTAATAAATTCTGAAGAAAAATTTCAACATCAATCAGGATTTTCATATTTCTTGAAACTCAAAAATTTGCTTTTCAATTCATTTTTTAATATATTTTTAGTATGTTCTAAAAATTTCTATTTCGATCATTTTTGTAATAATGCCTGACACCATTTAAAAGAAATACATTTTTTTTTTTGCAAATTGTTTAATCAAACTACTAAATTATATTTGAAAACACTAATACTTGACGAATATTTGCGTCCAGTGAGTTTGACGACAGAGCTTGACGAAATTAACAAGATAGCATTATAAAATTTCCCTTGAAGTTGAGATTTACTTATGCGCTGTGTAATTTAAAATGAAAACTTCAAGTACTTTGCCTATTGGTCGTCTTTGAATAATCCACATTCATAATTTCTCGATTTAAAATTATGAACCTTGTTTTAAAAACATGTAACCTTGTTTAACAGTACGAAATTCACAGCTAAATCTTTATGATGGAAAGCCGCTAAATCTTGTATAAGAAGGTACAACCCTTGGCACAAAGTTTCCGATCATTACACCAACACTACCATTTTTTCTAAGAAAGGATTATTTATTCTCACTGCATAAAAATTAAACTATTATTAGCTAGAATACATTTGTATTATATATAATGAACAACAATATGCAATAAAAAAAAACATTATACATCAATTTATAAACAGAAAAATAGTGATTGAAATTTAAACGCCAAAGAAAAAATTATCCAATCACGCTTTGATTTGGAAAAAAATAACCGATCACTGTAATCAATATTTAGTAAATTCACCTTTAGCTCGGATGAGAGCCGAAAATCTTCATGGAATGGACTCAATAAGCTTTTTACACTCATTGGGAGCAATTTCACACCAGCAGTTCCTTATAGCTTTACGTAATTCTATGGCATTTGTGATTCTTCGAAAATCGATTTTTAGGTGCGTTCGTAATTATATAAATACGTAGAACCTATTGTCGTTGCTTGGTCCGTCCGTCTGTCCGTCCGTCCGTCTGTCTGTCCGTCCGTCCGTCGGTCTGTCCGTCCGTCCGCATATAACAACGCAAAAACTACCCAACCGAATGGTTTAAAATTTAAGATATATTATCTTTGCAGAATTTTGTCGAGACATTTCAAATTTTATTAAAATCGAATTAAAACTTTAGGAGATATTAATAAAAATATTTATTGAGAAATTTGAATTTTTTTTTTTTTAAATCGGTGCTTTTTTGTTATAGGAGCTTCGGAAGTTTCATCGTCAAGCGACCGAGATACTTATTTTATGACAGAAATTAATCTGCAGACGATATAATTCATTTCAGAGAATTAAAAATCATCTAGATCTGAATATTTATATAACTAGCTATAGTACGAACGCACCTCATTTGTCACGTTTGACGTACAATTTCCAACTTGTTCTTTTTAATATAATCCACAGATTTTCGATGGGATTAAGATCCGGATTATTGGGCGGCCAAGTCATGGTTTTAATTAGATTATTACCTACATTTTGTAGAAATTTCTTCACTGATTTGGTGCTATGTTAAGCTGCGTTGTCATCTTGAAATAAGAAGTCATTTTGATCCGCGAACCATGCTGGGAATCGAAAAATTCTCTAAAATGTCAATGTAAACTTCAGAGTTTACTGTACGTAACACAATACACAACTTGCCGACGCCTTGTAATATCATTCAACTCCAAACTGTAAATGCAGGGGGAAATTTAGTCCTCGTATATCATTGATCATCAACTCTCCTCCAAACAAATGTTCCACAGTCATAACCTGTTCCGAGAGATATGCGAGATTCATCGCTAAAAAAAACTTTATTCCATTTTTCAAGTGGCCAGTGTACATGTTTTTTATGTCATTGCAAGCGCTCTTTTCTATGCTTCTTTATCAAGTAAGGTTTCGTTTTAGCTTTACAGAATTTAAATCCTGCTGCATTTAGACGATTACGTACAGTGCGGTCACATACCTTTACGTTATACTTAGACCATTTGGCATTGAGTTGTTTTGAGGTTGCTTGCCGCTTTCTTTTCGCTATTTCCATAAGTTTTCTGTCCTCCCTAGGTGTTGTCATTCGTGGACGTCTACTTCGAGGTAAAATTTCCACGCTGTTAGTCAACTAATATTTTTTCCAAATATCGCATACCGTACTTTGAGCACAATTTAATAAAGCAGCCACTTTCCTTTGTGAATTTCCCTCTTGCAACAATTTAATCATGCGGATTTTTTAATCGCGAGACAGGTTTTTCACACGAGCCATTGTCCAGCACTTCAGAGCTGCTTTTGATCTCGCAGCTGGAAGATTTCTTCTTTTATATAGGATTCAGATATTGTACGCACTCTTATCTGTCTTCAATATGCAAATTTCAAACTTGTTTCCTCAGTGATCGATTACTATTTTCCAACTTCCGCACAATGGGGCGTTTTGACGATCTAAGTGGACAAAATTATTGCGTTGGAGTTTAATTAGGTTTTGCTGGTTTTTAGAAATATCACTAATAAAAGGCTCAAACAGTGATAAATATTTGGTTTATTTAATTATTTATATAATTATTATTATTTATATTATTATTATTATTATTATTATTATTTTCATTATTATTTATATTATTATTATTTACATTATTATTATTATTTATTTTATTATTTATTTATATTATAATATTGTATTGTCATGGAAATTACACATGTTTTCAAAGTTTCAGCTTAATCGGATAATTAAAAGTGGTTTAAAATTGACTAGCAAGATTTGAACTAAACATACATACTTACACTCTAAGTTAATATAACTTAATGATGATAATAATTAAAATAATAATAATAATGTTTCACTGGTCTACCAGGGTGGCTTTTATTTGAGACGATTTTTATTTAAGGCGACTTTTATTTAAGGCGACTTTTATTTAAGGCGTTTTCTATTGTGTGAATGACGCAATCTAGTAAGTGTAAGGTTCCCTGAAACCAGGCAGAATTGTATTGATAAAAACGTTTTCTATTTCTTTCTGAGTTAGACCATTTTTGTTGAATTTGAAAACAAAATGTCTGGACACGTGATTTCAGACTCTTAAAAATGTCTTCAGTTAATTGAGGATTCCCCCGTTTTCCAAACAAAAATGAAAGGACAGCTTCGAATTTGCTTTCCTTTGGGTTGGCAACCCGTAAGTCAACAACAGATTTTCGAGAAATTTGTGTAGTCATCCTGAAAAATAAAAGTTTTAAAATAAAAACATATTTTAAAAAATAAGCTTATATGCTTTGTGTGACTCTGTAAAAAATATAAATGCTACCTAAATTATTTTCAGTTGAAAAAATGCTGTTGCGTAAATCAATAACCTATATAAATTTTATTGAATTTGAAATAACATTTTTGCTTATAGACGGTGATGTACCCAAATTATTTGTGTGGCCCTTAAAAGATATATAATTGCTGCGCACTTTATTTTCACATTATAAGATGGTATTGTGCATCTCGATAATATAGATTAATTTTGTTGAAATTGAATTAAAATTTGTGTTTATAAATAATGATCTTTCCGCAGTCTTTTGTGGCCCTGTAAAAAATTCATAATTGCTACGTTCCGCAAATTATAATATAATTAAATTATCATCTAAAATACACACGTAAGCCAAGTTTAAGCTCAATCTGATAGTTATAAGTGGATTAAAATTGATTTTCAAGATTTCAACTAAACTTCTGCGTAGCCCTGTAGATACAGTATAACTTCTACTTTCTTCAAATTACAATAATATTGTATTGGGATTGAAACTACACATGTATTGAAAGTTTTCGATTAATCGAATAATTGGAAGGGGTTTAAAATTAACTTGCAAGATTTAAACTAAACTTTTGTGTAACCCTGTAGAAACAGTATAACTTCTACGCTCGTCAAATTATAATAATATTGTATTATCATTAAAACTACACATCAATTCAAAGTTTCAGATCAATCGGATAATTAAAAGTGGTTTAAAATTCACTTTCAAGATTTTAATAAAATATAATACATACACTGAAAGTTAATATAAAGCTGGTTTATTAATAAAAATTTTACGATTCGCAATCTTTCGCAGGAGTTGTCTTAAATTTTCAATACTTTAGGAATGACACTTTTATTTAAAAAAAACCCTTATTGCTTAATAATTTTTAATACTGTATTAAAAGTCAAGATAAAATTTGTAAACAACAACATAGATCATCCAAAAACGCAATTTCTGAAAAAAGCACTTAAACTGGTTTAATGTCGCTTATTTTCAAACAACAATAGGTTAAATGTTACCTTGATTAAAATATGTAATATATTTTCAGTAAACTCGTGCTTTCACATTAAACAAAATAGTTAAAACGTGCTTTCGAACTTAGGGAAATAAATGCAACCGTTGAAACACCCTGAAACCAATTGCGCAAATGTCTTCTTTACGGTCGCAGTTAATCAACACCACGAATTTTTTCGACAAAAATCGTGCGGCTATCGACAAAAACGCTCAGCTACCAGAATAGGTGGTCTTGTTAAATTCCGAGAATATTGGAAAAATGAATTTTGTCCGCCTAGAACATCAAAACGCCCCACTGTGTTCCGTCTCGATCTTATTTTTTTTCTAACGAGGAAACTTTTTTGCCTGCAGTATTTTTATAAATTATATAATTGTTATATTGAATTCACTTTTCATTTATATTTTAATACGTGTTCATTTATTTGGCATATTGTAAAACGCCCATAAGCTCATGAATCGCGAAATATATGCTTCGAAATGCAAAAATCATAAACTTGATAACACTGATCGGAAACTTTTCGCCAAGGGTTGTAGATCTCTATTAAGAAGTGACAGTTTCAATTCTGACTGTGTATCTTTACGATGTTTAGCCAGATGTTTTAGTTTCCTTTATACTTTGTGCTGTAGCACCTCTTAATGTTACATTCATTCCAAACTCCAACAGTGTCTACATATCAAACATAAAGTTTTTTTCCTTTTAATAATCACCTTAAAAAATCTGCGATGTTCATATTCAGTTTATCATATCTATATTATAAAGGGCAAACATGTCCGTGCGTAACGCTGACGTCATTTTGCGAATGGCAACAGTTGACGATGAAATTTCGGTTTTGCGGTTTTTGCTGATGCATTTTTTAAAATTTCTAAACATCGCATGTTTTCAGTTTTTACACCGTTATGTAGGAAAAAAAAATGTACTTTCAAATGCAATTTGTTTGAAAAGTGCATAGCAATTTATTCATTTATTTAAATGAATCGCTTACAGACGATTACAAAATATTAATCTGTTTGCAATAAAATTTGAAGCATTTGTTTTCAGCTAATATTGAATAACGAAATTAAAACTTCATTAAGCAATAAATAAATAAAATGGTATAAACTAGTTTATTCATAATGGCAAAGAGCTTAATAGATTTATTTTTTTAATAAATCCCGAGATGTATGAGAATATGTCAATAAACTGTGTGCATATCAATGAAAAAATGAATGAAGGGGAAGAAAGATTACGCAGGATTCTAGAAATATCCCCCACAAACACTAACCTAAATGATGAAAATATTTAAATAGCTTAAATCAAATACTCTTATGTTCGACTAAAGAGCAAGTGAAGAACATAGATGACATATTCGGGGTTTTTGTGTGAAGCATAAAAGTGATCATTTGTATCACTTTCAAAGCTATTTAATTTTATGTTTTGATTAAAAAAAATTAACTGTTCTTAATTAACACCGACTTTTATTATTTTTGCAATTCATTTCTTAGTATTTAATAAATACATCACATTATTTTGTAAAGTGTTGTGAAATCGAAGACAGATTAGTTTCGAGGTAAAACAAATAAAATTATAACTAAAACAATTTAAAAATTTTACGAATCTTTAATTTTTTATACTCAAGATCCCACGTTTTTATACGTTGCGAGAGGTTATATCCACATTTTGTTTTTTGCTAAAATGTAAAATTGAATTCTATTTATCTATATACGTCACTGTTGCCAGATGAGAGAGATTTTAGGTAGATTTCCTAAGAAATACTACCTATTACATTCTCCCCTATGTTGGAATTTCTGGAAAAATTTTGTAGATCTAGGCCGATTATGACTCCCAGAACCCAAAACCACCCCCAGTTCAAAACTTTATTTATCTATCTACTTATATCACTTTTTTATGGACACGATAACTTCAATAATTCTGCACCAATCTCTTCCAAACTGATACATAAAATCAAATATCGCTCAAGTTCGTTAATGGGCAAAATCGGACCAGGAGGGGCTTTTTGTGAAAACAGAAAAAACCCATAACTTCTTAATTATGATACGCATCGAATCCGTTTAAAGTTATTACTTCTAGGAAAAAGGCCGAAAATCATGTATGACAGATTTTTGATATCATTCAAAAAAGCTTCGAGGGGGGAGGTGATAGGGGTTTAAGAAGAAAAAATTCATAACTTTGTCAATTCACAAGATAAAAAATAGGGTTAAATTTATTATAGATGCTATTAATATTATCTACAACTTTTATATTGTCAAGTTTTTTATAGGACCAACCCTTACAGCAAAAAAAAAAAAAAAAAAATAATTAAAAACAAAAAAATCTCTGCCGACTCCGACTACAGACATAGGTAGATTTCGAAGTAGGCGGTCCCAATTGTCGCGTCATGGAAAAAAGTTCATTTCTTCTGCAATTCCCAATACGTGGGCGCCCCACGGCCTGCGTCTTCGAAATCTACTTGTGCCTGTAGGCCGAGCCGTCAGGGATTTCTTTTTCTTTTAATTCGGAATGCTACGACTTTCTGAAGATAAATATAACATGTTAGTGCAAAGTGTATTTTTCTAACAAATAAATGAAATCCAGGTAAAATACCAAAGGCCACAGATAAGATGTCAGTGGGTCACATTATCCGTTTTATCAGCATTTCAAAACAGTATGTTCCTTGTTTGAATTTTCATTTGGATGGACAAAATAATAATGCCTCAATTTTTCACAGTCATGCAACTACAAACAGCACACCTCAAATAAACACAAATGACCGTATATGCAGGATAAAATTATTTGCTTGACTGAAACAGGGTTCCCTAAGTATGGGGATCCATTCCATACCAGTGTGTCACTCTACTGGAGCTTGATTGTAAATAGTAAAACTATTATCGAAAACTCTATTGGACCACAAAACTTTGGCGTGCGAGTCAAGTCATTTTAAACGAATTCATTCGTTGATTAAAATGAAAATTTGAACCAGAAATTGACAGAACTTATATTTTCATAGAAATAATGTAATCATCATCTATCACCTGTTATCTACTTTTACCCCCGTAGAGTAGCGAAAACTTCCAAGAATAAACCCCACGCCAAAACTGTCTTTCTATGTTCTTCAATTTGATACAGATTTCTTTTAACACACTCGAAAAATATAAACTGTCCTCCCCAGGTTCTGTTTCTACGTTTTATGAACACTTATATACTTTATATACACCCAATGAAGCATCTAAGCCTCTGGGAGGAAGAAATTAAATTTGAACAAAAACAAATTATTAACGAAAGTAGAACGAACTACAGATATGACATTGAGACAGCCGATAAAAATACGCACACACATATATGTATGTATATTTCTATATAATTTCTTTTAATTGTGTGTGCGCGTTTCACATACAACTTTGACGTGTTCAGTTTCCTAGCATACTGTAAATGTTCCATTAAGGCTGATCTCAAATTTAAATTCACTAATTTGACGCACTAACGAAATCAGTTTTATTCGTAAACACACGAAATTTACAGATTAGATATAAAATAATACGATAGTATTTTTTACCAATAAGCACAGAAACAAATCAGAAAGCGTTCCGAAGTTGGCATTATAAGCCGATTTTTGGGTCGTGACAGTACCGAGACGAACACACGAAATTTACAGATTAGATATAAAATAATACGATAGTATTTTTTACCAATAAGCACAGAAACAAATCAGAAAGCGTTCCGAAGTTGGCATTATAAGCCGATTTTTGGGTCGTGACAGTACCGAGATCACGTTCAAGATATTTCCGATTTAGTAAAAAATTAAAAACTCTATTAGATTCGTAGACACCTAAATAATATTGTCTGCATATTTACAGTAATTACATGGAAACATCAAGGTCGTGAAAGTGTCAAATTCATGTTAATTATAAAACATTTCATGTTGTTAAATGGGGGGGATGAGAAAATCTTTGATTGAATCAGACTTGTGTCTGACAAACATCAACAACAAATGTCTTCGATATAGTTTCGATTAGATACTGCTGAAATTTGACATTTCCAACACCAACTCGTAAGAATCGGAAGATTGAGATATTTGTTTGGGAGCATTATATCAACCACAAACACTAAAATTCAGTCCTAAAACCTGAAAAAACTGGCTCAAGAAACGACTCTGGCGTATTTTCCCACTGCATGTCAATTGCATGTTACAGCTTACCTTTCAAGTTGCGTTAGATATTCGGAGTAATTTATTATAGAGTATTCCTCAAAAAAAATCTTTCATTTTAGATATTTATACAAAAAAAAGTACATAAGATAGTAACTTGAAATTTACAAATTTCAATAAAACCTTAGCCGATGTTGACGTTGATTTACATTTTTTTCCTTTTCCCCAAATTTTACTTATCATTCGAAAATTGTCTCACAAAACAGAGAGCCACCCCATTGGAGTACTTTTGTAAGAATTTTTTTAAAACGAGAATTTCTAAACACACAGATTAGAGGAAATAAACCTATGGCGTCCGCAATACTCGAATAAACTTGATTTTTTTCTTTAGGAATTTGTCAAAGCCAACGTTTATTCATCAAAATTTTGAAGAAATAAAACTACGCATAACAGCGGCAATTGCATAGCTGCCAAAGCATTCAATTTTTGAGTACCAATATTTCCGTATACTAATCTTTTCCTTATCTAATCGCATATTTATGCGATTAAATAAAAATATTTCTTTTCAGAAATAGTCGTTCTGAAATGTTTTTGCAGCTATGCAATTGCATGTGTTACAGAAGTCATTTCGGAACAAAACTGAATATCGGCCAGGTACATACTTTGTGATTTTTTTTTTAATTTACAAAAATGTTTAATATTTAATATTCAAACTAGCTGATCCTTCCGCCTTTCGGCGTTGCCCGAGTCCGTTATAATAACCTTAAATATATCTGAAATCAGTGTTGAATGATTTTTTTAATTTAAAAATGAAATTTTTCCCAAACGAACCTCTCTAACTCGTAAGAATTTATAGTTTTAAATGAAAATCTATCGAAACGAACCTGGAGTTGGGTTCGCATTGTCTTCGGCAGCGTAAACAGGGGGTGCTACGCACGCTGCGGTCTGTTTTGATTTTATAATTTTAAACGAAAGACCTGTGTGTCCCGAGCCTGTGATGATATTCTTAATTATACCTAAAATCAGTGTTGAATAAATTTATATATTTAAATGAAAAAAATGACAAACGAACCCAATGTAATGTTGTTAGCCCTAATGCGTACACTCTCGAATGTGTATAATTATATATTTTTAAAGGAAAATCTATCCAAAAGTATTAAGAAGCCCTCGCTGTAGTGATTTTCGATTTGACTTCCGACGTTTAGATATATTAAACTTGCAATTCTGATCAAAATTTCCTAAGAAAACCTACACAACATTAAAAGTCCTTTCTTCCTCTTTTAAATTCAAAATAGTATATATCTCTGTTGAATATGTAGGTTTCCCAGCGCACGCGCACAAACAAAAACCCCTCCGAAAATATTCCAGAGAGGAGAGATAGAGAAAAAAAATGCCTCTCGAATGCGTGAAATGATTTTTTTAATAGTAAACATTGATATTTTTCTAACACAAAGACATCGTTATAAAGGAGAAGGCACTATCTATAAGTGGGTATTTTTATTTTTTCATATTTTGTTCGTGAAAGTGGATGCAAATTTTCAAATATGCACAAAAATTGCTCAAACGGTTCTCCGATTATTTTAAGTGTTAATATTGATATTTTTTCAAACGAATTGCACCGTCAGAAAGGTAAAAGCATGCATATATAGCCAGAGATTTTTCGTTTTCTCAAATTTCGAATCGTTAATCCGATGTGAGCTTCGAAAAAGGAGAAAAAAAACCACGAAAAATGACGATCTGAAATTATTTTTAAAAGATTTAATATTCCTTTTTTACTTAACTGCACTGTTAGAAAGGTTAAAGTACGAAATTTAAGCAAGTATTTTTTTTTTTAATCGTCTTTTGAATAGTTCAGAAAATGCGCGCTGCAGAAGACGCGAAAAAAATTTACGTTTTCCGATTCTTGTTTCTTCATTTACGGAACCGGATTTCAGCCGCATCGCTGCGACTTTTCTTGCTATTTTGCGATGTTAATTATGTTTTTAATTAATTAAACAAAACTAATTAAATAATCGTAAAATGGCTTCGAGGTGCATAATTACAGACATAGAGGTACCTTCTTGTCAAATCTTGTAACTCTACGTGCCAGACAGACAAACAAGCGTCTTTCTTTATTATTATAGATATCAGCTAACTTATGTATGATTCGTAATGAACAGAGGAAAGTATATTCAACTACTTAAATTATAAAAAATCATTCAACACTGATTTCAGATATATTAAAGGTTATTATAACGGACCCGGGCAACGCCGAAAGGCTGAAGGTTCAGCTAGTTTAAATATTAAATTGTAAACATTTTTGTAAGTCTTAAAAAAAAAAAAATCCAAAAAGTATGTACCTGGACGATATCACGTCTGTTCCGAAATGACTTCTGTAACACATGCAATTACATAGCTGCAAAAACATTTCAGAACGACAATTTCTGAAAAGAAATATTTTCATTTAATCGCATAAATATGCGATTACATAAGGAAAATATTAGTTTAAGGAAATAGTGGTACTCAAAAAATGAATGCTTTGGCAGCTATGCAATTGCGGATGTTATGCGTAGTTTTATTTCTTCAAAATTTTGAAGAATAAACGTTGGCTTTGACAAATTCAAAAACGGATTTTATGTATTTATTTTTAAATTAAATTCGAAAATAGATCAAAATATTTTGAGGCACCCTGTATTTTTTGCTGAAGTACAGTATCACTTTTAATAAATAAAAATGCACTTATCAGGCTAGTGAAAAATTTTAATAAAAAATTGGAACCGAAAAAATAATTTGTTAAAATATATTCAACGCTTTAATCTTTTTAGCTGTTCTCATTTTTACGACTTGATTCATATTTTTCCGGAATTAATTAAAATCTTTTCCCCATTGATCAGGAAAAACCTTCGTTTCATCACGTTTTTTTTTATTATTTTAAAATGTCTTCCCAAAGTTTAAGATCAATATATTAGATGTTTGGAATTGGACAATTTTCTGTAAGCTTCTCCTCTCTGCATTTCGAGAGTTTTTTGAAACAACTTTAATTTTATATTTGATTAAAATAATTCTTATTGCAATGCCAAGAAAAGTTATGAATACGCTTTGCATCAGCAATATTTCAGTATGCATTTTTTAAATGGTAGTAAAATTATTTTTTAAATAGTAGTTCGTACAGGGTGTACGAAAAACCGCAACATAGTTAGAAATGGGTAAAAAACAAGTGCCTAAGGTAGGTATCTGAAACTCAGAAGTTTATTAGCTGATGTAATGAGGATTTTTTCTTTTGGTAAAACGAATAAAACTTCATTATGGACACGTTCAATGAGTAAAAAAAATTGGCAGATGTTTAATTTATTTCACTCGTAATTTTGTTTCCCGCCAAAATTTTCATTTTGATTCAAAAATAAATTGACAAACGGTGGAGCAATGCCTCATTGAAATGCTAATGTCTGATATTTACAAACAAGTAGATTGGTCCGTGAAAAAGTTGGTAACATGATCCAATCCCATACCAATTACAGTCTAACGATACTATAAGTCTTGTTTTTTTTCTTTAAGAATTTGTCAAAGTTTATTTATCAAAGACGCATTAAGTTGAAAGAATAAAAGTGTTCCTAGGTGCTGCAGTTACATGTGCGAATGCACACTTTCGATAATTTCCAAAAAGACTGGCCAAAATCTGGAAATAAAAGTTACATTGTACATTAAACTGTAACTGCTGTAAACGCTGCTTTTCTTAATTTCCACGGTTTTACCTTTCGGTTTTACTACACATAGTAGTGAAATTTTATTTCGTTTGGAGCCCTAGTACTATCGCTAGAGACATATAGCTAGGTTAATTTTGATTATAAAAATCCTGGACATAAAGTTTAGTATCCTTGTGAGCCTTCCATTCGCTTATTTTACAGGCGGTTTCAGAGACCGCTCGGAGTAGTTATCCAACAATTTTTGTCTCAGTATTTAAGGATTAATGCCCTTAGAATATAGAAGTAGTAAGAAAATAAGAGTCTAAGGACAGCTGGGGCCCTCTCCCCAGTGCACCCACCGAAACCGACGTGTGTGCTCCTAGCGGAAAAATTTAAGAAAAAATGGGTTTAAATTTATACTCTAAGACGAGGGATGAACGAAAGATCTCTAAGAAGAGGTCAAATTGACAATATTATCATACTATAAGATGAATATTAAAATTATATATTAATTTTGAATGACGAACATCTTAATGAGTTACTAACGATCTTAATGAGTTAACTAATTAAGCGAAACAATGGAAAAATATCAAATTCTAAGGAAAAAAGCCAATTTCTTAAGAATTGAATTTTCGAACTATAAAACGAGGATATCAAACCATAAGATGAAGATTAAGTATATGATTGATTTTTGAATGATGAAAAACTTAATGAGTTTTAATAATTAAACAACACAATGCAAAATATCAAATTTTAAAGAAAAAAGCTGATTCCTTAAGAATTCTTCAACTATAAGATGACATTATCAACTGATAAGAGTAAATTTAAACTTATATTTTAGTTTTTGAACAATCATCATATTAATGAGTACTAATAATTAGAGAAAACAGAGAGAAAAAAAATGTAAGGATAAATGCTGATTTCTTAAAAAAATTTCAACTATAAGATTAGGTATTCATGCTGTAAGAGGAAATTTACACTTATATTTTAGTTTTTGAAAAGTAATACTTAGAAAAGATTTAAAATTTGAATAATTTTTAACGAACTAGCTGTTTTTTCCATGCAATAGGAAGAGTTTAGCAACCACCTCTTACGGGAAAAAAGATGATTTTAAATGAATTTTACGCAAGTTTTCAGCTTTGATTGTACTGTAGGCAGGGGTGATTGTGTTCCGGTATTTTGTACACCACTAAAATTATATAGCAATATTTTTCTTCTTTAATCGATAAATTCTGCGATGACATACTAAGAATATTGCTATGTAAATTTAGCGGTGTACAAAATACCGGAACACAATCACCCCTGTGTAGGACACTAGTTTCTCCGACAAGCTACGCGTGATGCGAATAAAACCAACACATATTTAACAAGTCAAGAAATAAAAATGTATATTTTAACATGGTAAGATTTGTACAATATAATTATTAATTTTGATACTATTTATCCATAATCTTTGTTCCACATGACGGCCATCATTTTCATCTACAATCTGGAATAGTAAGGTAGCATATTCCACAGTTGACCTCAGTGTGTTCTGAGAAATACTAAAACATGTCGTGAAAACAGTTTTGTTCCACATATTTTGTTGTAATAAAATGTGTAACCTATCGTAAATATATGCTAAACGTGTAATACATTGAAAATCACCCTCTGGTGGCGAAATTTTGAACTAATTTTTTTTCGCTTAAACAAATTCCCATTCCTTCATTGCGTCCTTCACAAAATTTCACAACTTTCTGACTAAAAGTTCCGTCTGTAGACAACTTTAAAGTAGGGTCGTTTAATTATGGACACCCTGTGTATAGTCTGTCTATCCCACATAATTTTTACCATAGAAACATCGTAGAAATTAAATATACGTTAAATGAAAATAATAAATTTTAAGTATATAAAATATCAAACACGAAAACTATTAATCAAAAATTACAACATTAAAAAAAATTAAAGTTCAAAAAATTATTTTTACAAATAAAAGAAAAAATGTTTTTACAAATTTAAAAATGTTTTTATAAATTAAAAAAAATTGTTTTTGCAAATTAAAAAAAATGTTTTTACAAATAAAAAAAGTCTTTACAAATAAAAAGTTTTTTACAAAATTTAAAAAAAGAGTTTTTTAAGTTAAAAAAAAGCTTTTACAAAGTTGAAAAAAAAGTTTTTACAAAGTTTAAAAAAACGAAAGTTTAAAAAATTAGAAATAACTGCTACCATTACTACTATAATTTTCAGACTATAACAATCTAGTCTAAACTATAAAGAAAATTTTAACTGCAACCGTATCAACATTATTTATTCTATTATTCATCATTAAAAAACATAAATATACTATAAAAATAATAGTTGTAGTATGATCCAATTGATAGCCCCGTGGGCGTTACATTTACAGTACTTTAAAAATTCAATAAATTATCAAGTAATGTTAAATATAAATTAAATATAAATGATGAAATACACGTAAATTACATATTTTTTCCAATGTATGGCATTTAAAATTCTTTTATCGTTGTTATTTCAGTAGTTTCATCGAGGGGTCAAAATGACCCCTTCCCGCCGTTCCAGTAGGTAAGATTTTTCCGCCGTTCTAGTGTTAACATAAAATTTCTACATGATAGTAAATAACTAATTCTACTTTACATAAGACTTGGAATATTTCTCAACTTGTTCGACGAAACAGCATTTTCATTAATGAATATACAATTTACCCACATACATATGAAAATCAACTTTTGATAATACTATGCATCTCATTAATGAAAAAATGTATACAAGTCAGCACCTAGGTCTAAACAATATGTATAAATATTCACTTTCATACTCAATTTTTCGCTATGTATAGTCAATTTCTAACTAGGGAGATTATATATTATTTTCTAAACGGTCAATGTTTCGAAGCATCCAATCTGATCTTTGACTGTTAAATTCTTCAAACTACTGGTTAATTTTTGAATATACATCCTCAATATGATTTGGGATACTGTCTTCGACAAGTTCAACATAACAGTCAGATGTCTACTCAGTTTATTACAAATAACGAATATTTTCTCACACTTTTCACAATAAAAGAAATATAATTATATACTTAGAAAAGAATTAATAGATAAATAATCATTTATTGATGTTTTACAATGATGTAGTACAACTTTCTTTATTCGTTAACAGAGAAATTGATTCCTTAATTGGGTTAAAATCATGAAATTTACTGGAGCTACACATATACATTCATGTTTATGCAAAAGTTTGATGAGTAAAATGAGAAACTGCGTCACTTTTAAAAATTTTATATTATCATCAGTTAATGTGATCATGTGACAAAACTGCGCATGTGTACTTAATAAAAATAATCAGTATAATAAGCTTTATCAAGAAATTTTCTTTAAACATGATCTTATACTAAAATGGTTAGTATGGTCTTAATACTGAAATATTAGTTATATATATATATATATATATATATATATATATATATATATGTAACAGATATACAAGACTTCAAATGCTAGAGGTAAAAGTTACTCTACACGGTATATGTTAATAGGAAATTTGCTAAATATAGTGTAAAATTTGATTTATGCGATCTTAATATTAATGTTGGTACAGTTGCAGTTAAAATTTTCTTTATAGTAAAGTCTAGATTGTTATATTCTGAGAAGTGATAGTGGTAATGGTAGCAGTTAAACTTATAGTTTTTATTTTATTTTTTACTTTTGTAAAAAAGTTTGTAATGTTTTTTGTTAATTTTTTTTAATTTGCAAAAAAAAAAAAAAAAAACTTTGTAAAAACTTTTTTAATTTTGTAAAAAACTTTTTTTTAATTTGTAAAAACATTTTTTTAATTTGAAAAGAAAATTGTAACTTTGTATAAACTTTTAATTTTTTTTTTATTTTGTAATTTTTTATTAATAGCTTTTGCGTTTGATATTTTTAGATACTTACAATTTATTATTTTCATTTAACGTAATTTATACGATGTGCCTATGGTAAAAAGTATGTGGGATCTGTAGTTGATAAGTGATAAAACATAAATTTTAACATGAGAATTGATTTCTTGAATAGAAAACACAAAGCAAATATTATTTACCAGCGTTTGTATTCCAATATTTTTCGTTTCTGTGATATAAAAATAGCTTGAAATCATTGAAATTATGTAAAAAATCACTAAGTGTAAGCTAAAATTGGATATTTACTAGGTAAATCCATATTTTATATGTATATTTAAAAAAAAAAATGGGTGAAATACTATTACACCATCTGAGTTATGTTAAAATAAGTACATGAGCAGTATCTAAGTTCATGTTGAAATGTTGTCTAATATTTGGTAATACGAAGTGTTTTCATAAACTAGGTTATGTGAAATAAAATGTTTAGTTAAAATTAAAGTTTATATTCGTGCATATTCTTTTAAAACTGGGAAATTTAAAATGTAGTATTCGTATTCATGTAGAAAATAATGTGGTCGTCTCTCGATTTGAGTAAGCAGGTTAATTGTTCTGTAAGTTCACATGATTTCAGTTAAAAGTTCAAGAAAAATATAATTAAAAGGGAATACCAATACTTAGAACATAAATTTTAACTTCAGATTCAAATTTTTGAATGGAAAATACAATTCAAATATTAAAATAGTATTCTGTATTAAAATATTCTGTATTAAAATAGTTTCGTCTCTGTGATATTAAAAATACAGGGTGGGCCATCATAGGGTCCCGCATCATAGGAAACACATGTATTGTTGCAATATGGTCTCAATATGATTGCCTCCATTGTCAAAACACAACTGCAGGCGATCGTTAATGTTCCTCAGAATGTTGGCCACTAAAAGTGGCGTTATGGCATGGCACTCAGTAGCAATTCGCTCACGCAAATGGTTTTTATCCCTGATCTTCTCACTGTAAACTTTCGATTTAAGATAACCCCATACAGCAAATGCTACACGCTCTTCAGTAGTCAGTCTTTTCACCTACAAATTAAAAAATAAATAAAAAATAAAAAAAAACTCCTATGATGCGAAACTTTTGGCCCACCCTGTAGTTTGAAATCATTGAAATCGTGTGTGTAAGTCTCTATGTGTAAGATAAAATTGGCTATTTACGCGTTAAATCCGTATTTTTATGTGTAAATTCATGAAATGTAGAGTTAAATTTGTCTTTTTTCCGTTATGAACACTCGAATCGACGTTAGTAAAAATATTTTCGCAATCATCATTTAATACTATAATATTATTATTCGCTACAAACGAAGATTATGGATAAATAGTATCAAAATTAATTATTATAGTGTAGAAATCATGCCATGTTAAAATATACATTTTTATTTCTTGACTTGATGGGTATGTGTTGGTTTTATTCACGTCACGTGTAGCTTGTCGTATTAGGCGTCTAAGCGTTAAAATTAGAGAAACTATAGTGTCCTACAGTACAATCAAAACTGAAAACTTGCGTAAAATTCATTTAAAATCATCTTTTTTCCCGTAAGATGTGGTTAAAAATTGGTCTTTGTAAACATATTTCATTGATATTTATCTTTGCTTAGTTATTAATATTCCTTAAGATGTTGGTTATTAAAAAAAACTAAAATATAAGTTTAAAAATAAAACTAAAAGTGAATATTACTTCTTAAAATATGCGTTTAAGTGAAATTTCTGTACTTTCTTGAAGAAAACCCCAGCTCTGTTGTGTTTCTCCCCTTTTGAATGAGGGGACGAGTGAAATATTATCCCCTTTAGATGTTTACGTATTGAGAATGAAAAGAGATGGTTTTACTTAAATATGGTCGACTATATCAGGTCTAAATGGTATAAAGTGTGTTACAAGTATAGTATAGATCCAATCTATCTGGTGCACTTACGCCATTTTCAAAATTTTATCAAAAGTACAAAATTATTACCATTTTAATATATTTTTATAATCAAAAACAATTTTTTAATATTAAAAATAACATTTTTCAGTTAAAAATGGCGTGCGTTGGTAAGTTACTTTTTAACTTTGTGATTTTAAAAGAATATTGAATAATTCTTTTTATTTTAGAGACATTTAAAAAAAAAGCATAGAAGCCCTTTTTCATAAAGAACTCTTTTGAAACACTTCAAAAATAATATCAAAAGTACTACTATTTTAATATTAAAAATAAATTTTTTTAGCGTTTGTAAGTGATTTTAAAAGTCTTTATTTTAGAGACATTTTTCAAAAAGCCCTTTTTTTATAAAATGATTTAAAAAAGAGAGTTACGCCAATTTAAAAATAATATTAAAATTTCTATTATTTTTTAATATTAAAAATAAAATTTTTTAGCGGTCACTTTTAAAAGAATAATTTTAGAAACCTTTTTTTTTTTTTAAATAAAATAATGATTTAAAAAGACATTTTTTCTAGAATGGCTTTTTAAATCTTGATATGCAGTTATATAATACCAATTAACTTTATCTCTAAATTGACTTATAAAATTTTCTGATAACGTTTGATGTTTAGATATAAAATACCAATTAACATAATCATAAAATTCTCTTATAAAATCTTATGATAATTTTTGATTTGAAGATATAGAATTCCAATTAATTTTATCTCTAAATTCTTTTATAAAAGATTCAGATAATTTTTGATTTGAAGATATGCAATTCCAATTAACTTTATCTCTAAATTATCTTATAAAATTTTCTGATAATGTTTGATGTTTAGATATAAAATCCCAATTAACTTTATTATAAAATTCTCTTATAAAATTTTCTGATAACGTTTGATGTTCAGATATAAAATCCCAATTAACATAATCATAAAATTCTCTTATAAAATTTTATGATAATGTTTCATTTAAAGATATTGAATTCCAATTAACATAATTTTTAAATTTTTTTATAAAACCTTCTGATAACATTTATTAGGAATTAAATTGTCACCTTATTACAGATTGTTGATAGATAATATAATACCAATCTATAATAACTAGCTTTTAATGCACTATCACCTATAGTCATAATGAATAAAGGATTACAACCTTGAAATTTCTAAATATATTTTTGTACAAAATTTTCAGATAAATTTTTATACTTGAATATATCATTCCAATCAACTACATCTGATAATTATTCAATGATATCCTCTGATAAATTTTGATATCTACAGATTATTTTCATGTTTAATTTCAGAAAATGATCAGCTATAAAATTATCTCTCAGTCTTTGATATTCAGATATCTTATTCCAGTCTAATTTATCTGCAAATTCTAACATGAAACTCTCTGAAAGTGTTTGATATCTAGATATAATATCACACTTTACTAGATCAACATTTTCTCTTATAAATTTCTCAGAAAGTTTTTGATAAGCTGAAATATTATCCCAATTGACTTTTCCCTTAAATTCTTTAATAAAAGATTCAGATATTTTTTTATATTTTGAAATTAAGTCCTATTCAACAAAATTCTGAAAACGTCTTATTAAATCCTCGCTTAATTTGTCTTCCTTTGACACAACTGACCAATTAACGTTCATTTAATTATGAATGTATTTTTAAAATACAATAATCATAATATAAATTATTAATTTTACCTGGATTACTATTATTACCTAAAAATATATAAATATAATTACCTACGATTAGCTTCTCGATAGCATCATCTGAAGGTTTTGCAGAGAGTTTTGCAAGATAAAAATCTTTTTTTTCATCATCAATTATTAATGTTGCTATGGTTGCTTGTCCATATTTAGCTTCAATTTTTCTCAACGATACCAATGTATATTTTCTTAACTCTAAGTCTTTTAAGGTTTCAGGGAACAGTGATCCAAGACTGTTGAACTCTTCCATTTATATAAAATCATTTTTATTACGATAATGTCCCAATGCTCTGGTATTTATTTTATCTTCTAATATAAATCTTTTATCATATTTTGCAGATAAAGTAATCTTATTCACTTGAACAGAATATATTTCATGTTTAACACTTTTAATTAAATTCATTAATCGATACTGATCAATTTCATTAAATAAACAGTCTTTGTAATCATCGAATGTAATTTTATTTTCAACAGTACTTTTTTTAACACCTTTTGATTTCTTTAACACCTTATTGCACTCTAGTTTATTTGCATACATTTTAGACCTTAAACCAACAAATTCTTCCATAATCACACCACTGTTTTCATTTTTCATTTTTCCCAATACTTTTTTATTAACTTTTGGTATATTATAGCTTTCTGGATAATTTGAAGTATCAAAGTGCTCAATCATTCCTTTCATATCTTCATAAAAATCCTCAGTCCTTATATGATATATAAAGCTGTCTGTGTCCATATATAGTAACTTAATTTTATCATCATATTTAGGTTTCATAACATTATAATGGAAATCATACATTAAATATTTAGATAAATCTAATATACACCTTCCTACATAGATCGGTTTATTAAAAAGTATTTTTATTTTATTCATATGAACAGCTATTAAATTTTCCGAGAAAATAGTTCTATGTTTAAAATTAGATTTAGAAATTAATTTTTTAGCCTGTTCATAATTACAACATATTTTTATATCTTTTCTTCGTCTTATAGATTCCATAGTTTTTCCAAAAACAGAATTATTCATAAGTTTATAAAAATCTTCTTCAAATTTATTACTAGCCTCAGTTCTCATTTCAGTGTTTAAATCTATATATTTCTTTAGCCAATCTGATTGTTTAAATTTCAATACTCTATGGACTTTTGTCAATTTTATTCCCATTTTCAAACACTGTTTTAAATTTCTATAATGGATGACATAACGTCCTTTATCATATAAAATTGTTAATAATTTACTCTGTTTAGAGCCATCTGGAATTTTATTTTCAGGACAAAATTGAAGCTAAATCAGAATGATAATCATGTAATTCTTTTGGATATCTCAAATTAACTTCAAGTATATATCCATCCGGTGAATTATCAGGTGTATTTTGAATTAAATCTATAAACACCTGTCTAGGTTTGTAACAGTCTATTCCATTTAAATCCACCGTATGGTAAATATTGACTCATAGCCCATCCATATAAGTTATTAGCGTCAATATACATTAAATAACTAGATTCTTTACTTTTATCATAGTTTTTTATGTATTTGTTATTTGCTTTTCCATATCTATTACAACACTGAGAAACACCTCCTCCCAAACCTTTTTCTAAAAAGAGAATCATATCGTAATCATTTAATAAATCTAATTTAATTTCAGTCTTTTTAAGCATAGCGTCCCAGGATAATCCAGGGGCAGTAAAATACCGATCTGGATCTAAACCATATGTTTTTAAACAAACATCTCTAAAGTTTTCAAAAATATCTGCTAAAATTAATACATCTCTTTTAACGTATAATTCTGCATATTCACCTAAATTCTTGATATTAAATGCTTTTCATACACGTTGTGCATGGCTATATTCCTCATCAGTTATACCACATTCATTCAATTTATTATAAAATTTATCCTTTGGTGGTAGTTGTGTTTCTTTGTATTTATCTTCAGAGTCTATATAGTCATAAGGATAGACACCTTTTCTTGTAATGAGATCTAATTTATCATCAGGGAAGTGTAATGATGTCTCTCTAAATTTTGATTTTAAATAATTTATGTGTTGTATCTTTGGTAGATCATCTGGAAATTTTCTCAAGTTGTTGGATAAATTATCTAAACTGTCAGACATAAATTTAAAGGAATCTATAAATCTCAATTTTATACCTCCTATATTTTTAGTAAATGTTATACATTTTTCATTATTGCCAGCTATAGCATCAATTTTACCAGATCCAAATTCTTTTATGAACAAATGAGAATCATAACCTGTTAAATTATGGATTTTTACTGGAATGAAATTTGGAATTTTATATTTTAAATTACAACTAATATGAACGGGACCTCTATATTTACCATTTAAGTGTGAATGATCTCTTACTTTTTCTGTAAATGCTTTTTGACATGTATGAAAAATATTAGTTCTATTATAATGGTTTTCATCAAAATCGATCATCGATTTAATACTTTCATATTTATCAGTTTTTTCTTTAATAAATTCTTTAATTTTTATAGTATCTTCCTTCAACATAGATACAAACTTTTGAACTGCATCAGATCCTCTATAAACAACAGGAGGCTTATAATATTCACTTTCATATTTTATATTTTATATAATAACAAAACATATCAGGTACATGCTTTTGATATTTCATAGTATATGATTTAGATGGATCTGGTTGTGAAGTACCTATTTTTCGCAAGCTACATTCAAAATCTGCATATATAGTAAATGGAACAATCTTATTCTTTTCATAATTTTTAAATTGAATGACTTCATCTTTTTGGCATAATAATTCTAACAGCTTCTTTTGTTTTACAAATTTCCTCATGTATCTTTAATTTTTCTTCAGAATAAAAGATATTTAAGCATCTATCACATAATAATATCTGATTAGTAGTAATTTGTGATCTAATCAAACTATTCATGTTTTTAATCCAACAATAGTGGTCATTCATATAAAATAAGTTTACATGTTTTTCCAATTTATTTTTAGTTATTCTAACCCGATAAATTATTCCTTTATAATCATACACATTTACTGATACATTATTAAGTTTTTCAAATTTCTTAATATTATCTAGTGAAACTGGAAATTCAATTCCTTTAAAATCTAATTCATTTTTATATTTTTCATATTTTGACACTCTTTGAGGATCTTTTTCTATAGGATGAATGGCTGATAAAATAGACCACATAAAACATTTATTATCTTTATTTTTCACATTAATTATAGCCTTTTTGTTTTTAATTTTTTCAGGTAAATCAATGTAGGTTGCTCCTGCAAATGCTTCATATTTATTTATTCTCAATTCCAAAAATCTTATTTCATCCAAGCTCCATCCAGAACCTTTTGCTACAAAATCGTCCGCTTCATTTAATAATTTTCAATAACAAAATCATAAAAAGTATTCAAAACATTAGATACTAATATAATTTGTTTTTCAGTTTTAAATGAAAATTCTTGAATTTCGAATTCGTTACGTCTGTACAAACAATACATTTTAAAATTTACCTTTAACGCATTATATTCTTCTAAACTTTCTCTTATTTTTCTTATCACAATATTTCTTTTTTGTTCTAAAAAATCTAATGGGATTTTGGTATTATTGTTATTATTAATTCTATAAGATTTTAATCTCGAACTAAAAGCTGTTTCATATTCATTAATTTCCTCATTATTTATTTGTGCTTTTTTATGTTTTCGACTATTTACATGATTTTGTAAATGTTTAAAATATTCACCACAAATAATACATTTTTTTTCTTTTTTTTAATAATTTTGTCATCTCTTTTACCATTGCACAGCGAATTGTCTATTAATGCAATTAACTCATTTTTCTTAAGTTTTGAAAAATTTGAATTTTTTTTTTTATATTTTTTTCTCTACAATATTGTTTTTATTCAGACTTCGATTTTAAAGGTGGTTCTTGTTTAACTAAATCCTTAAAGTTAAACAATTTTACAAAGTTCCGTCTTTCAATTACATCTTTAATATAACTTATAAGTTCATTTTTTCTTAAATTTGAATAATTTCGTATTTTTTTCTTTACAATATTTTTCCAATTCTTTAACAGTCACTCCAGGGTCAAGCTCCATTTATTAGGAATCATTTTTTAAGAGTCTACTGATATGATGCTTACTACTTAAATGTCTTTTCTTATGTGCGTATGAATATTTTTTCCACAAATACAATCAATTTTTTTTATATTTTATTAAAGAATCACAACTTTTACAATGGTTTTGATGATTAATTTTACCATATCTATAATAAGTATAATATTCGTTAATAGATTTTTCCATTTGACAATGTTTACATAATTTAAATAGCTCCATTTATTAAGCTTTAGTTTATACTAGGCTATCTATCCAAGAATTAAACTCATCAGAATAACCCAACCATTTAACAAACATTTTCTTATTTTTTTTCTTATTATTTTTTCAATTTTATATATTTCATCTTTTTTATTAAATTTTACCATTTCTTTCTCATACAAAGTTCCTTTAATTTCATTACCATTTAAGTCTAATTTTATATGTAATCGGATCAGATTTCAATATTTCAGAAACTATAAAAATCTCTTCTGTAAATGTGGGATTGTATCCTCTCATAAATTTTGTTTTAAACTTAATTATTCGAATCTTATCACCTATCTTAAACTTAGGTTTTTTAGACAACGTCTTTTCTGAATATAAATTGTTATAAACTTGAGATTCATTTTTCCTTGCCTCAAAGGGTGTCATTTTTATTGAATTATGATATGAATTGTTGTAATTAGCAACCAGTTTAGGTAACACATCTATATACCGTTTAGTATTGTTTGCATACATATATTTTGTTATTTTTTCTTTAATAGTTCGATTAAATCTCTCTGCAATAGCTGATTTTATTTCTTTATTTTTTGTCGTAAACCATTTAATATTATAATCTTTAAACAACTTTTGAGTCATTTTTCCTGTAAATTCATCTGTCAAAATAAATTTCGGAACCCTTTCCTTAATAATTTGTTTCAAACTCCTCACAACTTCTTCAGACGTTTTCCTTTTATAGGAAATGCGCAAGAATATTTATTAAAGGCATCAATAACTGTCAATAAATACTTAGTTCCATCGTCATATTTACTGAAATTTTTAATAAATAATAAATGTGCATGAAATTGGTACATAAACTCTTGTTCTTTTAAATTTCCTTACAACTGGTTTGAAGCGTGTATATACAAAATTCTTCAACTTTTTTTGTGGGTAATCCTGTTTTTCTTTTCAGTTCATTAATACCGCAGTAGCCTGTTTCAGGATCGTAATATATTTCTTCTATCCTAAAAAAACACTCTTTTTGGATCCACAAATTGTACAAATTCCTTTAACCATACGTCTACCGTTCTTAGAAATTGTTTCAAAAACATTTTTAGAATCTGTTTTCTTTTTACACTTTAAACAATAGATATTATTTATCCCCATACCAAATACCTTTTTTGCTTTTATAATAGGCTTCACGATAGCTCTTTCAATTTTCTCTTGAATGGTAGGCTTTTTAATATTATCCAATTCATTTGACATATTTTTATCACATATATTATTTCTAGTTTCAGTATCTTTATTTTTCAAATAACAAACATCATGTTTATAAGCAGTTTCATCTACTTTATTAATAGGTCTGCTTGAATCTTTATATGTTAAATCATCATTTAATCTGTGTTTGCCCCATAATAATTGAGTTCCAGGTCCAGTAAAATTATGACCGGGTAAATGCATTTCAAAGGGTAAATTATTAATAGCACTATTAATGATATCAGACCCAATTTTACCACATTTTACACATCCTCCTTTAAAATTACCAGATTTTATAATAATTGTTTTACATTTACAAACCATTTATTAAGAAACAAATTTATAACCATTTAACTGAACTTTTTTAATATATTTTTCAAGTGGAAAATATACTAAATTATTTATAAAATCTTGCTCTCTAATATATATTCCTCAGTAATAGCATTAGATTTTAATAAATTCTGTAACTGCTTATAAAATTTAAATGTCTGTTTATATTATTCTTTCCTCTCTAAAATATTTAATGTTTTATCTATCACTTCAACAATTCCTGCCGACAACCTGAGACCTGCAAGAGGTAAAAACACAAAAGCCGATAGACCAGTTCCGCTCAGAAAAAATTTACTCACTGTTAAATATATTTCAATTCTGTGATAATAATTATAACTTTTTCTATAAACATATAACTTTTTTTGCAAATATTCATCCATATTTATATAGGATCAAAATTTCTTCTGTATCTCATTTCAGGATTTACTAAGTCTAACATAAAAAAACTGTCTGGCGGGCAATAAAATTCTTTTTTAGACCCATCTATTTCTCGCATTATTTGTCGAAATTCTCTAGGTTGTTGTTTGATAAACATGTAGTAATTGCAATTTTTCTAATATCTATAGGAACTGAATAGTAAGACTGAGTTAAATAAATAACAGATGAATTTTTCTTTCTACCTCTAATATATACATCAACTATATTTTTCTGATCTCTTTCTGTTACGCAATCATCGTACACAATTAACTTTTTAACTGAACAGTCTAAATCATCCACCGTAATAAATTCATTTAAATCTGAAGTAAACATGAAATCTTTTTTATATTTTTCATACCAATCTAAACCTTTTAACTTTTCTTTTTTTCTTAGTGATTTAATAATTTTGAGAGCATCTTCTCTTTCAAAATCTTCAAACATAGAATAGTCTTCTTGTAATTTTGAATACTTTGGCTCATTTTTTGCACATAAATATAATCGAAATCTAATCTTAAATTTTTAGGCTCCTCAAAACCGTTGATTAAAGTTATCAAAAGATTAGTTTTACCGCTAGAAGAATGACCAACAACAAGCAATCTGAAGGGGTGCTTAAATAATAAAGGGTGTTGGAGTGGATCAGTTAACTCTTCAATTTGCGTGTAATCTTTAATTTTAATTTTCATTTATTTAAATTAAATTTTACTCGTTGATTTTATCCTAAATAAATGGATATAAATAAGTTAGAAAAAGAACGTGAAAAAAAGCTTAAAAAACAAATTAAAATCAAAATTGAACAAGAAAAATTAGTTAAACAAATAAGAAAGAATAATGAAGATCGATTAAAAGGAAAATTAGGTGTTCAAAGAATGTTTGAGGAATTTCACAGTCCTGTTACTAAAGAAATAGAAAAATAAGAAAAATCAAATAAAGATGTTGTAAAAAGTATTCAAGATGCTATAGAAAATATTGCACCATTTGATTCATCAAGAAGGCAAATTGAAGCGCCAGCTGATTATATTTCAGATGCTAGAAACATGTTCGATAGACAAGAAAGAATTTTTAAATTTTATAGTAATAAAAATTTGGATATTCCTTTTAATAAAAACGAAAATTTAGATTTACCCTCTGAACTTATAAATAAATCTAATGATCAACTGACAGAAATAATCGTAGTAGCTAAAGAAAAACGAGATAATTATAAAATAATGAAAGGAACTAATGCTAAAAATTTTAAGCTTTCTAAAAGTGAAAAGGATAAGGAAGAGCTAGAGAATTCTGATTTTAAAATGAAAATTATGCAAGAATATATCGATGTCTTAGAAATTATGAAACAAAGTAAACGTTATTTAGGTGATGGTCTACCACTGGATTAATTAGAAAAATTAACTGATAAAATATGTAAAGGTTCGTTGTCTAAGAAAATATATAATCAAACAGTTTTATTGTTAGATATTTTATTAAAAAATGGAACTATGACAAAAAAGAGGTAGAGCAATATTATAAACAATTTCTTTATTAATAAATGGAAAAAAAATTATTTGAGTGATTACCAAATTAAAAAATTGAAATCAGCTTTAAACAAAAACGAAGAAGTAAGATTACAAATAGAACATCAAAAACTCCAAATCATAAAATGTATTTAACTAAAACACAAATTGATCAAATGAATAAGGGAAAAAGAATTACTATAACACAATTAAATGGAGGATTTTTACCTTTATTAATTCCTGCAGGGATTGCAATTGCTAAAGCTCTGGGGGTCGGGGCTGCAACAGGCGTTGGGGCCTGGGGGGCTAAAAAAAGCTTTAGATAAAATGTCGGGCAAAGGATTGAGGCACCCATTTCAAGAAAAAAGAGGATCGGGGGTGTTAAAAAAAGGGAATATCTGATGTTATGATCAAGGAAAATATGAAAAATGAGAAAGGTTTTTGGGGTATATTTTCTTGGAGACCGCTAACCAGGCCCCTACCTACCGGTATTCGACACAGTTTGACGGGTTTGAGTGCCTGGAGAGGGGTTCGAAATTCGCCTGATCGCCTCATGGGGCGATCCACAATGACAAGTACCCAGGTCGGCTGACCAATAAAGTCCGGATTTTACTGAGTTGATCACTCCTAGGTTTTAGTATTCTGAGATCTGTTGCCGCACGCCACATGCTCGTCATGATAGTTGGAATGGGACTGGACAATTTAGTGCCGAAACTATGGTACTCAGCTTAGCTTGAAAAAGGGGGGAGAATTTTGAGGGAAGACAATTAAAACCACTGAAATTATTATTATTATTATTATTATTATTATTATTATTATTATTATTATTTTGCCAATAGCTAAGTCGTACCAGCAAGGAAAATTTTGGGGCCGAATAGCAAGGCAGACGAAAACGCTGCGGGGGCTGACGGGACTGCGCCTTTCTACCGTACCCCACCTGGGGTGCATTTACTTCAGATTTATTACCGAAAAAGATAAAAAAATTCGTGAATGGAATCATTAATTTAGATTAACAGGTCCCGGGACACACTGGGTGTGTTATTACAACGACCCAAAATATGATTTTGTGGAATATTTTTATCCTTTCGGCGAATATAAACTAGGAAAAGTTAAACTCAAGGAAAAGTTTATTCCTGATAATATTAAGAAATTTCTAAAATTATCTAATAAAAAAATCAAAATAGCATACAATGATAGCTTTATACAAAAACCTACTTCTGTAAAATGTGGTTTATTTTGTATGAAATATATAAAAGAGAGAAATGAAGGCCAATCAGCTGAACAAGTGTTATCTTTATTCACTGAGTATCCTAGTGATTACAATGAAGATTTTGTCCATTATAAATGAAAACATTATCGATTAAATGAGATATCGATAAAATGAGAAAATTCAGAAAATATTTTGTTAGAATATTCTGAACCGCTTAAATTTACAAAGATTGCTTTACAAGAATTTTATATGGAAGTGTAATGGGATAATATATCTGAACTCTATCAGAACAACAAATTCAAATATTGGAATGGTTATGAATGGAATGATATAGTTATTGCGGATGGTTTTTATACAACAGATAGATTAAATATACGAATTAAAAAAATTATTTTCGATAAAGAATTTCCACGAGAAGAAAACAAGGAAAAATTTATGGAATATATACCTCCTATTCAAATTAATGAAATAGAAGAAGAAAAGAAATTCGAAATCTATTTAAAAGAAAATTACGAAATTGACTTGAGTGAAGGTAATTTTCATAAAGTTTTAGGATTTGAAGCAAAAATATATAAAGAAAAGTGGCAAGTAGCCGAACATCTAGCAAACTTGGAATATAAATCCGATGATATTTATGTTCATTGCGATATAATAGACGGTATACAAATCAATAATAATAAGTCAACTTCTGTAATTCATACATTTATAAATACTAATAGACCTGGTAGCAAAATTGTTCAAAAATTTGAAAAACCGATATTTTACAATGTAAAAGATACAAAAGATGTGCAAAGAATTACGATGAGTATAAGAGATGAAGATGGAAAACTTAAATTTAAGAAACAGAAAGTTTAAATACGTGTTTATTACAAAAGATGAAATTTTATCTACACTAATAAAAGAAAGCTTCGCTCTGTGTGTCTGTCTGCGATGGCTAGGAAAATTCAGCGCACCTAGAAGTCTGTAAATTTAGATTTAGGTAGTCCAAACCTTCTCCTGGTATACCTGAGTCTCAGAATTTTAATATTTTGATAATTAGCCTAGATATTAATTAGATTCTCATTAACCATCGCTTCTAAAATGACATCTTTTAAATCAAAATGGCTAAAGAAACGAACCGGTGCATTGGATTTGCAAACGGAAATGAACGAATTCGAAATTATTTTACTAATTAGCGAATTTTAATAAAACTAATTGAGATATCAATTTGAAAATTTTTTATAAATATTCTGCATCTCACTATGGGATTTTTGAAAAATTCGGTCGGTAATTTTTTTTAATTTATGCAAAAAACTCCCAAAAATCTGCCGGGGCCAGTGAAAACGGTTCTTGAAATTTTCAGACAGGGATCTGCTTTCATTAAAAACTGAACTACAAAGAGATCTGTTTCTCGGGCTGATCCCTCCATTTAGTTTGCGAAAATGAGAGGAAATAATTGCCAATTTTTACTAATGAACAAAAATTTAGGTAAGTAATGAAGATATAGATTTGAAATTGAGGTCGGGAAGGGGTGTCATCTGCCGGCTATTTTAGCGTAGCGTCTTCGTTATGTTCTAATTATCAGAAAAATGTAATTATTTTTTTAATGATCGCGTTAATGTAGGTGACGGTGGTTCTCTTGAACAAATTATTCATTATATTTGCGGGTATCGGGAAGGAGGGGGTTAACGCCTTTCTCTGAGATTGTAATTATCTCTTGACCGGGCAACGCCGGGCGGGTCAGCTAGTAGATAAATAAATGAATGAACGTAGATTATACAGAAAGCTTCAGCTTCGCTATCCGAAAAGTAATTATGCTAAACTAATACGTGAAAAATTGGATCTAAAATAAAAACAGGATCAGGGTTAAAAACTCTTCCTAAATAAATGGAAAAGATTTGGGACTTGACAGATTATTTTCCTCATTACGATGAGAACATTAAAAGTAAAGAGTTGATTGAGTTTAAATTACCTAAAACAGACCTGAATAGTACGACAAAATACGAATTTCATATTAATCTTAAAAGTGAAAAAAAATTACTTTCAGATTCTTTTGTTTGGAAAATTGTAAAAGAAAATGGAGATTCTATAGGTAATGAAAATGTTTCAGGAGTGTGTTGTTTAAATCCATTTAAAAGTAAAAAACTTACAATAGGTAAGGAAGTGGTTGAACATGTTAATGATTATTTCGGTATTATACAACATGTTGTAAGACTTGGAGAATACACTCCAGATTATGTTTCATCACAACCAACTGATATGTTTTGTTTCTTTGACTCAAAAGACACTGCTGATAGAAAAAAAATATACGATTCAAAGTACAATCGCTGCTACAACAACTATGGTAGAAATTGCTAGTAAATTAGGAGTAATTGAAAATCAAAATTATAATGAGGGTTTCGATATCAATTAACAAAGATAGTAAACCAATCACAATGTGGATACCTTTAAAACAAATTTTTCATTTTGTTAAAGCATATCCGAAATTAATTACAGGTTTAGAAATAAAAATAGAATTTGAAAGGGTAAAAGATGAAAACATGCTGTATACAGACGTTGTAAATCCTAAATATAAAGTGGAATTTTTAGATTTGTCTCTATATTTAGCACACTATAAATTAAAAAATACAGCAGATTCATTATATGATGAATTACTTTTATCTGATAAAAATATAGATATATACTGGAATCATTATGAAATTTATAGAAGAAATAAAATTTTAAATGATAAAAGTGGTACATATTTCATACCCTCCTCATCTAACGAAGTCTTGAAATTGTTTGTTATTCCTCAATACTTGGAAAGAAATGATAGTTATAATAAAAATAATATGATACCTCATAATTTAAACATGGTTGAGTGTTTTTATACTGTAAATGGATTGCCAAAACCTACTGAAAAATATAAAATGGATTTTACTAATAAAGAGTGGAATAGAGCTTTTGAAACCTTGATTGAAATAACAAAAAATAATTTTGATATAGAAACAGTACCGTTGATAGATTACTTAAAATTCGGTGAATTGTATCCAATTTTTTGTTTTGATTTATCACATCATGAAGATCAAAAGATCTTCATGATGTGATCATCTTTAAGTAATTTAAGAATATCTTTTGATTATGCATTAAAGAGTGAGACTGATAAAAATTATGTATTTTATATAATTACAGAAGTAAGAAATCATACATGAAAAAAAAACAATTTATAAGATTAATTCTTTGTAAAATAAATGATGGCTAATTATCCACCTTATGATGATACAACAAAAATAGGGCCAGAAGGGGCCCCTGGAATCGGCTTCAGGTTAACAAATGATGGAAATTATGATATGGAAAATAAAATATTAAAAAATGCTTCAGATCCCATTGATGATTTAGACTTAAGTTCTAAAAAATTCATTTTGAATAAAATAGAGACTAATCATTTTGAGTTAAGTGAAAATATAGAAAAAAATAAATCTCAAATTGATAATGAGTTTTTATTGTTTACAAAACAAACAGGCGACAAAATAAAAGAATTAGAAAAGAAATCTTTAAAATATGTTGAAGGAAACCCATTGATGCGAAAAATAAAAGGATTGGCAACGTCAGTAGCTCCAAAAGAAATTAAGAATGTTATAAATAAACGCTATTTTGAGAAAAACGCGTTAATATTGAATGCGAATAATAAATTTGATGCAAAAAATAAAGTAATTATGAATGTTTCAGAAACTGAAAATGATAAAGACGCAATATCTGGCTTACTATAAAAGAAGATTTTCATTCTTATAAAACGAGATCTTCAAACGAAGTAAAATTCGATTTGAGATCTAATTCCAATTTACTAGATGAAAACCTAAGATTATCTGAAGATATGTATAAAAAATAACCTTATATATTTTAATGAAAAATGAATTTGATTCTACTATTACTAATCATGATAATTATACAACAATAGTAGATCTGTTTATTGATAATCATAGATTGTTTACAAGTAACATGAAACTTATTAATCCACAAACCCGTTTAGTCCATGGTAAACGTAATGAGGTTTTAAAATTATATTTATTAGTTAATAGAGCTGTTTATGAATTAAAACCATATATGCATGTTGAAAAGATAAATTTTTTATTGTAACTGCCATGTTGAAAAGATTATTTATACCGAAAGCAAAGTTTTATTTTTTAAAGATGCTTTATTTTAAACAGATCTTCGCTTATCAGTATGTTCTTCGAGCGATAATCAAGTGCATTCGGGTACAATTTGTAATAATCTAGTTTTTGATCTTTTATCAACTGTCTGAAAATAATTTGAAATGTTTCTTGCCAAAATATTGGATGGTTTTTGTGTCGTTAGATGTACTTACAAGGAAGGTCTCCATAAGCGCATACTCAGAAACTTTTGAAAAAATACAGAATGTAAGTTCTTCTCATGAGGATATATACGTCTATAAAAAAATTTCTGCGAAACCTTGATATAATGTCCGTAAAAAAAATATGAAAATTTCGTTTATTTGGCGATTTATCACCGTTTGGCGACGGAATGAAATTAACCCTTCCAGGGGCAAAGTACTTATGTTTCTAAAATGTTGAAATCATTGAGTCACACCGGGATTTAACAACAAATTTATTTCCAAATAAGTAAAAGATTTTCTATACGTATTACGTCTTTACGTATTTTTTTTACGTTTAGTTGCTAAAAGTAAAATTTGATTCCAAAATTCCGGTGTCATTGGGGCATTTTGGAATTAAAATTAAGTGGGAATATTATATCCTTCCGCCCTTCAAGGAATTAAAAAAACACGCTTTTATGACAAATACTCTTTAAGGAAAAACTTTTTCATACTGAACTTGTTTATGTATGTTTAACTTACATAATAAATAAATTTTTATAACTACAAATTTGTGTACACATATAATGGAATTTAACGATTGTATTTTACGATTTAAAATAAAATTTAAATTGATTAAAATTGTTTCAAGTTCAAAAATAAGCCCGATTCCGAACACTGTCAATTCAAAAAAGTTTTTGTTGCTATGGAAACAACGACTTCTTCGATATAGAAATGTATAACTAATCCGTTTGTCATCGGGCTTTTCCTTTTAAAATACATTTAAAAATTACTTGTACAACCGTTGAAGCCATTTAAATTAGGAAAAATCGTTGAATGGAGGATAAAACAATAGGCAAAATTGCATTCAATCGGTAATAAATAGAGAAAAAAACGTGAGTGATTTATTTAATCTGATTTAAAAAATATTTTAAATTAATATTAATGCAAACGTCCAGAGAGTCGAAAATGTTGAACGCAAAATGCAAACGATTCTGAACAAGAGGGTATGGTATCATGAGCCATAGAATTAACCATTCGTATCATTTTTTAAGCTTATGACAATTTTACGCTTCCAAATTTTACAAAACTCTCATAGACAGGTCTCATAACACGAATTTCTACAAACTCTTCGCTTACTTTAATAGGCCTTTCAGATTCATATATTTTTAAAACTTCGATTGTTAACTAAAAGTGAAAAAAAAAACATAGCGATTCAATAATTCAATAATACACATAACTTAAATGTCAGCTTCCCTATAACATAAACAGATATTTGCAGCTTCCAAAACATAGAACACATTTTTTTAGTGGTAAAAATAAATAACTGCAACAACAAGCAGCTTGTATACATTATACAAAAAATAATAAATATTTCATCGTTTAAGTTTAACTTCATTAAATATTGCGCATTCGAATAATCATTTTACAAGCAATTTAAAGTGCATTAAAATCGTTGCGAAGGGAAAATGTTGCTAGCCAAATACTCGAAAGTATTTTATTTTTTTGCAGATTTTCTACTGGGATTCCGCAGCTAAATTTCACTGTTCCTTTATTACATACATGTGTAGCTTCATTAGCATTTTTTTTTCAAAATTTTCTGAGTATGCGCTTTAAGGAGACCTTCCTTGTTAGTGACCTTTAATGATAAAGCGAGAAAAATGATAAACGGTCATTCTGTCAAAAGACGTTTTTAACGACCTTCTCAACCATAATAAAGAGAGGACTTCCTTGTTTATGGCGATAAGAAGATATTTGTTTTGCAAAAGTTCTTTTTAATATCTGACGGATTTTTTTATATACCGTCAAAAGCATTTTATAAAAAAGGGTTTCGAAAATAAAAAGATCACTTACAAACGCTTTTATTTTTAATATTAAAAAATAATAGAAATTGGTCTTTTTACTTTAGAGTGTTTCAAAAGAGCACTTTATGAAAAATGGCTTTTTCAAAAAATGTCTTTAAAATAAAAAGAATTATTCAATATTCTTTTAAAAAGTGACTTACCAACGCACGCCGCTAAAAAATTTTATTTTTAATATTAAAAAATTGTTTTTGATTATAAAAATATATTAAAATAGTAGTAATTTCGAAATTGGCGTAACTGTGTCTCAAAAGAGCACTTTATGAAAAAGGGCTTCTATGCTTTTTTAAAAAATGTCTCTAAAATAAAAAGAATTATTCAATATTCTTTTAAAATCAGAAAGTTAAAAAGTAACTTACCAACGCACGCCGTTTTTAACTAAAAAATTTTATTTTTAATATTAAAAAATTGTTTTTGATTATAAAAAATATATTAAAATGGTAATAATTTTGTACTTTTGATAAAATTTTGAAATTGGCGTAAGTGCGCCAGATAGATTGGATCTATACTACTGTTACATACAGTCTAAACAAAATTAAATCAAGTATACACAGTAAAATTAGGTAATTGGTTTCTAATCTCCTATTATTGCATGGGAAAATGAATTAGTTCGTTAAAAATTATTCAAATTTTGACTATTTTATAAGTATTACGGTTCAATCACTAAAATATAAGTGTAAATTTTTTCTTACAGCATGAATACCTAATCATATAGTTGAAAAATTCTAAGGAAATCAGGTTTTTTTTCCTTAAAAAATGATATTTCCTCTCTGTTTTGTCTAATTATTAGTACTTATATTTTAGTTTTTGAACAATCGTCACATTAATAAGTTTAAATTTCATCTTATCAGTTGATAACGGCAACTAATAGTTAAAAAATTCTTAAGAAATCAACTTTTTTCCTTAAATTTGATATTTTGCAATGTTTTGTTTAATTATTAAAACTCATTAAGATGTTCATCATTCGAAATTGAAATATATGCTTAATCTTCATCTTATGGTTTGATATCCTCGTCTTATAGTTGAAAAATTGTTAAGAAATCAGCTTTTTTCCTTAAAATTTGATATGTTTCGCTTCATCATTCAAAATTAATATATAAAAATAATATTCATCTTCTAATATGATAATCTTTTCATCTTACAGTCCTTACGCTCACCCCTCGTCTTAGAGCAGAAATTTAACCCTTCAAACTTAAACTCTCATTTCCTTACTATTTATAGATATACTAGCACAAATGAACCTTGAATCAAACGAAGTATATCGTTAAATTTCACCTTTTATTAGAAAGCTATTTGCCTGGAATATCCTTCCACATTACTGAAAAATGAAGTCATTCCGATATTATATTTTCGGTTAGCCGGGCGCCAATGATATATGTACATATATAAATACATATGTATATACATATATATGTATATATATGTGTATGTATATATATGTATACGTAGATATGTGTATGTAAGTGTGTGTGTATATATATCACTGGCGCCCGGCTAACCGAAAAGTACCATATTTTCTAATGTGCAGTCAAAATTTTAGCTGGTAATGACCAACTATTTTATTTGGTCATTTACAGTTAGGGTTTGCTAAAGAATGATAAAACTATATGCAATATACTAAAACCATCACTAAAAATTATCGAACTAACGATGCAAACAAATTAACTAACAAAATCGATTCAGCAGAAGTTTTTATAAACGCTAATCCTTGATAATCGTTTTCATCTGATTATAGAACGCTTCCACATAATTCTAAAACTAACAGAACGATATGAAATATACTAAAACCATCCTCACAAATTATCTACTTAACAATGCAAGTCGCAAAAAATACGCCCAGTAAAAACTTTCAAAAAGGCTAATCTTTCGGAATCGGGTTCACCTGACTATATAACCTTCACACATAACTGTTTGACTAAGCAACGTAGAACAATATGTAGTACACTATAACCATTCTTGAAATAGCATCTAACTAACTAACAATATAATTCTCATCAAAATCCGTCCAGTAGAACTTTTTCAGAAGGCTAATCTTTCATAATCGGAATCAAATATTGAAAAGACTAATATTTGATTTAAAAAAATGGTCACCCAATTTTCGAATTTCCCCCTATAATTCTAGAACTAAGCAACGTAGAATGATATGTTATATAATAAAACTTTTCCTAGAAAATTATCTAACAGTGTAGGTTCCATCGAAATCCATTCGGCAAAATCTTTTAAAAAGCTAATCTTTCATAGTCGGATTGATCTGATTGTAGAACTTCCCATAGTAATTCTATAACTAAGCTACGTGAAACGATATGTTATACAATAAAACCTTCCCTGAAAAATTATCTTACAGTTTAAGTTCTACGAAAATCCATTCCGCAGAGCTTGAGTTATCAGCAGTCGAAACGAAATTTCATATATGTAGAAGTAAATAGAAGTATATTGCCATTAATATAGTTTGCATTAGAATTAAAAAACGGTACTTTTCGGTTAGCCAAGCGCCAGTGATATATGTAAATACATAAATATGTATGTATATACATATATGTATATATCCATACATATAAGTGTATATATATGTATGTATATATATATGTATTTGTGTAGATATATGTGTATATATAAGTGTGTGTATATATACATGTATATACCTATCACTGGTGCCCGGCTAACCGAAAAGTACCAAAAAAATATACTACAAAAATGCTGTCGTACACTTGAAAAAACATCTTTTGGCTTAAAATCTCTCATCAAAACTGTTTTTCTTTTTTTTTCTTTTCTTTCTTTTTTTAAATAAAATTAGTAACAGTTTTTTCTTTTATTTTTCCAGATGTATAGCCATTTCAATTCTTTCTGCAACAAAAAAAAAAACACCTTTCGGCTTAAAATCAAATTGTTTGGGGTCAAAAGTAAAATCAAAATCGCCAAATTTTGTTTCAATAGCAATCTTTCCCCTTGAATAATTTTTTAAGTATTACGAACATTCCTAATCATGTTTAAGTTAAATATTTTCGTTTTATAATATTATTTCTCATCAAACCTTTTTCTAAGAACTAAAATAACTTCTTAAAACACCATAAAAACTTTAAAATGCGCTAGGCCTTTTGAAAGATCTGAGTCTTTCTTCGTCAGGCGCAAAAAGACGTGCGTCTACTATGAAAGCAGCAGCAAGACTGAAATAAGAGGTAAGGGAGAGGAAACAAGCTTATGCAACAGCCAATAGGAAAGTAGAAAACAACAGCCAATAGGAAGACAGAAGACAACAGCCAATCACAGAAGAGTAAAAACAAAACAATAGAGAATACAAAATAGAAGGGGGATAAGGAAGTGAAATAAAAATAAAATAAATAAAAAATAAAATAATATAAAATAAAATAGAATAAATAAATATATAAAATAAAATGAATAAATAATAAATAAATAAATAAATAAAACTTAATTTGAAAAAAAAAATTCAATTTGACGATTTTCACATGAAAAATGAAAATGAAAAAGAATTCAAAAGAAGATGAATTTTCGTGATATTCGAAACAAAAATATGGAGTGTTTGTTATTATACATGAAGTATGAATATCGGTTACATTATTAAAAAGATCTTTTTCTGTCAAAAAACTGCATTATAATTAGAAGGAAAAATGAACAATAATTATATTCTTAAAAATAGATTTCGCTTGGACCATGGAACTATGAAAAGAATCCTCCTCGGCTTGTACAAATATGACGTCATAAATAAAACATGTATTTTCAAATAGTCGTAATAATACAAGGAGCATGAATATCAATGTATAATGAAAGTAGACAGATAATGGACGTAATATTTAAGATGAAAAACTGAAATATTTTTTATCGATATTGATTAATAAATAGCTTGAGTACCAGTTACATAGAAATGTGAGTTTTCCGCTAAAATTTACGTCCTGATTGCCAGAAAATGAAAATTATCAAGAATTATGGCATTAAAAAGAGATTTCTCTGAGGAAAATGTGACGCCATATTTGAAATAAAACGGGAATTTTCAAATGTGTTTTACAAGAAGAAGGAATTAATTCCGTACATTAATAATACAAGGATCAGTAAGTATCGAAAGTAGATTAGTTTCACGACATATTTAAAACGAAAAATTGAAATGATTTTTTATCTAAACCGATTATTAAGCATGAATATCAGTTACATACAGATGAGAGTTTTTTGCCAAAAACCACATCATGATTATTAGGAAAAGAAAAATAAATACGAATCTATTATATTAAAATCTGACCGCCTGTTTGTATTTCGCAACTACTCTTTTCAGATTGTCGAACGCAACGCGATTTACTTAACACCGGTTATCATTCATCCGAGGATGTCATAAACTCTCAGAATAAAAAAAATGATTTAAATTCCGAGATAGTAATATTATTATTATTTTACTTTTGTAAATTTTAACGAAGTTTTTCTAAAAATGGCAACTAAATTATTCCATTTTTGTGGATAAAAAAGAAAGAAGAAATAAAACGGATTAATATATTTTTTTTCATTAAAACTGAAAAAAAAGAATTTATTTTCAATTTGAATAGATATTGAAAGAAAAAAATCTTGATTACAGTACCATTTTTGAAAAATAAAAACGTATTTTCACATATTCAAACTTCATGAATCAATTTATTCTGGAGAACGAAAATCGTCTGTCAATATGTTTTCATATAGAAATAAAGATTTTTTTTCAGTTATAGATTAAATCAAGGAGGCAAATTAAGCTCCTTGCATTTAGGTCTACAATTATTGCTCCCTATTCACAAGAATTGGATTTAATAAAAAAGAATACACTATTTCCATTATATTTGAAGGATTGCTATTAAAACGTTTCACAAAGCCGTTAAAAGTAAAATGGTTTACCAGGTAAACTTGACATATGTTTTTATATAATTCGCCGATTTCCACGATTTTATTTGGCCCGCCTTTTTTCATTGGTTGCAGTTTCCTTTTCGTGATTATTTGTCACAAAATTTCACTTTTTTAAAACTTAGTTATGTCAAAGCCTCTGTAACATAGAAATACTGTATTGTCTCCTATGGAATGTGATAAAGAGTTAGTCAATTATTGACGTTTCTAATTATCGGGAATGAAATATTTTGCTTAATTAATGCATTTATTCTTCTTTTAATGATACGTGAATGAAGTCACGGGTAACAGCTAGTAATATTATAAATCGCATTGTGTGCAAATGTTAGGCTGAAGCCAGTGTCAAAATGGAGCATTTAATTATCCTGTATCTTTGCATATAGGTTGATTATAACCCATAAATGAACATAGGCTAGATTTTATTTATTTTATTCTAATATTTTTCTTAATAATTAAAAATTTCATTATTTTCATAGAGAATAAATGGACATTTTTCTATAAAATTTAACCATTTTACTTTATCGTTGCTAGGTCTTTGATCGTTGCCAATAAATAAAAACACGGAAAAATAATTTTTCCTCAACAATTAATTTTCAATTGAACGATTTTCACGTGAAAAATAAAAATTCAAAAGAATTCAAAAGATGATGAATTTCCGTGATATTTGAAACAAAATTATGGAGTATTTGTTATTTATACATGAAGTATGAATATCGGTTACATTAAAAAGATCTTTTTCTATCAAAAACTGCGTTATAATTAGAAGGAAAAATTATATTATTAAAAATAGATTTCGCTTGGACCATGGAACTATGAAAAGGATCCTCCTCGGCTTGGACAAATATGACGTCTTAAATAAAACATGCATTTTAAAATGTTCGTAATAATACAAGGAGCATGAATATCAATGTATAATGAAAGTAGACAGATAATGGACGTATGGAAAATGTGACGTCATATTTGAAATAAAACGGGAATTTTCAAATGTGTTTTACAAGGAGCGTGAATCAATTCCTTGCATTAATAATACAAGGATCGGTAAGTTTAGAAAGTAGATGAGTTTCACGTCATATTTAAAACGAAAAATTTAAATATATTTATTTTTTATCTATATCGATTATTAAGCATGAATATCAGTTACATACAGATGAGAGTTTTTGCGAAAAACCACCCCATGATTATTAGGAAAAGAAAAATAAATACGAAACTGTTATATTAAAATCTGACCGCCTGTTTGTATTTCGCAACTATCCTTTCAGATTATCGAACGCAACGCCATTTACTTAACACCGGTTATCATTGATCCGAGGATGTCATAAACTCTCAGAATAAAAAATGATTTAAATTCCGAGATATTATTATTATTATTATTATTATTATTATTTGAAATTTTTAACGAAGTTTCTCTAAAAATGGCAACTAAATTATTCCATTTTTGTGGATAAAAATTATGAAATAAAACGGATTGATATATTTTTTCTCATTAAAACTGAAAAAAAGAATTTATTTTCAATTTGAATAGTTGGTGAAAGAAAAATAAAATATTGATTACAGTAAAATTTTTGAAAAATAAAAACGTATTTTCACATATTCAAACTTCATGAATCAATTTATTCTGGAGAGCAAAAATCGTCTGTCAACATATTTTCATTTAGAAATAAATATATATATATTTTTAGTTATAGATTAAATTAAGGAGGCAAATTTAAGCTCCTTGCATTTAGGTCTACAATTATTGCTCCCTATTCACATGAATTGAATTTAATGAAAAATAATATACTATTTCCATAATCTTTGAAGGATAGCTTTTAAAACGTTTCACAAAGGCGTTAAAAGTAAAATGGTTTACCAGGTAAACTTGACATATGTTTTTACACAATTTGCCGATTTCCACGATTTTATTTGGCCCGCCTTTTTTCATTGATTGCAGTTTCCTTTTCGTGATTATTTGTGACAAAATTTCACTTTTTTAAAACTTTGTTATGTCAAGGCATCTGTAACATAGAAATACTTTGATAAAGAGTTAGTTAATATTTACGTTTCTAATTATCGGTAATGAAATATTTTGCTTAATTTATGAACTTATGCTTCTTTTAATGATAAGTGAACGAAGTCACGGGTAACAGCTAGTATATATATATGTTAGATAATTCTTATTGTACGGTCCTTGTCAAAAAAAAAAACAATAACAATAACAATAACAAATCAGACACTTGCTTTTATTCATAGATAATTTATTTAAAAACAAATCAAAAGTGTCATTAGACTCGTCTTAATGTCTTATTTCAGAATATGAATACAAATTTTGGAATAAAGCCTGTCTATAAATTAAAAATATATTGACTTTCTTTAAATGGTAACAATCACTTTTAATATCCAAGTTGAGTTCTTTGAATCGATGTAGTCCGAAATAAAATTTAGTTTACATACTTTATTTTAAATATTCATAGTTATGAAAGAAAATATGGTGGGGATTTATCAACAAAATTAAAAAAAAAAAATTGAAATCTTCCAGAGTAATACAATTATTAACCTCAAAAATTATAGAGGAAATCTAAGAATAAAGTAATCTAATTTTATTTCAATCAAAATTTCCTATAAATTTTCTTTTAAACTATTTTTTAAAATAATATGGTTGTTATAATGATTTTCTTATATGTGATTCAACGGCTAAAAGGATACAGTCCGTTTAGAACATCGAAAAGTAAAATTTCTCTACATCTGCAAATATATTCATTAAAAGGAAAACTTAACACAAAAATGTTTTTGACGACGCTCATTCTTTTTAAGTAAAATTTAATGGAGGTCATAAATCGTATATTTTTATTATGAAATTTTCAAATTTTATAAGAAAAAATGTTTTTGAATTAAAAAAAAAGGTATTAATTATGTTTGGATCCATTCATTGTATATATATATAATACTCCATAACATTTAAATCTCTTTAAGAAAAATTTCAGTCAGAAGATATATATAAGTTTTCCAAATGTATTTAACATTAGCATCCTCATATTCTACGCCTAAAGTTAAAAAAAAAATATTCCTTTTCCTGGCTGCTTTGATCCATGGAATCAAAAAAAAAAAATGTCGAGTGTGTGTTAGTAATTGTAAAAAAAACGAATTTGGTCTTTTTTAGGTAGCTTTCAATACAAAAAAGTATAAAGCTACCTATTGCAGCCGTTCGGAGGAAAGCAGTTCCGGAAAATTTCGATATATTTTCACCGATCATGACCCCCAGACCCCAAAACCACACTCCGTTCAAATGTTGATTTATATATATATATATATATATATATATATATATATATATATATATATCTGACCTATGTCATACGATAACGCTCGTATTTAAAAATCAATTTTGATGAAACTAATTGTGTGTATTAAGCTCACCAATGTCTCGACCGAGTTCGTTGGCCAGCTTGGTCCGCCATTTTGTTTAAAGATGGCGGCCATTTAAAAATTTAAAACTAAAATAAATATACAAAAAATTAAAAATTAAAATTTATTTTTTAATTACGTTTTAGGCCTTGATATAAGGATTTCAGAGCATTTTTTGGTTTACCTCTATCTTAAAAAATGGCTGAGATAGAGCAGTTTGAAACTCTAGGGTGGCTGACATTTTGAAACAAAAGAGCACATTAACGCGATTACTCGCAAATTATTTTCTTTCATTGTTGTAATAATTTTCCCAATCATACGCATAAAACTATATATTCATATCTGTTAGCGCCAAAATTGGCGACATTGGCGACAAAATTGGCGATATTTGGCGAAATATCGCCAAATTTGGCGACCAAAATAAGTCTTCATAAATGAAGCCAATTTGGCTATTGCTCAATAATTTGGCGAATTTCTTATTCAAATTCAGTATTAACGAATCTTTTGTAAACGTTTCTTTGCATTTTAACTTGCTGTTTTCGTGTAACATTAGCTAAAATTTTAAAACGAAGATATGGGAAAGCTACCTTTTCCTCCCGGTACAGGCCGGAAGGACTTTTTAATATGTAGACGACCCTCCTTTAAAAACAGCGTTCACATGCTGAAAGAAAATATTATTCCGAGTCTGATGATAGTTTTGTTGCGATTTTATTGTAAATATTGCATTGTTGTCGGATGACACGAATTGTCACTGTTAACTCTCTAATGTTGACTTTTAGAAATAGCTGACAATTTTATTTAATACCAGCTGACCCGACCGCCTTTGCCCAGGCATGTGGTAATAATCTTCAATATACCTAAAATCAGTGTAGAAGGATTTTATATTTTTAAACTAAAATCTATTCAAACGAACGTAATGTTTTGAGCCTCACTGGCTTCAGCAGCGAACACAATCGAATTTGTATGATTTTATATTTGTAAATGAAAATATATCCAAACGAACCAAGAGTTGGGGCCTCACTGCCTTAGGCAACGTACACCAGGGGTACTGCGATTTCTTTTTTCAAACGAACCTCGAATTTGTATAATGTTATATATTTCAACGAAAATATTTAAAAACGAACCCAGAGTTCTTAGAGTGCTTGCCAGCCTTTGGACGAAAGAGGCCCCCTTTACTGTCCACTACCAGAAATTGCTATTGAAAAAATTATTTATTTATCTTATTTATGCTGTTGTGGGTCAAATAAAGTAAAAATATGAAAAAAAAAACTGAGATTTTGTTCTATTTTATAGAATTTCTGTATGTTAGCATATATGCTACCATGGCCAGATTAGGGTGTAAAAGAAAGGATTTTACAACGTTTCAAAATGATTGCAATTTGTGCAAATAATTATATTTTTAAATCTGGTATGACTTCTTTCTTTGTTTATATTAAGGAATACGTCGTATTTTTGAAATTGAATTAAAGAAAAAATTCTCCTTTGACAAATAATGCATCTTTGGCGTTTTGGTTCATATGTACGTCAATGATGCACGCCATTGTTTCTTGTTCCAAAAAGTTAATAAAATATGAATTCACATTTAAACTAAGATATACATATTATGAATATATATATCCATATCTATCTATCTATCTATCTATCTATGTTTATATATTTGTTTACCCCCTTATTCAATCTTACACACGGACACACACACAAAAGAAAACTTATTTTATTTTTTGATTTTGTGTCCTTGCTATTTATATAAAATACCAAAGCACATATGATGGGGCAAAAAAAGACCGTTATTTTTTTCCCGATGGCAGCGAGTGGTTTGTTTACGTAATGCATATAAAAATTAATTTTTTAACTCAATATATCTTTCTAAAAATATACACAATAAAAAATACATATTTTATATCGCGAATTTTTTCATGCAGACGTATTAAAATATCGCGGAGGCAAATAGAGTAATCCGGATTTTAAATAAATGAAAGTTTATTTTTAATTATAAAAACCAACAAGATAACAGCCGTACAAATCGTATAAAATTTCTTTGATTCTTTACCAGAAATGCAAAACTCACAATAAAATTTTTCGTACAGCTATTAATTTCCAATTTAAAGAATTCTATGTAAAAAGTTAACTAATAAAAATACAGGGTGATTATATAAAACTATCCCGACATTTGGGCCCCTAACTATCATACCATTCACAGAAACTGAAGGAAATTTTGGCAAAAGGTATTTTGAGGTATGCGCTCAAGAATGATATGGAAAACAACAGTGTCACTCAAACAGTTACGGTTACAGTGAGAAAATTTCGAAAAAATCAAATGGCAACACCCAGGTTTTTGTATTGGAATGTGATCTCCATTGTGAAAAACCATAAATAGCGTTGGAACGGCAACTTTAGCATGAAAATCACCGGCGGTAGATAGGCTAAAAGTGAGGACAACCAATAAGGACAGAGAATCAGCATAAAATAAAGCATTTTATTGTGTTTCACAAATTTTCCACATGTTCTCCTTCACACACGATGACACTTTGCATTCGGATGACGGCGGATAGCACTACAGCACGTATCATGGCAATAGGAATCTCTTGAATCGCAGTTGTGATAGCATCTTTCAAATCAGATGCAGTTTGAGGACGAAACTGATACACTTTGGATTTCAGCGCCTCATCTGTCCACAGAATGCGTAAAGGCCCGCTGCTATCTTCATCGTACCGGATAAGGAATTGATTTGCAAAATCCAGCCGTAATTGATAGTCTCTGGTGATTCAGCTGGAAGGTGGACAAGGCTGGAGTCTGACCCGTTAAAGTGTTGAATTCCTTGATGGCTCTTCGGATAGCTTCTGGATGGCCCATTTACGAAAATATACATTTTCAGGACGTTGGCTATGTTCTTTAAAGTGACCCATTAAAAAATTCATTCCTTACACACATTGATTAGATTCCATTAAACTCATTGTAACACACTTGCTACAATAAGAAATAACCTTCTAAAAAGGTATTATTTTACCTATACTAATAAAAAGAAAGGTTATTTGTGTATGTGTGTCCGAGATAGCTAGGAAAATCTACAGCAAGTAATGGTCTGAAAATGTGGATGAGGATAGTCTAGGGCAGAGGTTCTCAAACTATGGTACGCGTACCAGTACTGGTACGTGAAACTGTGGCTACTGGTACGCAGAAGTCCGATACTGGTAAGTGGAATAAAATACAAAATGCAGCATATTATTATGAAATCGAAAACGGCTTGTCTTTATTAACTTGGAAATTTTCAAAAAAATTTCGAACGCGATTTAGGATCTGTAAACGCGTTTTCTATTTATTTTTATTTTATTATTTTTTTTTATTACGAAAAATGTTTGTTATAGTAGACTTGCTGAATTTCGTACGCAACGCTTATGATACAATCAGTTTTCCAGAATTAAAAACATAATTATTAGATTTATAGAGATAAAAATTGAATTTTTTAATAAAGACCAAATTGTAAAACTAATGAATGAATGAAGTATTTTTAATTAGCGGAAGAAATGTTTTTAAACATACTTTATAAATTGAATTATCTGAAGGTATAGTCTGAATGTTTGGAAGTAAGAGGAGCTTGTGTGGGTAGGAGGAGTTGACACAAAATAACATTCCAAGTGTAAATTAACCCCTTGGGGACGAGCGACACGTATACGTGACGTATAAGATGCTCAGAATCCTCGATTATTCCCACCAGTTATTTTCTATTGTAAATTTTGCCTTATAAAATCTTAGCATTTTTGCGATTCAATTACGCGAAAATTTCTGTTTTGAAAAACCGGTGGTAAAAGATTAAAAATTCTGTAAAGGACGCTCGTCGCGAAGGGGTTAAACCCATTGTTCTCTTGTACTAGAAAAGGTTCTAGGAGGTGTTCAAATAAAAGTTTTATTTCAAACATAATTCATAAATTTATTCATTGTGTTCATTGAAATATTTTTCTTCTCTTGTACAAAAAGTGTTATAGTTTCCTCCTATTTCATGGGAATCAGTTTTTAAGAGAGTAATGCTATTTAAAATAGTCAAGAGAGTAAGATTATTTAAAACAAGCAAAAACTGTGGTCATATGCAGTGCGGATTTGATGTAAAGCATTGTACATATGTATTGAGGTGGTATATACATAAATGTATGAATAAACTTGCAAGTGTTCACCTGCTGAGCGACATTATTGTCGCTTTTAAAGGTATGCAGATTATTAATACGGTTGTATTGAGCCTATGTTAAATGCGCTAACTAAGCTTTGGATAAGAAATTTGCAGGGCCCGATTAATGCAGAGGCCGACTAGACCATGCCTTAGAGCCCATCACTGATAGGGGGCCCAAAATAAATAAAATTGTTTACAAAAGTTTATTAAAAATGCAGTTTTTTGCAATTATTTCTCCCAAAACCAAAAAAGATTTCGATTATCTTGGTAACCATATCATAATATCTAACGATAACCACCGAATACTCCCCCCAAAAATTTATGACTATTATCTTGGTTTAAGACTGACTACAAAAAGGTACTGGGCCTTGGGCTCCACATGACCTTAATCGGGCTCTGAAAATTCGTTTCTCATTTTAGACACCTTGCCACTGTATCCCACGAGAGAGGAAAGAAGTGAACTTATTACGCTCTCCTCTCCTGTGATGGATTACTGGAATTCACATTCAAAAGGATGGATGTCACATAATTTTCGCTGACGAGAATATCAGAGTACCGTCTGATATCGTCAAAGTCTGTTTGTGTATAGCACAACATATCCCTGTGAATGTGCTTTTCCCACCTTTGTTATATGAAAAACAATAAACGAAACATCGAATCTGACTTAGGACTAAAATTTTCTAATATTGAGCCAGAAATTAGGAAGTTTTTGGTTGTACGTGATAAAAAAAAGCCCACCTTTTTCATTAGCCTTCTGCAACGGTATATGAATCAGTGTGCGCCAATATGTCATTAAGTATTGGGACTTTTTTACTATACCAAAATACTGTATTTTGATATTGCAGGTATTATTAAAATTTAATGATGATACTACTTTTTACTTGAATCTATACTAATATTATAAAGTAGTAAAGATTTTTTTGTTTGTTTGTTTGTTTGTAGGGGGTAATCTCTGGAACTACTGAAGCTATTTCAAAAGTAATGGTGGCAAATTGATGGTGACAATCCCTGCTCCAGAATAGGCTATATTTTATTTCGGTGCCACTACCCCCAAGGGGGTGCAGGAGCGAAAAACGTTCTAAAATTTCGATTTTTTGTATACTGAAAGAGCTAGAAACATGAAATTTGGTATGGTAGTTACTTATAAGATGTAAATGCTCTCTAAGAACAAATTCTAAAAAAAATCGAAATTTAAAATAGTGAGATGAGCGAAAAGCGTTCTAAAAACATTCTAAATTACAATTTCTATGGAATTTCTGGAACTACAGAACCGTTTTCAAAAGTGATGGTGGCAAATTGATGGTGACAGTCCCTGATCCAACATAGGCTATATTTTATGTCGATGCCACTACCGGCAGGGGGGTGCATGAGCGAAAAACGTTCTAAAATTTCGATTTTTTGCATACAGAAGGATCTAGAAACATGAAATTTGGCACGGTATCTACTTATAAGATGTAAATGTTCTCTAAGAACAAATTCTAAAAAAATTCGAAATTTAAAAGGGTGAGATGAGCGAAAGGCGTTCCAAAAACATTCTAAATTACAATTTCTTTGGAATCTCTGGAACTATAGAACCGTTTTCAAAAGTGATGGTGGCAAATTGATGATGACAGTCCCTGCTCCAACATAGGCTATATTTTATGCTGAAGGTGTTAGATGGTAGTTACTTATAAGATGTAAATGCTCTCTAAGAACAAATTCTAAAAAAAAATCGAAATTTAAAATAGTGAGATGAGCGAAAAGCGTTCTAAAAACATTCTAAATTACAATTTCTATGGAATCTCCGGAACTACCGAACTCTTTTCAAAAGTTATGGTAGCAAATTGATGGTGACAGTCCCTGTTGTAACATAGTCTATATTTTATGTCGGTGCCACTACCACCGGGAGGTGGAAAAGCGAAAAACTTTCTAAAATGTCGATTTTTTTATACTGAAGGAATTAGAAAATCGAAATTTGGCATGGTAGTTATTTATAAAATGTAAATGCTGTCTAAGAACAAATTGTAAAAAAATTCGATATTTAAAAGAGTGAGATGAGCGAAAAGAGGTCTAAAAACATTCTAAATTACAATTTCTATGGAATCTCTGGAACTACAGAAGCATTTTCAAAAGTGATGGTAACATTCCCTGCTGTAACATAGGCTATATTTTATATCGGTGACACTACCACAGAGGGAGGGGGGGTGGTAAAAGAGCGAAAAACGTTCTAAATTTCCGTTTTTTTTTTTACATTAGCGTGGCTTAATTAGGAATTTCTGAATTATCTGTGACAGTAAAATTTCCTCTAATGAAAATAGGCCAACGAATACCACTTGGTATTTTTCAAGAATTACGCGAGC